>OZ038448.1:11845495-11911106 GCA_964036265.1 Daptonema setosum
TGGTAATATAAATTCATGATTTTATCAGCTATTCCTCAGTCATAAAGTACAGTAAATCGTAAACAACATAATTATGGAAAGATGAAGTACGTATTATTACTGATCGGCTGAAACCGCTATCAAAACACGAATACTTTGTGATCAACCCGTTGAGTTGCCAAGTTCTTCGTCAGTCCCAGGAGATAAGATTCACCAATTTTCCATTGTCAAGTTTAATCCATAACGAGTACAGAGTCCAGTATCATCAATGGATGATGCCCGATCAGAGTGGATTATCCCAACGTTGTTATCCACCGTTCTAGCAAGCACTCGTGACGTCGCGCGGCATCAAAGGAAACATCCGCGGCGTGCTGGGACAGGCGGAAGATGACGACACTATCGACCAGCGCACGGTATGAGCACTATATTAAATGTATCCATGTTACACACACACCTATGCTACAATACACTTGCACCCACATATTAATTACACATGTGTACTAATCGCGCATAAGACTTATTAATATTTATTACGATTGATTATGTCACTCACAAACACTTTTTATTTGTTGTGTTCGTTGTGGGAGTGAGTAATCAGAGTGAGATTCGCTTTAATGCGAATAGAGAACCAGTGTATGACAGATGCAAATAATTTATGAATCATTAAAACAATCCGTGCTTAGGGCTTCCGAGCAATTCGTAGACAGTATGTAAGTCTGATCTCGTCTCCAGTTATATCTGATTTGCCATTATATTCAATATACAGGATAGTCAAAAAATGTCAACACTTTGGTTGTTAATATGTTATGATATAGAATACCAATGCCATTGCGCTTTTTAGGGATTAACACCAACATTTTATATTAACCTAGTGAAATCTATACTTCAGAGAGGTCGGTCAATCACAGCGGCCACCTCGGTTTTTCCTCCACACGCAGTTTTCCACGCAATGAGGCGTTGCGGCCGCTGTGATAGGCCGATCTTTTTGATAATTTGAGTTTATCTACGTTAATATATTGGGGATCATCCCATGAAAGAGCAAAAGAGACGGTATTATGTGTCACAAGATATACACCACCGAAGTGTTGGAATTTTTTGAACCACCCTGAAGTTTTTATTTTATAAATTAAATTTAAAATTAGCTGCATGCACGTACTGTGCCATTGTCACCTTACTGCAAAGGAATGCTGTTCCAAAAGGAAATAACGGCTTTCCGTGTTTAACGATTATCGTTTTCAGAGATAGTTTTTTATATATTTTCTGTATTATTATCTTTCTCTCCGCTTATTATGTAAATCTGTGCTTTTGGTGACGCATACATACGCCACCGTTCTGGCATTATTTATCAGTTGTTTGGTCAGGTTTTCTGTCCTGAATTTTTACCCAAAAACATTGGAATTATTCATTTCAAAAGAAAAGTTTATCACCTGGATATGGTTGTGCGCGCGTCACCTTATGAACCATATCGTCCCGTGTACGTGTATCCTCATTAACCTAGTTTTTGTTCGGCTTTTTCGGTCTCTCGGACCCTGGCTTCTAAGCCGGCTGCTTTTCTCTACCTTACTTTTTATCTTTACCAAAGCTTATCTTTAACCCGATGTTGCTTAGGCTTAACTTTCGCAGGCCGACGCGGAGCTCGATCAACACTACGGGCTGATTCCAGTACCCGATACTTATCAATGCCGTCGTCACTCATCGACCGACACAGTAAGCGTGCTATTTTATACAACCCTATTGCTCTCATTATATTAGACCAGATGCGAAGAGCTCTGATTCCCGTTAGACGCAAACACGTCTGACGTTGGTTGACTCCATTGAGCAACTGACGTAATCAGACACGTTACCATCTAAGCAAACCTCGTCGACGTGTTGAACCTGACTGATTATATAAAGTTGTCTGATTCGGTCTGTTAAGCTGTTTCTGGTTTCAACGTCAACGAGGTTTCTGTTTCGCATAGTCATGCAAAGACTTGAAAAAACTATAACCTAAGAATTTATGATGGTCAATAACGTACTGTCAGTGTTGGCACGACGCAAATTTCCAAACCCCAAAAATGTTCCTATAATTTTTTTCAACCGTCCAAATTTTCTGTAGCGATTCCATATGAAGTTTTACTGTCCATTAACCCCCAGTTACCTACTGTGAGGCTGGCTTGTTCGAGCGGGAGTGAATACAAGTGTGTTAGGTTTAATTCAAAGGTTTGCCCACTAGTATAAGAGTATAGCATTTAGGGAGATTTTTGGGGTTTTGGAGTTTGCTGGCACGACGCGTGCAGCTGCTGCCTGAGCATGAATTCTGAAAGTCTGAATCCAGCGTCACATGAATATTCGTGAGTAAATCGAAGTCATCTTGCTAGTCACCGATCATGAGAAAGGATGCTAGACACGTTAGATTGACGACAGGGAAACTTGTAGGGTGGACCAAGTAGAATTGCAGAACGAAATAATATTGAACACTATCTCTCGATGTATTTGAAAAACAAACCGTAGGCGTTCAGCTTGCTTGGATGAGCGCTTGTACTGGTCAGTGTCAAGTTCTCGTGAGAAAAGTCAAGCCAAGCTCGACGTCTTCAAAACCATTGCTACTTGACCCATCCGATAATTGAGCTCGTTCACTCTGGTCTTCTTATCTTTATTCTGGTCTTTATGTCCTTAATGAAAATGATTAAAAAACGGGATGGAATAGGCAAGCATCGCAAGGTTGCCTGAAACCCATCGATCATCAATTTTAATCAAAGTTGAACAATATTTTGTGTGTCATACAGACATAAATAATATGAAAGAATCTTCTTACGTTTTTTTTGTTATCGGAAATCTTACAAGTCAACATACTCTCCTCCTTGTCCACGCAACAGTGAGGCGCTTCCTTATTCCATTCCTGTTGTGTACTGTTATGACCTGTATTTGCCGGGGTCGCACCATCCCATCATTTGTCTTCTGTTTTGTAGCTCGTCTTTTTTCAAAAGGTTATACTGCTCGCCGCCCTCACATTCACTGAGAGCACCATTGCGTTCAGATTCAATGCATCTTGCAACCAACAACGCACTTGGAGATTGACAACACATTTGACGTATAAATAATGACACTTCCTGCCTGCTCGCTCAAAAATTTCTAATGCTGCGGTATTGGACAGAAATCAAAGAGACATTTTTTGACACCCAAAAGGTCCAAAGGATAAAAAAAATAAATCTAACCTCAGATTATCTAACGCTAAGTTCTCGCTAAGATTCTCGGGGAAACCGCAACTACAGTATTTCTGTTCTGTACTGCATTTATCAAGCACATTATGTAATGTATTAGCACAACAATTAACACGTTTTGTAACTACAGTATAAACTGTACCTAACTACATGAGTATGGATGCCTGCTGATTTCATGGCGCATGGTCACTTATTTCTCTTCTACAGTTAAATCATGCTTAATAAAAGCTGTTCTATTTGTTTTATTGTTGTCAATACATTTTCTTACGCAGTTTTTTTATCATTGTGGTTAATGGGAAGAGTTGTTGCTAAATTTAACACCGTTATGGTATGTCATGTTCCATCGTCTGTGCTTTATCGGTTACTTCTGGGATTTTTCCTGTGCCTCGTATTACATGTGTATTTGCCAGTTGTATCATGTATTAGCGCTGTAGTTAATGCTGAATGTGTGAACCCACGTATACGTTACTCAAGTGATTAATACCGTTACTATGTGCAATGTTAGCTTAATATGTTAGTACGTTGCATAAATGGCAAATTTCATGTCATAAAAAGTTTCCCTTCCGGTATACCTGCTTTGTACACTGAACCGCATCCCCGTTGTTCGCTCCTACGCTCGCCTGTTCGTTCGTTTGTAAACAAACACCAAGCACAGATTAAAGAACGTTCGTGAATCCACAAATGATGGATCATCTTACACAGGACTGCTGACCGCCGCATGACCACGCTTGGACACACGCCTGTCGGGAATATAATACATTAGTTGAAGATAAACCCGACGTGTATATCTTTCAGGCGCTTCTGGTCAACAGCAACAACTCATCGACGAACAACAACAACGGGCAAGCGGTCGAAACGACGGCGATACTTAACAACACGGATGGTGTTGGAACGATGCCACCCGGGGCACCGACAGCCATCGGAGTAATCAACAACGAGAATGGACCGTTGCCAGTCAAACGACCCATGTTTCATACCATACCCACTGGGGGAGGTGGCGCAAATTTGGGTGGGTCGTTCTTACTTTCAACGTATAATATCTGCATCTTGGGAAGTTTTAATTTAGAAAAAAACAGGGTCTGAGTATAATTTTTTACGATCCTTTATTGGTTACAGCACCACCAACGGTTGGTCCCGGTTCGGGTCAGTTGCGGAAGCCGACACGCGGCAAGCCTGATGATGTTTTGCGTAAACCATGTGCCATTTGTGCAGCAGGTTGAATTACTCACTCACTCACTCACTCACTCACTCACTCACTCACTCACTCACTCACTCACTCACTCACTCACTCACTCACTCACTCACTCACTCATTCACTCACTCACTCACTCACTCACTCACTCACTCACTCACTCACTCACTCACTCACTCACTCACTCACTCACTAACTCACGCGTAGGATGGGAGCAGACGGGCAAGCGGATCGACAAAGCGTCGCGAATCGTGTTCCCGGCGGCATTCACGCTGTTCGCGGTGGCCTACTGGGCCTACTACCTGTGCAAGTACTGCCGACTGCCCGAGTGGATGCCGCAGATCTGCGGCGACTGTTATCGACTCGCCAACAACATTCTCATACCCAGCAATCTACAGCCGGCCGACGCCAATGATAGTAGTCCGCCAATGTTCGCTGATAACATGTAGTTTTGTGTTGGGTATGTTGTCGCTTGTTTAGTCTAGTGCGTAGGGCACCAGCTTCGAAAACTGGTTGTCCTAAGTTCGAAACCTGACTTGAAACGCAGATCCTGACGTGTTGCTCTAAGGGGGTTTCTGTCATTGCCCGTTCAGTTTATTCAACCTCTCTGGCCACAACGAAAACACCATTGTGGTATAGTATTATTGGACCTTGCTGGTTTCAGTAATGAAAAAGTAACAGGGTATAGCGTATTTATGAGAGCTAGCAATGTTTAGAAAGTAAAACAACGTCGCTCCTGTTTAACATTACATCTTTCTAAAAAGTGGTTTATATTCAACATACAGCATAATGTTTCAAGAGTGACGAATATGCGGGATCTCCCGCTAATATCTTCTTCCTACCAACAGACAGCTCGGATAAACTATGCGCGCAATGACACATCGAGAAACGCACCATCGTTTAAATTGATAATATAATGTCTCCTTGTTTTTTTTTTATCTTATTGGTTTTGGGTTTCTTGTTGTGCGGACTATGAAATACAAAATGAGTATGGATGCAAAACAACATACATACTTGTCAGTAAGTCAAAAAGCGTGTTATAAAACAGCATATTTTTAGTTATAGATTTTACAGTTAGTTTGTTTTTATCAACTGTTTTACAACGCCAATGTATGTATGTTCTAGTTGGTAGAGTAGTTGATTTTTTTTAAGCTTTTGATCTACCGAAAAAAACTAGTAATCAGCTTAAAAAATTCCGTAAAACAAACACCAAACGAGATGGCAGATCGACACAGTGTACTTTAACTGCAAATATATCCCCATTGATTCGCATCGACCCCATGATTCTAATATTTGTATATTTGCCATGTTTTTATATAATTACGATTGTTTATTTGGTTAGATTTTTTATACTTCCGTGATTTAAGAGTTCGTTTATCAATCAAACGAAAAACGAGGAATTTTTTCTTGCATGTACAAAGATTCGTGTTATTTGATCATTAGTTACACCGAGTGATTCCATATTTTTATTACATACTCTTAAAATTGAACGCACATATATGCAAACCATTGTACTGTACACATTATCAAGATGAATTAAATTTTTAAAATAGTTTGTATGGTAATGAACTTTAACTGCTTTTTACAAATTTCTATTCGAAATGAGCATGCTCTGACATCTGCAAGGATTGAAATCAGTAATTGTTTCCCTTACTTTTTGATCATGAATTGATTCAGAACCAGCTCAATATTATCCGCTTTTGTTGAATGTTTCCTTTTCTTCACTGTTCTGATCGAAGCAAGAGTGTCTTTTGTACAGGGTTACGATGTTACACTTCTGAATTTTTGATTGTCTCTTTCAACTGGCATCTATCAAGTGATCGTCGTGTTTGACTTCTGAATAATCTGACTAGACACGTGAAATATTATTTTCTTTACTCAAGCATTTTGAGTTTGAATATTGGTGTAGACCATATATCATTAATCGACGAAAACATGATAGAGCTGAATTTCAATGTACTCCATTTAATTTCTATCCGTGATACAATTTTCATTTATTTCTTACATTCTTTGAACTGAATCGTCTTTTCCTCCCCTCGCTCCAAAATTTATATCCCCTTAAAATTATTAATTCATGTTAACTGTTATGCTGTTTGATTGAAAATTCTAATGAAGTATAGTTACTAACAACAATGGGTTTCAGTTTATAAACACTGACGGTCGTTATGTGATTCACGTTGTCACATAAGTTTTCAATAAGTTACAAAAGATTGGATGACTCATACAGACATTCCAAGCCAGTTATTTACTATGTATGAAAATTGCCATGTCATGACAACAAACATTAGAGTTGCCTGTAAAATATATCATAGTATCTTTTATTCGACGTTTCCATTAGACTTGCAAAAAAATCATGGTTCTACGCCAACCACTGGATTTTGTCATGAAAAATATGGATCAGTTTTCTTTGTTTGTCAGATAAAAAGAGAAAAAGTATCTCAAAAATATAAATTCATATGAGCAATTAGAGCAAAAATCCATCGTACTAATAAATATGGTCAAAATATACAAAACTAAGTTGAAACTTGATCGGTTCGTAGAGATCGTGAACGAAACATAAAAATACCTGAAACATAAACGTCATTACGACTAAGTAGAAGACTTAAAAGACTAAGTAGAATCAATAAATTCCTTCTCATACACCATCGCAACACAAAAGCGGTCAATTTACTCGCGAAGCTCCAGAAAGTTTCCAGAAATCCAACAAATTTTGCAAAGAAATAAGTTCTCTTATATGTGTGTTATTTCATCCTAAAACTATTAAACAAATTTCCAAAATGCAAATGGTTTTTTATTACTCAGGCAACAGTTGTAAAAAGTATTTCACTCACATTCATGAAAATTATGGATATGCGATTTGTTTTTAACTAGTTTCGAGATACTTTTCAAATAAATAAATATGGTATAAAGCACTTTTGAGCTGTAAAATTTTTGGAAACACGCATGATATTTACATTACTTGATGGTACATTAGTTATGCACTTTCGAGTGCCCAAAATTGTGATTCATGCTTCACAATAACGGTCACGTGGAACTCATTGTTTTCCATGGTAACGTACCGGTGTAATTCATTCTAAAAAAATTATGGAATGTGCGTGGAATGTAAAATTAACAGTGAAAAACTTAATTCACAAAAGCTTCCTGTTGCTTGAACTGACGTCTGAAAAGAGAATAAAACAAATAACTCATTTCCAGGGCAGTGATGGCGAGAGACAAAAGACTTCTAGATACCGATACCAACCCAAGTGACCATTCACAAAGGTAATAACAATGACGGCCGTTGCCATAGAGTACCTGAAACAAACATGAGTTTACTGGTATCCAACAGTGACATCCCATCAAACACGAAAAATAACTGCCGGTATTCAGGCAGATGTAAGGTATTTCTCTACAATCAACAATGAATGTAATGCAACTGTCAACTCAACTGATTATTCTGATCATCGTGCAGTCTGGAGTGAACGGTAGAAAGACGAATGGACGACGTGGTGGAACGGTTACTTACGTTTTAATAAACAGATTTTTTCATTGTGGTGGTTTTATTTTTGAGCTTTTCAATCATGCGTTTTTGGGGTTCCGGTTTTTCACTAAGATTAATCTTTACCTTAAAGTTTCATTGCTGACTGACGAGGAACAGTAAATTTCTGTGGACTAAAGCAATAAACTTCATTCAGTTAACAAATTTTCGTTAGGCTGGTGATCATTTTGTTAGTCTTTTGCAGACACCTTTTGATCGTCAAATTGAAAACTTCACAGTGTCTTAGTTAAGTTACATATGTAACTGTTCGTACTCATTTCAGGTCTCGCTTATATAAACATTTGGTTTAGAAATTTTTATTTTCAGCAGATTTTCGGAATTTTAAAAAGTGTCAGACTACTCGCAAAATCGCTTCGTTTTGGATAGCAGTGTGTCATAAAAAAGATAATGCGTGTAAAAAGTTTATTGTGCGTAATTTTTTAGCGCGTATGTACGATTGAAACTTTCTCAAAATGACTTCAGTTAAAATGTTCTCCATCAATTTAAAACTTGAGAGATTCATGCTTTTACATACTATTTATGTACATTGAAGATAATTCACGCATAGTTCATTTTAATTACACTTAACATTGCAGCAAAAGAGGCAAGCAGCTGAGATCTGTCCTGACGGTCATGTGTTCTGCGTGACGGAGATGAAGTGCATGATGGAGTGCGATGGTGTACACATTGAAGGCGGATACATTTTTGGCGAAGGATCAATCACCGGTGAATCTGCTACTGACGTCAATATTCGAAGTTCCAGCAGAAGTCGCGGACATGGATCCGGGTCGTCTCGAACTTCAACTTCTGGTGATGGACGTGGTGGTACTAGTGGTGTCACCAGCCACCGTCGCAGTGGTGTCGGATCTATTGATCTATCTAATGATGGTGGTCAGAAGACTAGCATCCGCCGCAAACAAACGACATCGGTTGATGGTATCTCATATGGACGGAGTGTTGATGGAAAACTCAGCCGTAGGTCGGGAAACAGTCCAATAACCATCAAAGGTGGAAAGAACCTTGGCTCCCAGCCAAACATGATCACTCACGGAGGAGAAGTAGGTACTAGTGCGACTGCAGGTGAAACCGGAACACACATTGGAGATGGACATAACATTGGGATCAATCAAATTAACAGTGGCAACGTTGTGGCATCAGGTGTCAAAATTCGAGGTAGAAAGGAGGTTGGAGGTCAGTTGGTATCTGGAATTCGTGAAATCGGTGACAAGATAAACAGTGGAACTCAAACTAAAGCAGAACTGGGCATTCATGACGGACCTGTACTCGGAACCAGTGGATTGCAGACTGGTGAATCAAAGGTTGGAACTAATATTATCGGCAACTTGGTAAACGGTTGGACTGGTGGAAGTGGTGGTTTGATTGGTGGAAATAACCGTTTGATCACTTTAAACGGAGAAAGCAGTCAAGGAATCAGTAGAAAACGTGTATCTGGAGGCGCACAGGGAAAATATGATGGCGTCGATATCAAAATCATTGGCGGTGGTGCAGTCAATCATTCGGAGCTGACATCTTCGGGTCTTCAAGCGATCGGCAATCTTATCAACACTATCGGCGGAGGACGAAACGTTAACACTCGAATTTCATTTGGAGGCCTTACCAGAGGAATTGGCATCAATGAAAAAGCAGATCGGCCGAGAACCAAATTAACTCTTAACGAAGTCCACGGAACTGGAGGAACGAATGGACACGAAAAAGCTGATTCAACAAACATTAACAATCAAAATGGGGTTACATTGAAACTCATTGGAACGGGTAGCAACAGTGAACAGGCTGACGGATTTTCAGCAATCAAAAGTCTAATTACTAACTTGGCTGAGGCAGGGAAACTTCATATTCATGGTACACCCAACAATGAAATCGAGGGTGAAGTAAAAGGAGGAACAGAAGAAAAAACTGATGGAGAAATAAATGTAAAAGTTGATGGCCTTGGAGAAGAAAGTACAAGAAAAGTTACTGGAGGAACTAGAGCAATTGGAAACTTAGTTGGAACTTTAATTAGAGGAAATCAGGGAGCTATATCTGCAAATCTCCATGGAACTAACGATGAAAACGAACGGAAAATTGGGTCTGAATCCTTATCAAATCTTGTTGGCAGTTTTATCAAAGGACCAGTTCATGTGACAACAAATACAGCAAGCGATAACTTATTAGAAGGGCTTTTCAATGGATTGATCAACGGCAAAGCTAATATTTCAACGTCCTCTTCCGATTCTACACAAGGGAACTCCGGTGATCTCAATGGGTTTTTTTCTAACTGGAAACACACCATACATGGCGGGACTAACACAGAGAGAAACGATAACTTGACTGAGCGGTCTGTAATCGACCAGCTATCAGGTATGCTGAATGGGCCATACGAGACAGAGGACAACGGCAACCTCATTGGTCAAATAATGAACAAGTTAAAGATACCCAACTTCGGTACCAAAAATGGTGGCATAAGCAACGGTAAAGCAGGGATAATATTTACTGGAGGAGCAGGTATTGATGGAATTGCTGGAAAATCTACTGACGGCAAAGCAAGTCTAACCATTAACGGAGGCACTGGTGTACATGGGAATGCTGGAGGATTAACTGATGGCAAAGCAGGTCTAACTGTTACTGGAGGAGCAGGTGTTGATGGAAATGAAGGAGGATTAACTGACAGCCAAGCAAATCTGACCATTGATAGAGGAGCAGGTGTTGATGGAAACGCAGGAGGTTCAACTGACAGCAAAGCAAGTCTGACCATCAACGGAGGAACTGGTATAGATGGAAGTGCAGGAGGATCAACTGGTGGCAACGCAGGGCTAACCATTACTGGAGGAGCAGGTGTTGATGGAAACGCAGGAGGATCAACTGACAGCAAAGCAAGTCTGACCATCAACGGAGGAACTGGTGTAGATGGAAGTGCAGAAGAATCAACTGACGGCAAGGCAGGGCTAACCCTTGCTGGAGGAGCAGGTGTTGATGGGAATGCAGCAGGATCAAGTGACAGCAAAGCAAGTCTGACCATCAACGGAGAAACTGGTATAGATGGAAGTGCAGGAGGATCAACTGGTGGCAACGCAGGGCTAACCGTTACTGGAGGAGCAGGTGTTGATGGAAACGCAGGAGGATCAACTGACAGCAAAGCAAGTCTGACCATCAACGGAGGAACTGGAGTAGATGGAAGTGCAGGAGGATTCACCAGCGGCAACGATGGGCTAACCATTACTGGAGGAGCAGGTGTTGATGGAAATGCAGGAGGATCAACTGACAGCAAAGCAAGTCTGACCATCAACGGAGGAACTGGAGTAGATGGAAGTGCAAGAGGATCAACTGACGGCAAGGCAGGGCTAACCGTTGCTGGAGGAGCAGATGTTGAAGGAAATGCAGGAGGATCAACTGATGGCAAAGCAAGTCTGACCATCAACGGAGGAACTGGTATAGATGGAAGTGCAGGAGGATCAACCGGTGGCAACGCAGGGCTAACCATTACTGGAGGAGCAGGTGTTGATGGAAACGCAGGAGGATCAACTGGCGGCAATACAGGTCTAACCGTTACAGGAGGAGCAGGTGTTGATGGAAATGCAGGAGGATCAACTGACAGCAAAGCAAGTCTGACCATCAACGGAGGAACTGGTGTAGATGGAAGTGCAGGAGGATCAACTGACGGCAAAGCAAGTCTTACCATCAACGGAGGAACTGGTGTAGATGGAAGTGCAGGAGGATCAACTGGTGGCAGGGCAGGGCTAACCCTTGCTGGAGGAGCAGGTGTTGATGGAAATGCTGGAGGATCAACTGACAGCAAAGCAAGTCTTACCATCAACGGAGGAACTGGTGTAGATGGAAGTGCAGGAGGATCAACTGGTGGCAGGGCAGGGCTAACCCTTGCTGGAGGAGCAGGTGTTGATGGAAATGCTGGAGGATCAACTGACAGCAAAGCAAGTCTGACCATCAACGGAGGAACTGGTGTTGATGGAAACGCAGGAGGATCAACTGACGGCAAAGGAAGTCTGACCATAAACGGAGGAACTGGTATAGATAGAAGTGCAGGAGGATCAACTGACAGCAAAGCAAGTCTTACCATCAACGGAGGAACTGGTGTAGATGGAAGTGCAGGAGGATCAACTGGTGGCAGGGCAGGGCTAACCCTTGCTGGAGGAGCAGGTGTTGATGGAAATGCTGGAGGATCAACTGACAGCAAAGCAAGTCTTACCATCAACGGAGGAACTGGTGTAGATGGAAGTGCAGGAGGATCAACTGGTGGCAACGCAGGGCTAACCATTACTGGAGGAGCAGGTGTTGATCGAAATGCAGGAGGATCAACTGACAGCAAAGCAAGTCTGACCATAAACGGAGGAACTGGTATAGATGGAAGTGCAGGAGGATCAACTGGTGGCAACGCAGGGCTAACCATTACTGGAGGAGCAGGTGTTGATGGAAACGCAGGAGGATCAACTGACAGCAAAGCAAGTCTGACCATCAACGGAGGAACTGGTGTAGATGGAAGTGCAGGAGGATCAACTGGTGGCAACGCAGGGCTAACCATTACTGGAGGAGCAGGTGTTGATGGAAACGCAGGAGGATCAACTGACGGCAAAGCAAGTCTGACCATCAACGGAGGAACTGGTGTAGATGGAAGTGCAGGAGAATCAACTGGTGGCAACGCAGCGCTAACCGTTACAGGAGGAGCAGGTGTTGATGGAAACGCAGGAGGATCAACTGACAGCAAAGCAAGTCTGACCATCAACGGAGAGACTGGTGTAGATGGAAGTGCAGGAGGATCAACTGACGGCAAGGCAGTGCTAACCCTTGCTGGAGGAGCAGGTGTTGATGGAAATGCTGGAGGATCAACTGACAGCAAAGCAAGTCTGATCATCAACGGAGGAACTGGTGTTGATGGAAACGCAGGAGGATCAACTGACGGCAAAGCAAGTCTGACCATCAACGGAGGAACTGGTATAGATGGAAGTGCAGAAGGATCAACTGGTGGCAATGCAGGTCTAACCGTTACAGGAGGAGCAGGTGTTGATGGAATATCAGGAGGATCAACTGACGGCAAGCCAGGGCTAACCATTACTGGAGGAGCAGGTGTTGATGGAAATGCAGGAGGATCAACTGGCGCCAATGCAGGTCTAACCGTTACAGGAGGAGCAGGTGTTGATGGAATATCAGGAGGATCAACTGACGGCAAGCCAGGGCTAACCATTACTGGAGGAGCAGGTGTTGATGGAAACGCAGGAGGATCAACTGGCGGCAATACAGGTCTAACCGTTACAGGAGGAGCAGGTGTTGATGGAAATGCTGGAGGATCAACTGACAGCAAAGCAAGTCTGATCATCAACGGAGAAACTGGTGTTGATGGAAACGCAGGAGGATCAACTGACGGCAAAGCAAGTCTGACCATCAACGGAGGAACTGGTATAGATGGAAGTGCAGAAGGATCAACTGGTGGCAATGCAGGTCTAACCGTTACAGGAGGAGCAGGTGTTGATGGAATATCAGGAGGATCAACTGACGGCAAGCCAGGGCTAACCCTTGCTGGAGGAGCAGGTGTTGATGGAAATGCAGGAGGATCAACTGGCGCCAATGCAGGTCTAACCGTTACAGGAGGAGCAGGTGTTGATGGAATATCAGGAGGATCAACTGACGGCAAGCCAGGGCTAACCCTTGCTGGAGGAGCAGGTGTTGATGGAAATGCAGGAGGATCAACTGACAGCAAAGCAAGTCTGACCATCAACGGAGGAACTGGTATAGACGGAAGTGCAGGAGGATCAACTGGTGGCAACGCAGGGCTAACCATTACTGGAGGAGCAGGTGTTGATGGAAACGCAGGAGGATCAACTGACAGCAAAGCAAGTCTGACCATCAACGGAGGAACTGGTATAGATGGAAGTGCAGGAGGATCAACTGGTGGCAACGCAGGGCTAACCATTACTGGAGGAGCAGGTGTTGATGGAAACGCAGGAGGATCAACTGACAGCAAAGCAAGTCTGACCATTAACGGAGGAACTGGTGTGGATGGAAGTGCAGGAGGAATCACCAGCGGCAACGATGGGCTAACCATTACTGGAGGAGCAGGTGTTGATGGAAATGCAGGAGGATCAACTGACAGCAAAGCAAGTCTGACCATCAACGGAGGAACTGGTGTAGATGGAAGTGCAAGAGGATCAACTGACGGCAAGGCAGGGCTAACCGTTGCTGGAGGAGCAGATGTTGAAGGTAATGCAGGAGGATCAACTGATGGCAAAGCAAGTCTGACCATCAACGGAGGAACTGGTATAGATGGAAGTGCAGGAGGATCAACCGGTGGCAACGCAGGGCTAACCATTACTGGAGGAGCAGGTGTTGATGGAAACGCAGGAGGATCAACTGGCGGCAATACAGGTCTAACCGTTACAGGAGGAGCAGGTGTTGATGGAAATGCTGGAGGATCAACTGACAGCAAAGCAAGTCTGATCATCAACGGAGAAACTGGTGTTGATGGAAACGCAGGAGGATCAACTGACGGCAAAGCAAGTCTGACCATCAACGGAGGAACTGGTATAGATGGAAGTGCAGAAGGATCAACTGGCAATGCAGGTCTAACCGTTACAGGAGGAGCAGGTGTTGATGGAATATCAGGAGGATCAACTGACGGCAAGCCAGGGCTAACCCTTGCTGGAGGAGCAGGTGTTGATGGAAATGCAGGAGGATCAACTGGCGCCAATGCAGGTCTAACCGTTACAGGAGGAGCAGGTGTTGATGGAATATCAGGAGGATCAACTGACGGCAAGCCAGGGCTAACCCTTGCTGGAGGAGCAGGTGTTGATGGAAATGCAGGAGGATCAACTGACAGCAAAGCAAGTCTGACCATCAACGGAGGAACTGGTATAGACGGAAGTGCAGGAGGATCAACTGGTGGCAACGCAGGGCTAACCATTACTGGAGGAGCAGGTGTTGATGGAAACGCAGGAGGATCAACTGACAGCAAAGCAAGTCTGACCATCAACGGAGGAACTGTTATAGATGGAAGTGCAGGAGGATCAACTGGTGGCAACGCAGGGCTAACCATTACTGGAGGAGCAGGTGTTGATGGAAACGCAGGAGGATCAACTGACAGCAAAGCAAGTCTGACCATCAACGGAGGAACTGGTGTAGATGGAAGTGCAGGAGGATCAACTGGTGGCAACGCAGGGCTAACCATTACTGGAGGAGCAAGTGTTGATGGAAATGCTGGAGGATCAACTGACAGCAAAGCAAGTCTGACCATCAACGGAGGAACTGGTGTTGATGGAAACGCAGGAGGATCAACTGACGGAAAAGCAAGTCTGACCATCAACGGAGGAACTGGTATAGATGGAAGTGCAGGAGGATCAACTGGTGGCAACGCAGGGCTAACCATTACTGGAGCAGCGGGTGTTGATGGAACTGCAGGAGGATCAACTGGTGGCAAAGCAAGTCTAACAATCAACGGAGGCGCTGGAGTAGATGGGAATGCTGGAGGATCAACTGATGGCAATGCAGGTCTAACCGTCACAAGAGGAGGAGGTATTGATGAAAATGCAGGAGGATCAACTGACAGCAAAGCAAGTCTGATCATCAACGGAGGAACTGGTATAGATGTAAGTGCAGGAGGATCAACTGGTGGCAACGCAGGGCTAACCATTACTAGAGGAGCAGGTGTTGATGGAAACACAGAAGGATCAACTGACAGCAAAGCAAGTCTGACCATCAACGGAGGAACTGGTATAGATGGAAGTGCAGGAGGATCAACTGGTGGCAACGCAGGGCTAACCATTACTGGAGGAGCAGGTGTTGATGGAAACGCAGGAGGATCAACTGACAGCAAAGCAAGTCTGACCATCAACGGAGGAACTGGTGTAGATGGAAGTGCAGGAGGATCAACTGACGGCAAGGTAGGGCTAACCATTACTAGAGGAGCAGGTGTTGATGGAAATGCAGGAGGATCAACAGACAGCAAAGCAAGTCTGACCATCAACGGAGGAACTGGTATAGAAGGAAGTGCAGGAGGATCAACTGACAGCAAAGCAAGTCTGACAATCAACGGAGGAACTGATGTAGATGGAAGTGCAGGAGAATCAACTGACGGCAAGGCAGGGCTAACCATTACTGGAAGAGCAGGTGTTAATGGAAATGCAGGAGGATCAACTGACAGCAAAGCAAGTCTTACCATCAACGGAGGAACTGGTGTAGATGGAAGTGCAAGAGGATCAACTGACGGCAAGGCAGGGCTAACCCTTGCTGGAGGAGCAGGTGTTGATGGAAACGCAGGAGGATCAACTGATGGCAAAGCAAGTCTGACCATCAACGGAGGAACTGGTATAGATGGAAGTGCAGGAGGATCAACTGGTGGCAACGCAGGGCTAACCATTACTGGAGGAGCAGGTGTTGATGGAAATGCAGGAGGATCAACTGACAGCGAAGCAAGTCTGATCATCAACGGTGGAACCGGTGTAGATGGAAGTGCAGGAGAATCAACTGACGGCAAGGCAGGGCTAACCCTTGCTGGAGGAGCAGGTGTTGATGGAAATGCTGGAGGATCAACTGACAGCAAAGCAAGTCTGACCATCAACGGAGGAACTGGTGTTGATGGAAACGCAGGAGGATCAACTGACGGAAAAGCAAGTCTGACCATCAACGGAGGAACTGGTATAGATGGAAGTGCAGGAGGATCAACTGGTGGCAACGCAGGGCTAACCATTACTGGAGGAGCGGGTGTTGATGGAACTGCAGGAGGATCAACTGGTGGCAAAGCAAGTCTAACAATCAACGGAGGCGCTGGAGTAGATGGGAATGCTGGAGGATCAACTGATGGCAATGCAGGTCTAACCGTCACAAGAGGAGGAGGTATTGATGAAAATGCAGGAGGATCAACTGACAGCAAAGCAAGTCTGATCATCAACGGAGGAACTGGTATAGATGTAAGTGCAGGAGGATCAACTGGTGGCAACGCAGGGCTAACCATTACTGGAGGAGCAGGTGTTGATGGAAACACAGAAGGATCAACTGACAGCAAAGCAAGTCTGACCATCAACGGAGGAACTGGTATAGATGGAAGTGCAGGAGGATCAACTGGTGGCAACGCAGGGCTAACCATTACTGGAGGAGCAGGTGTTGATGGAAACGCAGGAGGATCAACTGACAGGAAAGCAAGTCTGACCATCAACGGAGGAACTGGTGTAGATGGAAGTGCAGGAGGATCAACTGACGGCAAGGTAGGGCTAACCATTACTAGAGGAGCAGGTGTTGATGGAAATGCAGGAGGATCAACAGACAGCAAAGCAAGTCTGACCATCAACGGAGGAACTGGTATAGAAGGAAGTGCAGGAGGATCAACTGACAGCAAAGCAAGTCTGACAATCAACGGAGGAACTGATGTAGATGGAAGTGCAGGAGAATCAACTGACGGCAAGGCAGGGCTAACCATTACTGGAGGAGCAGGTGTTAATGGAAATGCAGGAGGATCAACTGACAGCAAAGCAAGTCTTACCATCAACGGAGGAACTGGTGTAGATGGAAGTGCAAGAGGATCAACTGACGGCAAGGCAGGGCTAACCCTTGCTGGAGGAGCAGGTGTTGATGGAAACGCAGGAGGATCAACTGATGGCAAAGCAAGTCTGACCATCAACGGAGGAACTGGTATAGATGGAAGTGCAGGAGGATCAACTGGTGGCAACGCAGGGCTAACCATTACTGGAGGAGCAGGTGTTGATGGAAATGCAGGAGGATCAACTGACAGCGAAGCAAGTCTGATCATCAACGGTGGAACCGGTGTAGATGGAAGTGCAGGAGGATCAACTGACGGCAAGGCAGGGCTAACCCTTGCTGGAGGAGCAGGTGTTGATGGAAATGCTGGAGGATCAACTGACAGGAAAGCAAGTCTGACCATCAACGGAGGAACTGGTGTTGATGGAAACGCAGGAGGATCAACTGACAGAAAAGCAAGTCTGACCATCAACGGAGGAACTGGTGTAGATGGAAGTGAAGGAGGGTCAACTGGTGGCAACGCAGGGCTAACCATTACTGGAGGAGCAGGTGTTGATGGAAACGCAGGAGGATCAACTGACAGCAAAGCAAGTCTGACCATCAACGGAGGAACTGGTGTAGATGGAAGTGCAAGAGGATCAACTGATGGCAACGCAGGGCTAACCATTACTGGAGGAGCAGGTGTTGATGGAAACGCAGGAGGATCAACTGACAGCAAAGCAAGTCTGACCATCAACGGAGGAACTGGTATATATGGAAGTGCAGGAGGATCAACTGGTGGCAACGCAGGGCTAACCATTACTGGAGGAGCAGGTGTTGATGGAAACGCAGGAGGATCAACTAACAGCAAAGCAAGTCTGACCATCAACGGAGGAACTGGTGTTGATGGAAACGCAGGAGGATCAACTGACGGCAAAGCAAGTCTGACCATCAACGGAGGAACTGGTATAGATGGAAGTGCAGGAGGATCAACTGGTGGCAACGCAGGGCTTACCATTACTGGAGGAGCAGGTGTTGATGGAAACGCAGGAGGATCAACTGTCGGCAATGCAGGTCTAACCGTTACAGGAGGAGCAGGTGTTGATGGAAGTGCGGAAGGATCAACTGACAGCAAAGCAAGTCTGACCATCAACGGAGGAACTGGTGTTGATGGAAACGCAGGAGGATCAACTGACGGCAAAGCAAGTCTGACCATCAACGGAGGAACTGGTATAGATGGAAGTGCAGGAGGATCAACTGGTGGCAACGCAGGGCTAACCATTACTGGAGGAGCAGGTGTTGATGGAAACGCAGGAGGATCAACTGACAGCAAAGCAAGTCTGACCATCAACGGAGGAACTGGTATAGATGGAAGTGCAGGAGGATCAACTGGTGGCAACGCCGGGCTAACCCTTGCTGGAGGAGCAGGTGTTGATGGAAATGCAGCAGGATCAACTGACAGCAAAGCAAGTCTGACCATCAACGGAGGAACTGGTGTTGATGGAAACGCAGGAGGATCAACTGACGGCAAAGCGGGAATGATTATCACAGGAGGGGCAGCTGTGGACGAAAATGCTGGAGGATCTATTGACGGCCAAGCGAGTCTGACAATCAACGGAGGCGCTGGAGTAGATGAAAATGCAGGAGGATCAACTGACAGCAAAGCAAGTCTGACCATCAAGGGAGGAACTGGTGTAGATGGAAGTGCAGGAGGATCAACTGACGGCAAGGCAGGGCTAACCCTTGCTGGAGGAGCAGGTGTTGATGGAAATGCTGGAGGATCAACTGACAGCAAAGCAAGTCTGACCATCAACGGAGGAGCTGGTGTTGATGGAAACGCAGGAGGATCAACTGACGGCAAAGCAAGTCTGACCATCAACGGAGGAACTGGTGTAGATGGAAGTGCAGGAGGATCAACTGGTGGCAACGCAGGGTTAACCATTACTGGAGGAGCAGGTGTTGATGGAAACACAGGAGGATCAACTGGCGGCAATGCAGGTCTAACCGTTACAGGAGGAGAAGTTGTTGATGGAAATGCAGGAGGATCAACTGACGGCAAGGCAGGGCTAACCCTTGCTGGAGGAGCAGGTGTTGATAAAAATGCAGGAGATTCAACTGACAGCAAAGCAAGTCTGACCATCAACGGAGGAACTGGTATAGATGGAAATGCAGGAGGATCAACTGGTGGCAACGCAGGGCTAACCATTACTGGAGGAGCAGGTGTTGATGGAAACGCAGGAGGATCAACTGACAGCAAAGCAAGTCTGACCATCAACGGAGGAACTGGTATAGATGGAAATGCAGGAGGATCAACTGACAGCGAAGCAAGTCTGACCATCAACGGAGGAACTGGTGTAGATGGAACTGCAGGAGGATCAAATGACGGCATGGCAGGGCTAACCATTACTGGAGGAGCAGGTGTTGATGGAAATGCAGGAGGATCAACTGACAGCAAAGCAAGTCTGACCATCAACGGAGGAACTGGTATAGATGGAAGTGCAGAAGGATCAACTGACAGCAAAGCAAGTCTGACCATCAACGGAGGAACTGGTATAGATGGAAGTGCAGGAGGATCAACTGACAGCAAAGCAAGTCTGACCATCAACGGAGAAACTGGTGTAGATGGAAACGCAGGAGGATCAACTGACAGCAAAGCAAGTCTGACCATCAACGGAGGAGCAGGTGTTGATGGAAATGCAGGAGGATCAACTGACAGCAAATCAAGTCTGACCATCAACGGAGGAACTGGAATAGATGGAAGTGCAGGAGGATCAACTGGTGGCAACGCAGGGCTAACCATTACTGGAGGAGCAGGTGTTGATGGAAACGCAGGAGGATCAACTGACAGCAAAGCAAGTCTGACCATCAACGGAGGAACTGGAATAGATGGAAGTGCAGGAGGATCAACTGGTGGCAACGCAGGGCTAACCATTACTGGAGGAGCAGGTGTTGATGGAAACGCAGGAGGATCAACTGACAGCAAAGCAAGTCTGACCATCAACGGAGGAACTGGAATAGATGGAAGTGCAGGAGGATCAACTGGTGGCAACGCAGGGCTAACCATTACTGGAGGAGCAGGTGTTGATGGAAACGCAGGAGGATCAACTGACAGCGAAGCAAGTCTGACCATCAACGGAGGAACTGGTGTAGATGGAAGTGCAGGAGGATCAACTGACGGCAAGGCAGGGCTAACCCTTGCTGGAGGAGCAGGTGTTGATGGAAATGTTGGAGGATCAACTGACAGCAAAGCAAGTCTGACCATCAACGGAGGAGCTGGTGTTGTTGGAAACGCAGGAGGATCAACTGGCGGCAATGCAGGTCTAACCGTTACAGGAGGAGCAGGTGTTGATGGAAATGCAGGAGGATCAACTGACAGCAAGGCAGGGCTAACCCTTGCTGGAGGAGCAGGTGTTGATGGAAATGCAGGAGGATCAACTGACAGCAAAGCAAGTCTGACCATCAACAGAGGAACTGGAATAGATGGAAGTGCAGGAGGATCAACTGGTGGCAACGCAGGGCTAACCATTACTGGAGGAGCAGGTGTTGATGGAAACGCAGGAGGATCAACTGACAGCAAGGCAAGTCTGACCATCATCGGAGGAACTGGTGTAGATGGAAGTGCAGGAGGATCTACTGACGGCAAGGCAGGGTTAACCATTACTGGAGGAGCAGGTGTTGATGGAAATGCAGGAGGATCAACTGACAGCAAAGCAAGTCTGACCATCAACGGAGGAACTGGTGTAGATGGAACTGCAGGAGGATCAACTGACGGCAAGGCAGGGCTAACCATTACTGGAGGAGCAGGTGTTGATGGAAACGCAGGAGGATCAACTGACAGCAAAGCAAGTCTGACCATCAACGGAGGAACTGGTATAGATGGAAGTGCAGAAGGATCAACTGACAGCAAAGCAAGTCTGACCATCAACGGAGGAACTGGTATAGATGGAAGTGCAGGAGGATCAACTGACAGCAAAGCAAGTCTGACCATCAACGGAGGAACTGGTGTAGATGGAAACGCAGGAGGATCAACTGACAGCAAAGCAAGTCTGACCATCAACGGAGGAGCAGGTGTTGATGGAAATGCAGGAGGATCAACTGACAGCAAATCAAGTCTGACCATCAACGGAGGAACTGGAATAGATGGAAGTGCAGGAGGATCAACTGGTGGCAACGCAGGGCTAACCATTACTGGAGGAGCAGGTGTTGATGGAAACGCAGGAGGATCAACTGACAGCAAAGCAAGTCTGACCATCAACGGAGGAACTGGAATAGATGGAAGTGCAGGAGGATCAACTGGTGGCAACGCAGGGCTAACCATTACTGGAGGAGCAGGTGTTGATGGAAACGCAGGAGGATCAACTGACAGCAAAGCAAGTCTGACCATCAACGGAGGAACTGGAATAGATGGAAGTGCAGGAGGATCAACTGGTGGCAACGCAGGGCTAACCATTACTGGAGGAGCAGGTGTTGATGGAAACGCAGGAGGATCAACTGACAGCAAAGCAAGTCTGACCATCAACGGAGGAACTGGAATAGATGGAAGTGCAGGAGGATCAACTGGTGGCAACGCAGGGCTAACCATTACTGGAGGAGCAGGTGTTGATGGAAACGCAGGAGGATCAACTGACAGCGAAGCAAGTCTGACCATCAACGGAGGAACTGGTGTAGATGGAAGTGCAGGAGGATCAACTGACGGCAAGGCAGGGCTAACCCTTGCTGGAGGAGCAGGTGTTGATGGAAATGTTGGAGGATCAACTGACAGCAAAGCAAGTCTGACCATCAACGGAGGAGCTGGTGTTGTTGGAAACGCAGGAGGATCAACTGACGGCAAAGCAAGTCTGACCATCAACGGAGGAACTGGTGTAGATGGAAGTGCAGGAGGATCAACTGGTGGCAACGCAGGGCTAACCATTACTGGAGGAGCAGGTGTTAATGGAAACGCAGGAGGATCAACTGGCGGCAATGCAGGTCTAACCGTTACAGGAGGAGCAGGTGTTGATGGAAATGCAGGAGGATCAACTGACAGCAAGGCAGGGCTAACCCTTGCTGGAGGAGCAGGTGTTGATGGAAATGCAGGAGGATCAACTGACAGCAAAGCAAGTCTGACCATCAACAGAGGAACTGGAATAGATGGAAGTGCAGGAGGATCAACTGGTGGCAACGCAGGGCTAACCATTACTGGAGGAGCAGGTGTTGATGGAAACGCAGGAGGATCAACTGACAGCAAGGCAAGTCTGACCATCATCGGAGGAACTGGTGTAGATGGAAGTGCAGGAGGATCTACTGACGGCAAGGCAGGGTTAACCATTACTGGAGGAGCAGGTGTTGATGGAAATGCAGGAGGATCAACTGACAGCAAAGCAAGTCTGACCATCAACGGAGGAACTGGTGTAGATGGAACTGCAGGAGGATCAACTGACGGCAAGGCAGGGCTAACCATTACTGGAGGAGCAGGTGTTGATGGAAACGCAGGAGGATCAACTGACAGCAAAGCAAGTCTGACCATCAACGGAGGAACTGGTATAGATGGAAGTGCAGAAGGATCAACTGACAGCAAAGCAAGTCTGACCATCAACGGAGGAACTGGTATAGATGGAAGTGCAGGAGGATCAACTGACAGCAAAGCAAGTCTGACCATCAACGGAGGAACTGGTGTAGATGGAAACGCAGGAGGATCAACTGACAGCAAAGCAAGTCTGACCATCAACGGAGGAGCAGGTGTTGATGGAAATGCAGGAGGATCAACTGACAGCAAATCAAGTCTGACCATCAACGGAGGAACTGGAATAGATGGAAGTGCAGGAGGATCAACTGGTGGCAACGCAGGGCTAACCATTACTGGAGGAGCAGGTGTTGATGGAAACGCAGGAGGATCAACTGACAGCAAAGCAAGTCTGACCATCAACGGAGGAACTGGTATAGATGGAAGTGCAGAAGGATCAACTGACAGCAAAGCAAGTCTGACCATCAACGGAGGAACTGGTATAGATGGAAGTGCAGGAGGATCAACTGACAGCAAAGCAAGTCTGACCATCAACGGAGAAACTGGTGTAGATGGAAACGCAGGAGGATCAACTGACAGCAAAGCAAGTCTGACCATCAACGGAGGAGCAGGTGTTGATGGAAATGCAGGAGGATCAACTGACAGCAAATCAAGTCTGACCATCAACGGAGGAACTGGAATAGATGGAAGTGCAGGAGGATCAACTGGTGGCAACGCAGGGCTAACCATTACTGGAGGAGCAGGTGTTGATGGAAACGCAGGAGGATCAACTGACAGCAAAGCAAGTCTGACCATCAACGGAGGAACTGGAATAGATGGAAGTGCAGGAGGATCAACTGGTGGCAACGCAGGGCTAACCATTACTGGAGGAGCAGGTGTTGATGGAAACGCAGGAGGATCAACTGACAGCAAAGCAAGTCTGACCATCAACGGAGGAACTGGAATAGATGGAAGTGCAGGAGGATCAACTGGTGGCAACGCAGGGCTAACCATTACTGGAGGAGCAGGTGTTGATGGAAACGCAGGAGGATCAACTGACAGCGAAGCAAGTCTGACCATCAACGGAGGAACTGGTGTAGATGGAAGTGCAGGAGGATCAACTGACGGCAAGGCAGGGCTAACCGTTGCTGGAGGAGCAGATGTTGAAGGTAATGCAGGAGGATCAACTGATGGCAAAGCAAGTCTGACCATCAACGGAGGAACTGGTATAGATGGAAGTGCAGGAGGATCAACCGGTGGCAACGCAGGGCTAACCATTACTGGAGGAGCAGGTGTTGATGGAAACGCAGGAGGATCAACTGGCGGCAATACAGGTCTAACCGTTACAGGAGGAGCAGGTGTTGATGGAAATGCTGGAGGATCAACTGACAGCAAAGCAAGTCTGATCATCAACGGAGAAACTGGTGTTGATGGAAACGCAGGAGGATCAACTGACGGCAAAGCAAGTCTGACCATCAACGGAGGAACTGGTATAGATGGAAGTGCAGAAGGATCAACTGGCAATGCAGGTCTAACCGTTACAGGAGGAGCAGGTGTTGATGGAATATCAGGAGGATCAACTGACGGCAAGCCAGGGCTAACCCTTGCTGGAGGAGCAGGTGTTGATGGAAATGCAGGAGGATCA
Organism: Daptonema setosum; assembly: GCA_964036265.1. Taxonomy (NCBI): domain Eukaryota; kingdom Metazoa; phylum Nematoda; class Chromadorea; order Monhysterida; family Xyalidae; genus Daptonema; species Daptonema setosum. Next base: position 11,869,964 of record OZ038448.1, read on the forward strand.
ACTGGCGCCAATGCAGGTCTAACCGTTACAGGAGGAGCAGGTGTTGATGGAATATCAGGAGGATCAACTGACGGCAAGCCAGGGCTAACCCTTGCTGGAGGAGCAGGTGTTGATGGAAATGCAGGAGGATCAACTGACAGCAAAGCAAGTCTGACCATCAACGGAGGAACTGGTATAGACGGAAGTGCAGGAGGATCAACTGGTGGCAACGCAGGGCTAACCATTACTGGAGGAGCAGGTGTTGATGGAAACGCAGGAGGATCAACTGACAGCAAAGCAAGTCTGACCATCAACGGAGGAACTGGTGTAGATGGAAGTGCAGGAGGATCAACTGGTGGCAACGCAGGGCTAACCATTACTGGAGGAGCAGGTGTTGATGGAAATGCTGGAGGATCAACTGACAGCAAAGCAAGTCTGACCATCAACGGAGGAACTGTTATAGATGGAAGTGCAGGAGGATCAACTGGTGGCAACGCAGGGCTAACCATTACTGGAGGAGCAGGTGTTGATGGAAACGCAGGAGGATCAACTGACAGCAAAGCAAGTCTGACCATCAACGGAGGAACTGGTGTAGATGGAAGTGCAGGAGGATCAACTGGTGGCAACGCAGGGCTAACCATTACTGGAGGAGCAGGTGTTGATGGAAATGCTGGAGGATCAACTGACAGCAAAGCAAGTCTGACCATCAACGGAGGAACTGGTGTTGATGGAAACGCAGGAGGATCAACTGACGGAAAAGCAAGTCTGACCATCAACGGAGGAACTGGTATAGATGGAAGTGCAGGAGGATCAACTGGTGGCAACGCAGGGCTAACCATTACTGGAGGAGCGGGTGTTGATGGAACTGCAGGAGGATCAACTGGTGGCAAAGCAAGTCTAACAATCAACGGAGGCGCTGGAGTAGATGGGAATGCTGGAGGATCAACTGATGGCAATGCAGGTCTAACCGTCACAAGAGGAGGAGGTATTGATGAAAATGCAGGAGGATCAACTGACAGCAAAGCAAGTCTGATCATCAACGGAGGAACTGGTATAGATGTAAGTGCAGGAGGATCAACTGGTGGCAACGCAGGGCTAACCATTACTAGAGGAGCAGGTGTTGATGGAAACACAGAAGGATCAACTGACAGCAAAGCAAGTCTGACCATCAACGGAGGAACTGGTATAGATGGAAGTGCAGGAGGATCAACTGGTGGCAACGCAGGGCTAACCATTACTGGAGGAGCAGGTGTTGATGGAAACGCAGGAGGATCAACTGACAGCAAAGCAAGTCTGACCATCAACGGAGGAACTGGTGTAGATGGAAGTGCAGGAGGATCAACTGACGGCAAGGTAGGGCTAACCATTACTAGAGGAGCAGGTGTTGATGGAAATGCAGGAGGATCAACAGACAGCAAAGCAAGTCTGACCATCAACGGAGGAACTGGTATAGAAGGAAGTGCAGGAGGATCAACTGACAGCAAAGCAAGTCTGACAATCAACGGAGGAACTGATGTAGATGGAAGTGCAGGAGAATCAACTGACGGCAAGGCAGGGCTAACCATTACTGGAAGAGCAGGTGTTAATGGAAATGCAGGAGGATCAACTGACAGCAAAGCAAGTCTTACCATCAACGGAGGAACTGGTGTAGATGGAAGTGCAAGAGGATCAACTGACGGCAAGGCAGGGCTAACCCTTGCTGGAGGAGCAGGTGTTGATGGAAACGCAGGAGGATCAACTGATGGCAAAGCAAGTCTGACCATCAACGGAGGAACTGGTATAGATGGAAGTGCAGGAGGATCAACTGGTGGCAACGCAGGGCTAACCATTACTGGAGGAGCAGGTGTTGATGGAAATGCAGGAGGATCAACTGACAGCGAAGCAAGTCTGATCATCAACGGTGGAACCGGTGTAGATGGAAGTGCAGGAGAATCAACTGACGGCAAGGCAGGGCTAACCCTTGCTGGAGGAGCAGGTGTTGATGGAAATGCTGGAGGATCAACTGACAGCAAAGCAAGTCTGACCATCAACGGAGGAACTGGTGTTGATGGAAACGCAGGAGGATCAACTGACGGAAAAGCAAGTCTGACCATCAACGGAGGAACTGGTATAGATGGAAGTGCAGGAGGATCAACTGGTGGCAACGCAGGGCTAACCATTACTGGAGGAGCGGGTGTTGATGGAACTGCAGGAGGATCAACTGGTGGCAAAGCAAGTCTAACAATCAACGGAGGCGCTGGAGTAGATGGGAATGCTGGAGGATCAACTGATGGCAATGCAGGTCTAACCGTCACAAGAGGAGGAGGTATTGATGAAAATGCAGGAGGATCAACTGACAGCAAAGCAAGTCTGATCATCAACGGAGGAACTGGTATAGATGTAAGTGCAGGAGGATCAACTGGTGGCAACGCAGGGCTAACCATTACTGGAGGAGCAGGTGTTGATGGAAACACAGAAGGATCAACTGACAGCAAAGCAAGTCTGACCATCAACGGAGGAACTGGTATAGATGGAAGTGCAGGAGGATCAACTGGTGGCAACGCAGGGCTAACCATTACTGGAGGAGCAGGTGTTGATGGAAACGCAGGAGGATCAACTGACAGGAAAGCAAGTCTGACCATCAACGGAGGAACTGGTGTAGATGGAAGTGCAGGAGGATCAACTGACGGCAAGGTAGGGCTAACCATTACTAGAGGAGCAGGTGTTGATGGAAATGCAGGAGGATCAACAGACAGCAAAGCAAGTCTGACCATCAACGGAGGAACTGGTATAGAAGGAAGTGCAGGAGGATCAACTGACAGCAAAGCAAGTCTGACAATCAACGGAGGAACTGATGTAGATGGAAGTGCAGGAGAATCAACTGACGGCAAGGCAGGGCTAACCATTACTGGAGGAGCAGGTGTTAATGGAAATGCAGGAGGATCAACTGACAGCAAAGCAAGTCTTACCATCAACGGAGGAACTGGTGTAGATGGAAGTGCAAGAGGATCAACTGACGGCAAGGCAGGGCTAACCCTTGCTGGAGGAGCAGGTGTTGATGGAAACGCAGGAGGATCAACTGATGGCAAAGCAAGTCTGACCATCAACGGAGGAACTGGTATAGATGGAAGTGCAGGAGGATCAACTGGTGGCAACGCAGGGCTAACCATTACTGGAGGAGCAGGTGTTGATGGAAATGCAGGAGGATCAACTGACAGCGAAGCAAGTCTGATCATCAACGGTGGAACCGGTGTAGATGGAAGTGCAGGAGGATCAACTGACGGCAAGGCAGGGCTAACCCTTGCTGGAGGAGCAGGTGTTGATGGAAATGCTGGAGGATCAACTGACAGGAAAGCAAGTCTGACCATCAACGGAGGAACTGGTGTTGATGGAAACGCAGGAGGATCAACTGACAGAAAAGCAAGTCTGACCATCAACGGAGGAACTGGTGTAGATGGAAGTGAAGGAGGGTCAACTGGTGGCAACGCAGGGCTAACCATTACTGGAGGAGCAGGTGTTGATGGAAACGCAGGAGGATCAACTGACAGCAAAGCAAGTCTGACCATCAACGGAGGAACTGGTGTAGATGGAAGTGCAAGAGGATCAACTGATGGCAACGCAGGGCTAACCATTACTGGAGGAGCAGGTGTTGATGGAAACGCAGGAGGATCAACTGACAGCAAAGCAAGTCTGACCATCAACGGAGGAACTGGTATATATGGAAGTGCAGGAGGATCAACTGGTGGCAACGCAGGGCTAACCATTACTGGAGGAGCAGGTGTTGATGGAAACGCAGGAGGATCAACTAACAGCAAAGCAAGTCTGACCATCAACGGAGGAACTGGTGTTGATGGAAACGCAGGAGGATCAACTGACGGCAAAGCAAGTCTGACCATCAACGGAGGAACTGGTATAGATGGAAGTGCAGGAGGATCAACTGGTGGCAACGCAGGGCTTACCATTACTGGAGGAGCAGGTGTTGATGGAAACGCAGGAGGATCAACTGTCGGCAATGCAGGTCTAACCGTTACAGGAGGAGCAGGTGTTGATGGAAGTGCGGAAGGATCAACTGACAGCAAAGCAAGTCTGACCATCAACGGAGGAACTGGTGTTGATGGAAACGCAGGAGGATCAACTGACGGCAAAGCAAGTCTGACCATCAACGGAGGAACTGGTATAGATGGAAGTGCAGGAGGATCAACTGGTGGCAACGCAGGGCTAACCATTACTGGAGGAGCAGGTGTTGATGGAAACGCAGGAGGATCAACTGACAGCAAAGCAAGTCTGACCATCAACGGAGGAACTGGTATAGATGGAAGTGCAGGAGGATCAACTGGTGGCAACGCCGGGCTAACCCTTGCTGGAGGAGCAGGTGTTGATGGAAATGCAGCAGGATCAACTGACAGCAAAGCAAGTCTGACCATCAACGGAGGAACTGGTGTTGATGGAAACGCAGGAGGATCAACTGACGGCAAAGCGGGAATGATTATCACAGGAGGGGCAGCTGTGGACGAAAATGCTGGAGGATCTATTGACGGCCAAGCGAGTCTGACAATCAACGGAGGCGCTGGAGTAGATGAAAATGCAGGAGGATCAACTGACAGCAAAGCAAGTCTGACCATCAAGGGAGGAACTGGTGTAGATGGAAGTGCAGGAGGATCAACTGACGGCAAGGCAGGGCTAACCCTTGCTGGAGGAGCAGGTGTTGATGGAAATGCTGGAGGATCAACTGACAGCAAAGCAAGTCTGACCATCAACGGAGGAGCTGGTGTTGATGGAAACGCAGGAGGATCAACTGACGGCAAAGCAAGTCTGACCATCAACGGAGGAACTGGTGTAGATGGAAGTGCAGGAGGATCAACTGGTGGCAACGCAGGGTTAACCATTACTGGAGGAGCAGGTGTTGATGGAAACACAGGAGGATCAACTGGCGGCAATGCAGGTCTAACCGTTACAGGAGGAGAAGTTGTTGATGGAAATGCAGGAGGATCAACTGACGGCAAGGCAGGGCTAACCCTTGCTGGAGGAGCAGGTGTTGATAAAAATGCAGGAGATTCAACTGACAGCAAAGCAAGTCTGACCATCAACGGAGGAACTGGTATAGATGGAAATGCAGGAGGATCAACTGGTGGCAACGCAGGGCTAACCATTACTGGAGGAGCAGGTGTTGATGGAAACGCAGGAGGATCAACTGACAGCAAAGCAAGTCTGACCATCAACGGAGGAACTGGTATAGATGGAAATGCAGGAGGATCAACTGACAGCGAAGCAAGTCTGACCATCAACGGAGGAACTGGTGTAGATGGAACTGCAGGAGGATCAAATGACGGCATGGCAGGGCTAACCATTACTGGAGGAGCAGGTGTTGATGGAAATGCAGGAGGATCAACTGACAGCAAAGCAAGTCTGACCATCAACGGAGGAACTGGTATAGATGGAAGTGCAGAAGGATCAACTGACAGCAAAGCAAGTCTGACCATCAACGGAGGAACTGGTATAGATGGAAGTGCAGGAGGATCAACTGACAGCAAAGCAAGTCTGACCATCAACGGAGAAACTGGTGTAGATGGAAACGCAGGAGGATCAACTGACAGCAAAGCAAGTCTGACCATCAACGGAGGAGCAGGTGTTGATGGAAATGCAGGAGGATCAACTGACAGCAAATCAAGTCTGACCATCAACGGAGGAACTGGAATAGATGGAAGTGCAGGAGGATCAACTGGTGGCAACGCAGGGCTAACCATTACTGGAGGAGCAGGTGTTGATGGAAACGCAGGAGGATCAACTGACAGCAAAGCAAGTCTGACCATCAACGGAGGAACTGGAATAGATGGAAGTGCAGGAGGATCAACTGGTGGCAACGCAGGGCTAACCATTACTGGAGGAGCAGGTGTTGATGGAAACGCAGGAGGATCAACTGACAGCAAAGCAAGTCTGACCATCAACGGAGGAACTGGAATAGATGGAAGTGCAGGAGGATCAACTGGTGGCAACGCAGGGCTAACCATTACTGGAGGAGCAGGTGTTGATGGAAACGCAGGAGGATCAACTGACAGCGAAGCAAGTCTGACCATCAACGGAGGAACTGGTGTAGATGGAAGTGCAGGAGGATCAACTGACGGCAAGGCAGGGCTAACCCTTGCTGGAGGAGCAGGTGTTGATGGAAATGTTGGAGGATCAACTGACAGCAAAGCAAGTCTGACCATCAACGGAGGAGCTGGTGTTGTTGGAAACGCAGGAGGATCAACTGGCGGCAATGCAGGTCTAACCGTTACAGGAGGAGCAGGTGTTGATGGAAATGCAGGAGGATCAACTGACAGCAAGGCAGGGCTAACCCTTGCTGGAGGAGCAGGTGTTGATGGAAATGCAGGAGGATCAACTGACAGCAAAGCAAGTCTGACCATCAACAGAGGAACTGGAATAGATGGAAGTGCAGGAGGATCAACTGGTGGCAACGCAGGGCTAACCATTACTGGAGGAGCAGGTGTTGATGGAAACGCAGGAGGATCAACTGACAGCAAGGCAAGTCTGACCATCATCGGAGGAACTGGTGTAGATGGAAGTGCAGGAGGATCTACTGACGGCAAGGCAGGGTTAACCATTACTGGAGGAGCAGGTGTTGATGGAAATGCAGGAGGATCAACTGACAGCAAAGCAAGTCTGACCATCAACGGAGGAACTGGTGTAGATGGAACTGCAGGAGGATCAACTGACGGCAAGGCAGGGCTAACCATTACTGGAGGAGCAGGTGTTGATGGAAACGCAGGAGGATCAACTGACAGCAAAGCAAGTCTGACCATCAACGGAGGAACTGGTATAGATGGAAGTGCAGAAGGATCAACTGACAGCAAAGCAAGTCTGACCATCAACGGAGGAACTGGTATAGATGGAAGTGCAGGAGGATCAACTGACAGCAAAGCAAGTCTGACCATCAACGGAGGAACTGGTGTAGATGGAAACGCAGGAGGATCAACTGACAGCAAAGCAAGTCTGACCATCAACGGAGGAGCAGGTGTTGATGGAAATGCAGGAGGATCAACTGACAGCAAATCAAGTCTGACCATCAACGGAGGAACTGGAATAGATGGAAGTGCAGGAGGATCAACTGGTGGCAACGCAGGGCTAACCATTACTGGAGGAGCAGGTGTTGATGGAAACGCAGGAGGATCAACTGACAGCAAAGCAAGTCTGACCATCAACGGAGGAACTGGAATAGATGGAAGTGCAGGAGGATCAACTGGTGGCAACGCAGGGCTAACCATTACTGGAGGAGCAGGTGTTGATGGAAACGCAGGAGGATCAACTGACAGCAAAGCAAGTCTGACCATCAACGGAGGAACTGGAATAGATGGAAGTGCAGGAGGATCAACTGGTGGCAACGCAGGGCTAACCATTACTGGAGGAGCAGGTGTTGATGGAAACGCAGGAGGATCAACTGACAGCAAAGCAAGTCTGACCATCAACGGAGGAACTGGAATAGATGGAAGTGCAGGAGGATCAACTGGTGGCAACGCAGGGCTAACCATTACTGGAGGAGCAGGTGTTGATGGAAACGCAGGAGGATCAACTGACAGCGAAGCAAGTCTGACCATCAACGGAGGAACTGGTGTAGATGGAAGTGCAGGAGGATCAACTGACGGCAAGGCAGGGCTAACCCTTGCTGGAGGAGCAGGTGTTGATGGAAATGTTGGAGGATCAACTGACAGCAAAGCAAGTCTGACCATCAACGGAGGAGCTGGTGTTGTTGGAAACGCAGGAGGATCAACTGACGGCAAAGCAAGTCTGACCATCAACGGAGGAACTGGTGTAGATGGAAGTGCAGGAGGATCAACTGGTGGCAACGCAGGGCTAACCATTACTGGAGGAGCAGGTGTTAATGGAAACGCAGGAGGATCAACTGGCGGCAATGCAGGTCTAACCGTTACAGGAGGAGCAGGTGTTGATGGAAATGCAGGAGGATCAACTGACAGCAAGGCAGGGCTAACCCTTGCTGGAGGAGCAGGTGTTGATGGAAATGCAGGAGGATCAACTGACAGCAAAGCAAGTCTGACCATCAACAGAGGAACTGGAATAGATGGAAGTGCAGGAGGATCAACTGGTGGCAACGCAGGGCTAACCATTACTGGAGGAGCAGGTGTTGATGGAAACGCAGGAGGATCAACTGACAGCAAGGCAAGTCTGACCATCATCGGAGGAACTGGTGTAGATGGAAGTGCAGGAGGATCTACTGACGGCAAGGCAGGGTTAACCATTACTGGAGGAGCAGGTGTTGATGGAAATGCAGGAGGATCAACTGACAGCAAAGCAAGTCTGACCATCAACGGAGGAACTGGTGTAGATGGAACTGCAGGAGGATCAACTGACGGCAAGGCAGGGCTAACCATTACTGGAGGAGCAGGTGTTGATGGAAACGCAGGAGGATCAACTGACAGCAAAGCAAGTCTGACCATCAACGGAGGAACTGGTATAGATGGAAGTGCAGAAGGATCAACTGACAGCAAAGCAAGTCTGACCATCAACGGAGGAACTGGTATAGATGGAAGTGCAGGAGGATCAACTGACAGCAAAGCAAGTCTGACCATCAACGGAGGAACTGGTGTAGATGGAAACGCAGGAGGATCAACTGACAGCAAAGCAAGTCTGACCATCAACGGAGGAGCAGGTGTTGATGGAAATGCAGGAGGATCAACTGACAGCAAATCAAGTCTGACCATCAACGGAGGAACTGGAATAGATGGAAGTGCAGGAGGATCAACTGGTGGCAACGCAGGGCTAACCATTACTGGAGGAGCAGGTGTTGATGGAAACGCAGGAGGATCAACTGACAGCAAAGCAAGTCTGACCATCAACGGAGGAACTGGTATAGATGGAAGTGCAGAAGGATCAACTGACAGCAAAGCAAGTCTGACCATCAACGGAGGAACTGGTATAGATGGAAGTGCAGGAGGATCAACTGACAGCAAAGCAAGTCTGACCATCAACGGAGAAACTGGTGTAGATGGAAACGCAGGAGGATCAACTGACAGCAAAGCAAGTCTGACCATCAACGGAGGAGCAGGTGTTGATGGAAATGCAGGAGGATCAACTGACAGCAAATCAAGTCTGACCATCAACGGAGGAACTGGAATAGATGGAAGTGCAGGAGGATCAACTGGTGGCAACGCAGGGCTAACCATTACTGGAGGAGCAGGTGTTGATGGAAACGCAGGAGGATCAACTGACAGCAAAGCAAGTCTGACCATCAACGGAGGAACTGGAATAGATGGAAGTGCAGGAGGATCAACTGGTGGCAACGCAGGGCTAACCATTACTGGAGGAGCAGGTGTTGATGGAAACGCAGGAGGATCAACTGACAGCAAAGCAAGTCTGACCATCAACGGAGGAACTGGAATAGATGGAAGTGCAGGAGGATCAACTGGTGGCAACGCAGGGCTAACCATTACTGGAGGAGCAGGTGTTGATGGAAACGCAGGAGGATCAACTGACAGCGAAGCAAGTCTGACCATCAACGGAGGAACTGGTGTAGATGGAAGTGCAGGAGGATCAACTGACGGCAAGGCAGGGCTAACCCTTGCTGGAGGAGCAGGTGTTGATGGAAATGTTGGAGGATCAACTGACAGCAAAGCAAGTCTGACCATCAACGGAGGAGCTGGTGTTGTTGGAAACGCAGGAGGATCAACTGGCGGCAATGCAGGTCTAACCGTTACAGGAGGAGCAGGTGTTGATGGAAATGCAGGAGGATCAACTGACAGCAAGGCAGGGCTAACCCTTGCTGGAGGAGCAGGTGTTGATGGAAATGCAGGAGGATCAACTGACAGCAAAGCAAGTCTGACCATCAACAGAGGAACTGGAATAGATGGAAGTGCAGGAGGATCAACTGGTGGCAACGCAGGGCTAACCATTACTGGAGGAGCAGGTGTTGATGGAAACGCAGGAGGATCAACTGACAGCAAGGCAAGTCTGACCATCATCGGAGGAACTGGTGTAGATGGAAGTGCAGGAGGATCTACTGACGGCAAGGCAGGGTTAACCATTACTGGAGGAGCAGGTGTTGATGGAAATGCAGGAGGATCAACTGACAGCAAAGCAAGTCTGACCATCAACGGAGGAACTGGTGTAGATGGAACTGCAGGAGGATCAACTGACGGCAAGGCAGGGCTAACCATTACTGGAGGAGCAGGTGTTGATGGAAACGCAGGAGGATCAACTGACAGCAAAGCAAGTCTGACCATCAACGGAGGAACTGGTATAGATGGAAGTGCAGAAGGATCAACTGACAGCAAAGCAAGTCTGACCATCAACGGAGGAACTGGTATAGATGGAAGTGCAGGAGGATCAACTGACAGCAAAGCAAGTCTGACCATCAACGGAGGAACTGGTGTAGATGGAAACGCAGGAGGATCAACTGACAGCAAAGCAAGTCTGACCATCAACGGAGGAGCAGGTGTTGATGGAAATGCAGGAGGATCAACTGACAGCAAATCAAGTCTGACCATCAACGGAGGAACTGGAATAGATGGAAGTGCAGGAGGATCAACTGGTGGCAACGCAGGGCTAACCATTACTGGAGGAGCAGGTGTTGATGGAAACGCAGGAGGATCAACTGACAGCAAAGCAAGTCTGACCATCAACGGAGGAACTGGAATAGATGGAAGTGCAGGAGGATCAACTGGTGGCAACGCAGGGCTAACCATTACTGGAGGAGCAGGTGTTGATGGAAACGCAGGAGGATCAACTGACAGCAAAGCAAGTCTGACCATCAACGGAGGAACTGGAATAGATGGAAGTGCAGGAGGATCAACTGGTGGCAACGCAGGGCTAACCATTACTGGAGGAGCAGGTGTTGATGGAAACGCAGGAGGATCAACTGACAGCAAAGCAAGTCTGACCATCAACGGAGGAACTGGAATAGATGGAAGTGCAGGAGGATCAACTGGTGGCAACGCAGGGCTAACCATTACTGGAGGAGCAGGTGTTGATGGAAACGCAGGAGGATCAACTGACAGCGAAGCAAGTCTGACCATCAACGGAGGAACTGGTGTAGATGGAAGTGCAGGAGGATCAACTGACGGCAAGGCAGGGCTAACCCTTGCTGGAGGAGCAGGTGTTGATGGAAATGTTGGAGGATCAACTGACAGCAAAGCAAGTCTGACCATCAACGGAGGAGCTGGTGTTGTTGGAAACGCAGGAGGATCAACTGACGGCAAAGCAAGTCTGACCATCAACGGAGGAACTGGTGTAGATGGAAGTGCAGGAGGATCAACTGGTGGCAACGCAGGGCTAACCATTACTGGAGGAGCAGGTGTTAATGGAAACGCAGGAGGATCAACTGGCGGCAATGCAGGTCTAACCGTTACAGGAGGAGCAGGTGTTGATGGAAATGCAGGAGGATCAACTGACAGCAAGGCAGGGCTAACCCTTGCTGGAGGAGCAGGTGTTGATGGAAATGCAGGAGGATCAACTGACAGCAAAGCAAGTCTGACCATCAACAGAGGAACTGGAATAGATGGAAGTGCAGGAGGATCAACTGGTGGCAACGCAGGGCTAACCATTACTGGAGGAGCAGGTGTTGATGGAAACGCAGGAGGATCAACTGACAGCAAGGCAAGTCTGACCATCATCGGAGGAACTGGTGTAGATGGAAGTGCAGGAGGATCTACTGACGGCAAGGCAGGGTTAACCATTACTGGAGGAGCAGGTGTTGATGGAAATGCAGGAGGATCAACTGACAGCAAAGCAAGTCTGACCATCAACGGAGGAACTGGTGTAGATGGAACTGCAGGAGGATCAACTGACGGCAAGGCAGGGCTAACCATTACTGGAGGAGCAGGTGTTGATGGAAACGCAGGAGGATCAACTGACAGCAAAGCAAGTCTGACCATCAACGGAGGAACTGGTATAGATGGAAGTGCAGAAGGATCAACTGACAGCAAAGCAAGTCTGACCATCAACGGAGGAACTGGTATAGATGGAAGTGCAGGAGGATCAACTGACAGCAAAGCAAGTCTGACCATCAACGGAGGAACTGGTGTAGATGGAAACGCAGGAGGATCAACTGACAGCAAAGCAAGTCTGACCATCAACGGAGGAGCAGGTGTTGATGGAAATGCAGGAGGATCAACTGACAGCAAATCAAGTCTGACCATCAACGGAGGAACTGGAATAGATGGAAGTGCAGGAGGATCAACTGGTGGCAACGCAGGGCTAACCATTACTGGAGGAGCAGGTGTTGATGGAAACGCAGGAGGATCAACTGACAGCAAAGCAAGTCTGACCATCAACGGAGGAACTGGAATAGATGGAAGTGCAGGAGGATCAACTGGTGGCAACGCAGGGCTAACCATTACTGGAGGAGCAGGTGTTGATGGAAACGCAGGAGGATCAACTGACAGCAAAGCAAGTCTGACCATCAACGGAGGAACTGGAATAGATGGAAGTGCAGGAGGATCAACTGGTGGCAACCCAGGGCTAACCATTACTGGAGGAGCAGGTGTTGATGGAAACGCAGGAGGACCAACTGACAGCAAAGCAAGTCTGACCATCAACGGAGGAACTGGAATAGATGGAAGTGCAGGAGGATCAACTGGTGGCAACGCAGGGCTAACCATTACTGGAGGAGCAGGTGTTGATGGAAACGCAGGAGGATCAACTGACAGCGAAGCAAGTCTGACCATCAACGGAGGAACTGGTGTAGATGGAAGTGCAGGAGGATCAACTGACGGCAAGGCAGGGCTAACCCTTGCTGGAGGAGCAGGTGTTGATGGAAATGTTGGAGAATCAACTGACAGCAAAGCAAGTCTGACCATCAACGGAGGAACTGGTGTAGATGGAAGTGCAGGAGGATCAACTGGTGGCAACGCAGGGCTAACCATTACTGGAGGAGCAGGTGTTGATGGAAACGCAGGAGGATCAACTGGCGGCAATGCAGGTCTAACCGTTACAGGAGGAGCAGGTGTTGATGGAAATGCAGGAGGATCAACTGACAGCAAGGCAGGGCTAACCCTTGCTGGAGGAGCAGGTGTTGATGGAAATGCAGGAGGATCAACTGACAGCAAAGCAAGTCTGACCATCAACAGAGGAACTGGAATAGATGGAAGTGCAGGAGGATCAACTGGTGGCAACGCAGGGCTAACCATTACTGGAGGAGCAGGTGTTGATGGAAACGCAGGAGGATCAACTGACAGCAAGGCAAGTCTGACCATCAACGGAGGAACTGGTGTAGATGGAAGTGCAGGAGGATCTACTGACGGCAAGGCAGGGCTAACCATTACTGGAGGAGCAGGTGTTGATGGAAATGCAGGAGGATCAACTGACAGCAAAGCAAGTCTGACCATCAACGGAGGAACTGGTGTAGATGGAACTGCAGGAGGATCAACTGACGGCAAGGCAGGGCTAACCATTACTGGAGGAGCAGGTGTTGATGGAAATGCAGGAGGATCAACTGACAGCAAAGCAAGTCTGACCATCAACGGAGGAACTGGTATAGATGGAACTGCAGGAGGATCAACTGACAGCAAAGCAAGTCTGACCATCAACGGAGGAACTGGTATAGATGGAACTGCAGGAGGATCAACTGACAGCAAAGCAAGTCTGACCATCAACGGTGGAACTGGTATAGATGGAAGTGCAGGAGGATCAACTGACAGCAAAGCAAGTCTGACCATCAACGGAGAAACTGGTGTAGATGGAAGTGCAGAAGGATCAACTGGTGGCAAAGCGAGTCTAACAATCAACGGAGGCGCTGGAGTAGATGGGAATGCTGGAGGATCAACTGATGGCAATGCAGGTATAACCGTCACAGGAGGAGCAGGTATAGATGGAAATGCAGGAGGATCAACTGACGGCAATGCAGGGCTAACCATTACTGGAGGAGCAGCTGTTGTTGCAACTGAGGAAAACATGGAAGCAAACACTGAAGAATCATCACATGTTCAGACAGGCGTGTCCGGCAAAACCAGTGCAAACAGAACTTCTTCCGGTTCTGGTGGTAGGGGTTCTCCTGTGCATTCTGGTGGTCGTATTTTCGAAGTTAAAAAGGTTATTTTATTCCTTTCCATTATAAATGTTTCCTGTAGTACAGATAAGAAGATGTATTTTAGACAGGGTCGCCCAGCAAAAACTTCCGCGCCTATCCGTTGTGAGCCTAGTAAAGGTTAAAGTAAAATATGCGGACACTTCTTTTTGTCCTTCATTGTATTTCAGCTGATACTTCAGCTCTAAATATGTTTACATAAGTTCTTATTCGATGAAAAAATACTTATTAGTATTTCATTTACGGTCGCAACACAGCTAAAGAGCAATGTGAGTTTGGATAAAATGTTACTCTCTAACCGAGATAATCCTCCGTGCTTGATATTGAAGTTTTTACTCCCAATGCATTTTTGAAGCTGTTAATAATTTTTTCTGCACTATTCAAATTTATAGCTGACTCAGTTGAGCTAAAGGAAGTTTAATCTTAACTGAAAGCTAATCCAGGTGGACAGTTCACGTGAAACCGTTGGTGGTAACGGTGGTTCGTATATCCGTCGTATGGCTGTCAGCGGTGTTGAATCATCTGATCGGGATCGTCATGCTTCGTCCGGTAAATTCAAGTTCGGGCTCGGTAATGGAAATCAGTCGTCCAGAAACGAGACTTCTATTGAAGTCGGCGTCAAGGGATTCACAGCGTGAGTTGTTGTTGTTGTTGTTGTTGTTGTTGTTGTTGTTGTTGTTGTTGTTGTTGTTGTTGTTGTTGTTGTTGTTGTTGTTGTTGTTGTTGTTGTTGTTGTTGTTGTTGTTGTTGTTGTTGTTGTTGTTGTTGTTGTTGTTGTTGTTGTTGTTGTTGTTGTTGTTGTTGTTGTTGTTGTTGTTGTTGTTGTTGTTGTTGTTGTTGTTGTTGTTGTTGGAAGCTCATTTTTCAGGTACATCTTGTCTTTCTTTGGATTCTTCTTCTTCTGCACCTGCATCTGCTCCATCGTGATTAAGTACTTCTGTTGTGGCGGCTTCTTCGGTTTCGGGGGTAATAAATATCGGACGATCACCGTGGTAGAGTACCCGCAAGTCACTCGTTGGTTTTTATCAAACTTTGTTAATCATCGTTGTCAACAGCGCACTTAGAACTAAAATTCTATCAAGTTATTTGAATTTCCAAACAACGAATTTTTTCTATATTTAACTCAAATTGATTATAAGTTTTCACTCAACTTAAAAACGTGAATTTTCACTATATTTTTTAGCCGCTTGTTGGGTTGAAGCACCGCCTCCCGTCTGAACTGGGTTATCTCATAATAAATATGTCGTGATCATATTAATATCATTATAAAAACTTGACAATTTATCGTTAATATTTAGCAAATCCATGTACATACATACATAATTGGATTTTATCAGTTTTTACGGCGTTTTGTTCTTAACAGTGTAACTTTGAACTTCGTTTCAGAATGATTTCGCTAAATTATCTTTATAAGTTTTTTTGACATTAACTCATATACTTTATTCATTAATTAAAAATCAATGTGCACTTTATTTTACCCTTGGGATTATCCTCCTCAGGGCCAGGGATTATCCTTAGTTGAAAAGCCCAAGTGAACAAGTTTTATTAAATCCCATTTTATTATTGTAATTTATTATAAATACATGTATTATGCTGAGCTCTATATGTTTTTGAATGAACACATTCTATCATGCAGCTTCCTTTCTTTGATGATTGACCTACATAATTGAAACTCACTCATTCATTCACTCACTCACGGCCTAGTTAATATCAAAATTTAAAAAAAAAATTTTACTGTAACAAACTCACACCGACAACACGAAAATTCATTGAGTTTTCTGATATCTGGCTTATTCTGACAAGTGGAGAAACATGAGATCACATAAGATCACATGAGATCATAGCGTCGAAACGTTTAGATGAGGAATGACTCTGCTATTTTCGTTCGCTAAAGTTTCGAGTTCATTCAGCATTCCTAGAGAACATGTTTGCTATTTCAGCTCATTGGTAACGATGTGTTTCACTTAATTTATTTACTCTAAAACTATACGATTTTGAGGCAAAAACTAGAGTAAGCCGTTTGTCGCTCATGTTTCAAAGTCGTTGTATTACGATTAGCAAACACACGGATGCAGAGGTGGCATAAAAATATATATACCTTGTTATTGTAGAAAAAGTATGCAAAGGGGTAACGCCTGTTCAGTTGCTTACTTAGTTGGCGTAACAACATAACTAATGTCCCAGCGGAATTTGCAATGTCTTTTATTTAAAAAAAAATTACAATTTTGAAAAGATGTACGTTTTTCACTATATCATGGATTATTACATGCAATAAATTTACCAATTAATTATATCTTACAATGTCATTACAATTTGTTGATGTGATGTCAATTCTCTACCTACACCCCTCCCTAATACTGTCCGGTTGTGACACAAACAGTATTATAGATATCTTCGTAAACATTTAAGGAAGGTTGACTGAAATCAAGAAAACGTGGCCAACCGAACCGAAATCAGACAATGGTTCCACGCTTCGAGAACCGTAGAAATGGTTGTGAACCAGTGTATTGGTTCTAAATGTTACTTATATCACACTTAATTGACAAACAATAGTTTTAGGATCGTAGGACCATTTCAAGAAAGGGGTGGGAGCGGAAACCGGTTGGCCTTGACTCGATTTGACTTTACCCCCCCCCCCCCCCCCATTGCTCAATATCTTACCCATTAACAACGATCATAACACATCGGTGTGATATATGTAAGAGAATATCAATAGCGGACGAGATGGGGAAAAGAGAAAAATGGAATCCCCCTTTTTAGCGAACCGAAAAGCAGAGTTTGTTCCAAAAGGTGTAGGTAGAATAAAATGTTCTAAAAACTGCCGATTCCCCTTCCCCCTTTTGTAAGAAATTCTCCTCCCTTCGGAGGGTTGGCTCATCCGCCAATCAATGGGTGGAAAAAAATGAAAACCAATATCTGAATAAACTTTTCATTCTTTGAATTAAAAAGAGACATCAGCCCTAAATGGTATTGATATTGATCTAGAAACCGTTTAATCTGGTAAGGAATTTCCCCTCCCACTGGATGATATGCCCATCCGACGGTGATGGAGTTGATGTACACATTATAGTAGAGTTATGAGATGGTTACGTATTACGTTGGAAACATTGTTGCATATGGCAAATAGTAATTTGGACAAATTATTAGGATAAAGTGTTATCGAAAGAAGTGAGAATGTATGATTGGTCTTTCATTGAAAAATGACCAAAAAACCTGTACATTTGTAGTGTGGTTCCCCCATTAATGATTGAAAAACATCAAAATAAACTTTGAGCGAAGGATTGTTTCCATTCTTAAAACAAGGTTTTCAATGTTTTAGATTTGAGGCCAGTCAATATATCTATATTTTTCGGTAAAATTACATTTAGGGCTTAAATATTTCGATGAAAAGTAGTGTTAAAAGCAGTTTCAATCATTTGTTTCTCACACCCACCGTACTGTTCTGAATAATCAGTGAAATGGAACGTGATGTTTGTGTTGTGTGACTCATTGAAAACCCCGTTATGTATTGAACACCATTAAAAAGGTTATAATTTTCTATATTTTTTCTGTGCAACTTTTTGTGCAGAAATTCTTATTCTGATATTTGAAGGAAAACTGTTTCACTTGAACAATATTACTTTTTCATTCGCTAATTAACTGGTTCAACAATACTCGTGTTTCATCAAGCTCGGGTTTCAGTGTCTCGATAAAGCATTTAATCTGGTGTGATTTTTTAATTTTTGCCATTGAGACGTTATATAAAATAACTTTTCAGTTAAGGTTTTAATGCATAATAGAAAAAGTTATTTTTTCCTGTCAATCTTCAACTTCTAGTATTTATTGTATGTTTTATTAATAGTTTCGTAGTAACATCACTTCTTGTTCTCATCAGTCTTCAAGTTATTTTATCAAATTCCGGCAGCCCCATAAAGCAAGTTCTCTTCCAAGTGGAGTTCATCAGCCCAGTGACCCGTTGATTTATATCACATGTCCGCTGTTCCCTAGCGTATGGAAAGGATTGCGATGAAAAGTGAAGGGAAAAGGAAATAGGAATTCCCCACTCGACACGTGTTTTAAGTGTGGTTGAAACTATCATTAAAAATTTCCCCTTCAAGATTTTTTTATATTTTTTTAGTTCAGTAGTTAAATAGGAGATAAACATGGAATTACCCTACTATGTTTTCGAAAATTTAGATTCTTTTTGATGGTGTAGTTCAATGGATCTCTGAATTTCAGATTCCTCTTACGTTTTGAGAAAATCCCCTACGTTTGGGCAATATTCTTGTCCGCCATTTTGTGGTAAAATATCCGAATTTTACATGTTTTTCTTCACACTTCCGTGTTCTCGGTTCTGGACGCGGTTTTCTTTGACCGATATCATGCGATGTAATCTTTAGTTTTAGCACTAGCGGACGAGAAGGGAGGAATTTTCCCTCTTTGGAAGTTTCAAAAACTAAAGTTTGTTTCTCAAGGTGAGAGCAAAATGGTAGGAAAACTGCCGATTTTCCCCCTTTCGACTAAGTTCCCCTCCCTTTGGTGGGTTAGCTCGTCCGCCATCGAGTGATTAGTCAGGGTTGAACGCCTTTCAAGGATCAATAAATATATATATTTACTTTGAGTTGAGCAGATTTATAAGAATTGTGTTAACATTACATGGGTTTGACCTGGATTTACTTTCTTTTTTGTACTCAAACTCTAAAACTAAGACTCGGTCCAAACCCCATCCAATAATATTTTTTGCCTTTCTCAAAATTCTTTATTCTAAAGATTAACTTGCATATATCATGTATGTTTACCTTCAAATGAACGTAACTCGATAATAATAAATGAATTTTAATGCTTTCAATTCAAGTCAGTTGTTCCTAGAAGGTCACAAGGTGTGGTTTGAAACATGATATCCATTGAACGTCAAACACCTGCTATGTGATCGACTGATTCGAATTGCCGTAATGAAATGTTACAAGCGTTCTCGAACTCAAATCATGTACATTTATGATCCATGTTTTATGGAAAATAAAGTTCATAATTTGAACTGCAGTGAACTTTATTAGAAATACTATTTGTTTCATCTGTTTTGACGAAACACCGTAGTATTCTATATTCTACAATCTTTGAAAAGACAAAGCAATAATGGCCTGAAAATGCATTTATTGTTCGTTTCATTCTAAACATGAACCACCATCGGTTCCCTTACCTCGCATTGTTATGGTGATTCAATTTTTTTTGTTTTGTTTCCCAAAAACACCAGTTATTATTTAGTTTAGGTGGGCTTTACTTTTTTGGTTAACTGTTTTGTCTAACCCTCACAAATGATTCAAATACTAGATTCAATAACCCAACTGATCACTGACTGACTGACTGACTGACTGACTGACTGACTGACTGACTGACTGACTGACTGACTGACTGACTGACTGACTGACTGACTGACTGACTGACTGACTTACTGACTGACTGACTGACTGACTGACTGACTGACTGACTGACTGACTGACTGACTGACTGACTGACTGACTGACTGACTGACTGACTGACTGACTGACTGACTGACTGACTGACTGACTGACTGACTGACTGTTTGACTGACTGAATGACTGACTGACTGACTGACTGACTGACTGATACTCACTGACTCACTGCAATGACAAAATATGCGTGAGTGACTATCTCACACGTCAGTATCCCATGAAATCAGGCTTATGGCTTTCAGTTTGACTTTCACTATTTTTATCTTTTCGTTTTGTTATTTACTTTACTGAATAAAAAATGAACAACAACAACAGCAACAACCGTAATAATAGCAAACAACAACAACAACAACAACAACAACAACAACAACAACAACAACAACAACAACAACAACAACAACAACAACAACAACAACAACAACAACAACAACAACAACAACAACAACAACAACAACAACAACAACAACAACAACAACAACAACAACAACAACAACAACAACAACAACAACAACAACAACAACAACAACAACAACAACAACAACAACAACAACAACAACAACAACAACAACAACAACAACAACAACAACAACAACAACAACAACAACAACAACAACAACAACAACAACAACAACAACAACAACAACAACAACAACAATAACACTATAACAGTGATTGATCTTCGCATTGTTTCGTGCCTCCTTAGCCATGTGAATGATTAGTTGGAGAAAAATGAATTGCCCATCTTTAGGGAATCGCTACAAAACTTAGCGCACCCTCCATCTGTATAGTTTATTCACAATTTTCTCTTTTTATACTGCTTTTTATTTCGTTGCTGCTTTTAAACAATGTTTTCCAGAAATCAATTTACATGATTAAAACTTAATTCTTCTTAAGTTTTGCTTTCTTGTTTGTTTGTCTGTATGTCACTCTGTTTTTATGTCCGTATTTATTTTTACTTAGCTTTCCCGGAGAAACATTTTTGGTGTTTTGCTGAAAATAGTTGACTCGCCCAAATGAAAATAACCGGACATTTGTATTCGGACGCATTCCGTATGCCTTCATACAATATTCCATCACGTGAACACCTTGACTGATTTGACAGCCTTCTTTGTTGCATTCTTGATTTTACAACTCTGATATAAGTCACCATCGATGAAATATGGAATTCCCCCCTCCCCCCATTGACGCTTTGAAAAAGTAGAATTTGTTCCTTAAGGTGTAGGTAAAATGGCCATTAAAACTGCCTATTCCACACTCTTTGATGAAAGTCTCCTCCCTTAGGAAGTTCAGCTCGTCCGCCAGTGATACAATCGGTTAACATTTGGATGGATTGCCACACAATATACTAGTTGCTCACATCATACACTCAATACTTCTCATAATTTTATGCCGCAATTGTTCATGCTCTTAGAATGTTGTTCACTTACTGTGCGAAACACTGAAACTTTTTTCGCATACGACGTTCGCAAATTCTTCAGTATTTACCAAAAAAAAACTCTGAATCTTCTCTTGAAACGCATAACTTTCTGCAGATAACAGACACAGTCGAGACTCGTATCCTCAGGGGTGTGCCCCATCAGTCCATCATGTCTCACACATTTATGGTGTTTCAGTTTCCTCGGCTGTTTATGCCATACAGTATGGAAAGTCGTATTTTTTGGTTACGAATTTTCAGGAGGCAATTTGGGCTGAGGTTACACAAAAAAGTTCCTAAACGTAAAGTTCCGTAACCGAAAAATTTTACTACAGTATATGTAGTTTGGGATAGTATAGAAGGTTGCCATAAGTTGCTGAATTTTTTACGGTCACTTAGTTTATATAAATGTAGTCGATGTGTTTCTGGTTTCTCTTGGAAAATTAAAAAAAATGTTTTTAAGAAATGTTCTAACAATTTGCACAATCAATTTAAAATTTACTATTTTACATTCACAATGGCGTTTGAGAATCGGAAACTTTATCTTCTGTTTTGGTTTTTTATAGACTTAACTTGGTCATGTTTTTTGTTTTTGAAACTTTCACGTCATTGCAGTAATCAGTTGTGCGTCACTAAATTTGAATGCGCGCCAAAATCCTAACGTTCAGTGGGAGATAAGAGTTTGCACAGGAAAATCCGACTTGCAAAAAACTTTGAATAAACTACATATAGGAACACGAACGTCGCCCAATGAAGACCCGTTTTACTAGAAAAATACGTGAAAATGGATGGTTATAATCTAATCTGTTAGGTGAATGAGTTCATCTTTGTTCAATTTCCGATTCGTGGTAGCTACATTTATTATTGATAATAGGTTGCCGCATGTAGATTAGATTGACTGTCATGTTGGCTAATATATAACACACATATTTTGAAAAAGTGAAAAACGTGAACTGTGAAACTAAAACGGTTTTCCGAAAAAATGACATTTTATCATCACGATTCTTTATAGAGTTTTAAACTTTTTCTTTTAATTTGCGTGTATTCATTCTACAGAATGTTATTGTTACCATATTTGTTTGTGACAGTCTGTCATGCCAAAAGCTAAAAACGTACTGAAAAAAGAACGCAAACCATGAACATAGACAATTATTTTCTTGTTTATTTGCGTCTCCACAATTTTCACTCGGCTATAAACCTTCGGCTATTTATAAAGTGTATTAGATGGTCAGTGTGAATGTTTTATTAGAGTGTGTCATGCTAAAGTAGATTAGAGTGTTCTGACATGCGCCCAACAAAAGCTAAAAGAACCATGTGAACATGAACAAGTCCGCGGTCTGCCTGCACTGGCGGACGAGGGAGAAAAGTTATATTCCCCACCCCCTTTGGAAGTTCTGAAAAGTATATTTTATTTGTTAATGTATATATGAGGTAACCCTAAATCTTCTAGTTCTCTTTCTTTGAAAAAATTCCCCTCTCTTTGGAGGATTGGTTCGTTCGTCAGTGTCTGCCAGTGTTTGAATATCATGGGCACAGGTTTGGCGGACGAAAAGGAATGAAAGAAGTAATTACAATTTCAAAAAGAGAAATTTTCGGTCAAGAGTTTTTTCTGTAAATGACTTCTATCTAGATCATGAATTTCGCATACTTTTAGTACTTTTTTCCTTTGCGCAACTGACTTATCTGCCAATGGGCAATGGCTTACAGTACATTGGGTACATACTAATGTCAATTCCTGTAGGGCTTCGACGAATAAAATAACGTTATTTGATGTAGGGTGTTCTGTTTGGCTGTCAATTGAACTTCACATCAAAAGTTTTTTATTCCAACTATCACTAAGTAAGATTTGAAGTAGTACAAAATGTGAAACACGATCTTATTGCATTTCCTCTCCAGTGAGAGTTATACTTATTGGTTGATATTTTTTTGGTTTTTCTCGGATACTCAATCTCTCAGTGATTTACTCGCCATAATGGATAATTTATTAAAATATTTACGTCTCATCAACTAAAATTTTATAATAAAAACCACTCGATTATGTGTGTCCTTGGTAACGCATTAAGGTTCAGGTAAATGTAACCAATCGTTTGGTTTGGCTGGTGGTGAAAACCCCAAGCCTACTTAGATAAACGTAAGAGATAAATTGTCGCCTTCATTATGAAATTCTGAACTCATATTGTACCAACCAACTGTAATGTACACAAGTGGTTTGTGTTTCATCAAGTCATTACTGACTGACTTAGTGATTGACCGACTGACTGACTGGTTGACTGTCTGACTGACTGAATGACTGAACGATTGACGTATTGAAGGCTGAGATGGCAGCTGCTTAGTGCCTGGTTGAATGATCAGGTGACTGACTGACTGATTGACTGGTACATGCTTAATAAAACCATCTGTCAGTCCCTTGGTCCGTCGGTGTCTGAATCTGTCTGTCATACAGTCAGCAGCCAGCAACTCAGTCATTCACTCAGGATGTTATGTAGACACACTTAGTAAGTTGTTATGTCGCTTTTTGAGTGAGAAATTATTTTTCTATAGATCAACTCTTAAGCGCTTTACAGTAATTCCGGTTATTTATAATCAAAGCAGTTGAATAGATTGGTTTGTTAATAGACGCTTTGTTGTTTTCAGCAGGTGTACATTCAGTGACAGTTTGGGAATTCAGAATTCCCTGCTAGGATAAACCAGACAGTCAGTTTCTCAGTGAGTGGTTCCGTAAGCCAGTCGGTTGCCACAGCCCGTTTTGACAGTCAATCAATTTCGAAGAAACGTCCACCAAAGAATCGTTGTTCTTTACTATTCACGTTTCAAATTTATAAAAAAGTATGTTTGTATTCATAACTTCGTTGATACTCGAGTAATCACATGAACGAAAATCAAAATCACCTGCTCACATGGTATGGCAGCTAGACCCCTAAATTGTATCTGTTTCAGTTTCAATTGTTGCTGCTTTAATTTGTTTCAACGAGCTGCATAGATATAAACTAGAATGAATCAATCACGGTCAATCAATTCCTCACTCGCTTGTGTTTTAAAACGTAAAATTTGTTCCCTAAGGTGTAGGTAAAATGGTCTGAAAACTGTCAATTCCCCCCCCCCCCCCCTCTCTCTCTCTTTGACGAAATTCCTTTGGAGGATTAGCTAATCCGCCTGTGATATCAAGCATTCGAAAATATGATTTTTTCTAAACTCGTTGACATGATCTAATCATTTACTAAAACAAGCAACTAAAAATGCCCTGAAGGCATGGGGAGTAACGAATATGGTTCGATCCTGGCTAGTCCAATCGTGAAAAAGTATGAGACAAGAAATTTTATTTTCATATTTTATTTTATATAGTCTGATCGTGAAAAAGCAGGAAACAAGATTTGCGATGAATCACGAAAAACAATTTGTACTTCATTAAGTCAAGAATCATATCAAATTACACGAAACATATTTGGGACTTTTCACGATTGTTGTGGTAAGATTTATCCTTATTCAAAATGTTGGTATTCAATTTTGAAACAAAAACATCTTATAAAAAATCCCATCGTTTTTGGGCTCGAAAATGAAAAAAAAACATCGTGGCAGACTTGTCGCACAAACCGAAGCAAAATTACCCATGCTCACAACGAGCTAGACGAAATAAAGGGGATTTGGTGTTTACCGAGAAGTCCCAAATATGTTTCGTGTAATTTAATATAATTCTTGACTTAATGAAGTACAAATTGTTTTTCGTGATTCATCGCAAATCTTGTTTCCTGCTTTTTCACGATCAGACTATTTAAAATATGAAAATAAAATTTCTTGTCTCATACTTTTTCACGATTGGACTAGCCAGGATCGAACCATATTCGTTACTCCCCATGCCTTCAGGGCATTTTTAGTTGCTTGTCTATAACTTTTTTATGTGTGAACAAATCACATGTATATGTTTGTACTAATGTAACAAAAAATGCTTTATGAGTTGAAAATTTATCATAAGATTAATGAACTTCAGCCCTTTTATAACTTTAGATTTTCGAATATTGAATTACAATAATATTTGTGAACAGTGATCGTTTGCGAGCCCCCTTCAGATTTTTCCTTGTAAAAGGAGTTATTACATAATTGACATAATGACGAAAAAGTCGATGAATTAGTAAAATAGTGAGTTAAAAGCTGCCTTATTATATCTAAAATAGACAGTTGAAGTTCGGGAGAAGTTTATAATATCAAAAATAAAACAAATTAACATTCTCGTTGTTTTAGATTTTCAGGGGTATTGAACCCAACACCACCCGTTTAACTTGTAAACCCACTATCCACTTGACTACCTTGACGAAAAATATTTCATAAGTTGATTTGCTACATCAAACCTAGTTTCAAATTACAAATTTATGATTTTATTTAGTGTGAAAATATCTTCAAAACTTGACTATTATTAGGTTAGCGCCGGGCTGTACTTAACAGCGGATGTATGTACATGTATGTACTATGTGACTCTCGAATTTTTTTTCTTTACTTCCTGACCACTTATAATACAGTTTTGAGGTGTTTTATTGATATTGGTACACGTCTAGAAACAAAGAAAAAAAATTACTTGGAAAAAAATTTTGGCTCGTTTTTTTCATTTCTGTACATTTTGACGGATCATAAAAAATTATTTAAAGGTTCTGATCAAGTTAAAAAAATATAGTTTATTAGAAATGTACTCCCTCTAAACCTCCTGTTGAACTGAAGTTCATCCTGTTTCTGTATAAATAAAAATGTTGGAATCCAATGTGGCTGAAACAGCGTGATTAATTGAATTTGAACTTTCACCGGTTTTTATCGGCTCATAAATATTATTTTAAGAATACGCAAAGACTAATCTTTTTTGTATTCGATAGAGCTTCAGTCATTCTAGACATTCAGATAATACAATGGGTCTCAAGGCTTTAACCCTCACGATAATCTGGTTTTCGAAAGAGAAAAAATCGTCAAAAACGTCTAAATTTTAAACATCAGTTTTTGGAAGTTTTTAACAAAGTACGATGATTTTATCGGAAAATGTGTCAGAGAGAGGTCATACTGAAATTTGATTCCGCATATGATAGGCAATTTTTCATAACGATTCAATCACTTTAACACGAGTATTAGAGCATTTGTGAAAATTTTCATAAATTTTTTTCCTCACATGACCCTATGCGCTTTTTGTGTTTTTCAATAGAATGGTAAATTGAAGCGGAACAAACTTGGACATGTGTAATACACATCCGGTTAAAATTTCAGTTTGATCGGTCCACCCTATCTCTCATACAACAATTCTTTCTCCATTTTGCCTGCGATTTTTGACATTTTTTTAATAAAATCTCCTAAAAATGGTGGAAAGCTTCATCCGATCTGCGGGACACTCAGGAAATCGTGTCCTGGGCGTGAGTTTGACCTATGTACCAATTTTCAGCTTTATCGGTTCGGCCCAACTTGCTGACACCGTTTTGGGTGGAGGAAAAAAAACGGAAAATCGCATTTTCATCATTTTCGGACCTAAAAAATGAAAATTTTCCCCTGTCGGTTTAAAAATAGCCAAAGAGATGAAGAATCGCATGAGAAAACCGATGGAATAGACTAGAAGTCGATAGACGATGAGCCTAGATTGAGATACCCGCAAAAAAGCTTATCTTAATCGAACCATATTAAGGGAACGGCCTAGCGGCCGTCCCTTGATACAATTAAGGGAACGGCCTAGCGGCCGTCCCTTGATACAATTTTTCAGGTGTTTCAGAGAAAGGCATTTCCATAGCAAGGCCTTCCCTTCCCCCTCAAATGAAATTAAGCTTGCATTCATAAGTCGCGGGATAAAAAGGACTCGATTCCAGAAGTCCCCAATTTTTCCTTCCAAAGGGCTCAGCTTTTGGGAAACATTTTGAGGGCCTTTGAGAAACCAGAAACATATGAAGACCTCAATAAAAAATCCCAATAAACATTTTCAAAAATATACAGCAGCCTTTGCACATCTGGACGGTATTTACGTTCCTCATTTTCTAGTCATCATCATCATCATCGCTTTATTAGTCAAATAATAGACTGGATACACAAGAATGAACAAAATGTTCTTTTTGGAATTGCCAAAGAGGGGGGAATCCACATTTTTCTCTCTCCCCCATCCTCGTTCGTTTGTGGACCTCTGCTGCAGCTCCAGGTGTCTCCAAACATGTCATGTTACTTGCCACACCTCATAACATACATTTCTAACAGATGACATTCCAAGGCCAGTGTTCATGTCTCCACCATAATCACACGTGTTCACCATTTTCTGAGCGGGTGAGAGGAAAATGTTGAAGCCACTAACGGACGAGCAGGCGAGGGAAAGGTGGAATTCCCTCTCTCTGGCGGTTTCAAGAAGGGGATTTTGTTCTTTTTTAAGGTATCGGCAAAGTGGCATCAATGTTGCCGATTCCCCTCTATTTGGCCGAATTTCAATCTCTTTGGAGGTTTGACTCGTCCGCCAGTGGTTGGAGCTCATTCACTATTGGAAGAGTGGGAGATTCCCATTTCCAAGTTGCTCACTTCTCACTAAGGAAAAGAATTTCCCCCCACCATCATGAGACAAGGATACTTTGTGTGAATAACTCCCACTTCCCCTCCCGCCTTTGTTGCTCATAATCACTGGCGGACGAGCCGATCCTTTAAAGGAAAGGGAAGTTTTCCAAAAAAGAGGAATTAGCAGGTTTGAGGTTAAATTACCTACACCTAAAGAAACGCATTTTTTTGTTTGGATCTGCCAAAGAGGAAGAATTCCCAACTTGCATTTTTTCCCCACCCGCCTTTGTTGCTCATAATATCAGGGAGGCCTATTAGCACCGGAAATGTTCATTTTATAATGTACATATTTTCGTGGGGGTCGGGAGAGGGGGGGCGGTGAGGGGTCTGGAAGGGTGAAAATGTATATTGCGGTATTATGGGCCGTATTTTTGTTTGCCTTTCATTATTGTGGTACCCATGGGCACGTATTCTATCTAGCAGGTGAAATTATGAGCTCATGCCCGTACGAGCAGCGGACGATTATGTGGAGAACATTCTTTGGATAGACTTGCTTCCTCATAAAAATTTTAATTTCTTCCTGAATTCAATGTGTCGGAGATTCTCACGATCGTTGATTCCCAACGAGAAGAGGAGGGAAAAGTGGAATTCCCCCTTCTTTGGCGGTTTCAATAAGTAGAGTTTGTTCCTCAAGGTCTAGGTAAAATGGCCTGCTTTCCGTCAATTCCCCCTCTTTGGAAATATTCCCCTCCCTTTAGAGGTTTGGCTCGTCCTCCAGTGTTCCCAACTGTACTTTTTGCATTACACGATTTGATCGTGGTCCATCATCCAAGGCATACAAATGTATATAAATGGTGCTGCTAGAGCTGATTAGTCGAACGTGAGGAAAAACTGTGGGAATGTTTACCAAGGTGACTATTCTTTTTGTATTGATATTTGTGTTATTCGATTCATGTCTTTGTTGACGGCTTTTAAAATGGATGTGTGACTCGAAAACAACGGTCCTAAACAAATTGCAACAAAGGAATATAAATGAATGATTCATTACTAAAACTTAGGATTCTTAAGTTCTAGGTTCTAATTCCGGTTGACCCAATGCAACATGATTATGTAACAAGTTAACTCATTTCAGTTACCCCTCAACCCTCATTAACTCGACGCGTGACATGCATTTGAATTCAATTGTGGTTGTCAGAATGCATACAAATTATTGTTGGTCATGTGGTCACACATTCGGACAAATGACCACATTGAATTTATACTAAATGTTGACTATTATGGTTATCGAACTTATTGAAGAAGTTAAATGATTCATTGATGAGGTGTAGGTGTTAAGATTTCTTTTTTGTAACACAGCTCTAGAATGTTGAATTAGGTAAAAGCCATTACTAGTTCCAATGCTTGTTATTATTTCCATTTAAAGTTCAAGTTTACTTATTCGATATCATTTTAGGCTCAAATATTACCCGTATGTTCGGATTGGACCCCATAAACAACAACTTACCAAGATCAAACGGAACATCAAAGAATATTAAAAACCCACTTGTATTTCAGGTTTTCACATGCCACAAAAATATAACATATGAAAAATTATAAATAAAAAATATGAAAATTACAAAATCTCACCAACTTGTCGCTCAACTGTAACATAATTCTGTTGCACGATGGTCATGTGGCCGCGTTTGAATCGCCGTCGACACGCGTCGGTGGACTTATGGACTTCGTCACACAATGGTTGGTACATGGGAAAAGTTTTACAGATTAGTTTATAACTTTGTTTTTCAAATTTATTTTATTGTTGCCAGTTAAGTGTATCTTTGTTTAAGATATGGTTATGAAAGGTACTGTTTTTTTCGTTAAGTTTATGCATACATAAGCATGATATGATATGAATTAACCAACTTGTCTTACGAAAATTTCATGATGATTCTGAAAGAATGTCTAGTAATGAAGTTCCCTGATAATTAATTCTGGTGTGTTACCTTTTTATATTTCGTTCACGGTTTTCAATCGTTCAATGTTTTTGCCCGAACTCGCTATAGTAATAAGTTGAGGGGTTTTAAAATAAATAAACAAAAAATAACTCTGGTTGTGAAAAAAAATCCGCCTGTGATGCAAGATCATATTTATTTATAAACCCGTGTTTTCTTATATTAAAAGTTTTTTCTTAGCAACCAAGCAAAAAAGAAACAAGTTTTTTCTCACCTGCTGTATTTGCCACTTAAGCCAAACACTTGTATTTTCTCCACTTGATGATGTTGACCGGCAACTATTAAATAGCGAAACTTGTTTAGTGTGTCCATCATTTCTAAAAACCACTGAAATCCCACATTCTGGACATGTTGATTACGATCATTAAAAAGTTTTGTTCCAGTAAAAAAATCCCAAACAAGTGATATATTTCACCACTCCAGCATTACACTTGATTTTTACCTTCTCCATTAGGCAGTCACTTCATTCGAATGAACCACGATAATGAAATTCCAAAAATAATAAAGATCGTTGTTAAAAATATTAGTAAAATAGTATTGAAACAGTTAACTGCCCTCCTTTGATCAAACCAGAATCCGGTTGTGTACGTTGCCGCACACCCAGCAGCCCACCCATGTTGCGCGCAAGGCGCAACACAACAGCTGAGACTCGCGTTTCCAACTGTAACACGTGTTACGCTGTCTTTTGTCACACCGGTTCTATTATTGGGCTAAAGCGACAGCAGGATAACTTTTTATAGTGGTCGATTTTTTACAAAGTCGGATCATCTATTTGATAAACAAGAAATATACCGTTATATATATGTATACTAAATAGAAATTTTAACCCTTCATATATCAATTGCGTATTGTTTCATAAAAATATATAATATATTATTTATTTGTTTGACAAGTCATATCCGAATTCATAACCGGTTGCGTAACAGACGACCATATTTAACTTGCACCTTTATAAGTCCTTAATGCGATGTTCGGCTGAATTTAATGGAACCGGACTGCGTTATAGTTTCTTATTGTACAACGGAACATCTATTATGTAACATAATCATCTTATGGTAAATCCGTTCTCATTGAACGAACCTTTGTACTAAACCAGTTTTGACTATTAACGGAACACTCTTATGATCGTATCAAAAACTACCTTGAACCAAATTGGTTGCCCATTTCTAGTGAACATTTGTGTGTGCATGCCAACACGCCAACCTTAACATTTGATTTGATAACTATGTACGTATATTGAAACATGTTTTAATAACTTCCCTATTAATTCTACTATTTATACTTTTATGTTGTTTTTACAGTTTAATGTTGTTTATCATATGAACGAAAAAACGGACCGTAGTGTGTTCAGAGAATGGTGTTTGTTACGCACATGCCACCCTCCAGTGTAATGTACTGTACCCGACTACATACATAACTTGATTTGGCCGCCCGCCCAGCCAGTCAAGGAATGTTTGGTTCGTTAGACACAAGTTTTTGATATCCGAAAGACGTTACCAGTCAGTTGAATTTGATGTTGATCGTTGCCTGATGTAATCATATCGATTAATGGAATTCAGCTCCATACTCGCTTCACGCTTTTCGTATATTTGCGTTTCTATTTTTTTATCCATAACATTCAGCAGAAAGTTGGCCGCACTTCTCGTCATCTTTCACCTTCTTCCTGAACATCATTTTACCTATCACATATCAGTCGTAGTCCAAGATAATTGACGTTTTCCACATCCATTGCACAAAAAATGACACGAGTTTGAAAGTGAAAAAAGTTTTAAGTGAGCCATCTCAGTAAACTTTTTACGTTTAGTTTGTAATGCAACACTCGATGGTCACGGGTCGTGTACTTTTTGCCCGCTGTAAACCTTTTCCCTATCAACTTTTGTGTTCCTTTGCCGTGTAAGCGGGTGCCACATTGACTTTGATGGAAAAAGGGCGGTTAGTATTGAGCAATTGCGTCGTTTAGTAACCCAATCCGTGCCATCTTGTTGCGAATACGCTACGTTTTTTTTCTATGAAAGTCAATTATGAGTTTAGTTTATTCGATTCAGGACCATCGAAATCCGTATCTACTGAAATCTCTGATAGAAACCAATTTCAAGCGATTCAGTTTAACGTTCTTTACTCCACTCGAATCAAATTCGAAAACCTTTCCGTTCGATGAAAAATAGATACGTTTGAAAAATTTTTTTATGAGCTCGTTCTTCACGTTTCACATACACTACATATTTAAAATCCTGTTTTGACTAGCTGTTATTTCTTCTCCCATGTTCGGTTTCATAAAATATTCATATTAAAAGAAATTAATACCACAACATTTATATAACTGAATTTCAGCTTCAAATTTTATTCTTCTATCGTAACAATTACATTACACAACGATTGCAGTAGTGGTGTGACGTAATAAGGAAGTTTAGACATAGCATGTACATCTAGGTACACTCCAACACCTTTGGAATTGTCTGTTAAGTTGACAAGTTGCGAACGCCTTAATTATGATGTATTGGTACTTGGCTAGTTGTGGTCAGATCACAGTTTTACTGGGAATATGAGCGACTTGTTTTGACTTGTATAATAATTTGATCGTGACGTTCAATGGTTTAAATTTTTGTCAGTCAGTCAGTCATTAAGTCAGTCAGTCAGTCATCAGTCAGAGAGTCAGTCAGCCAATCAGGCGGTCACTCAGTCCGTCAGTCGGTCAGTCGGTTAATCAGTCAGTAAGAAAACCCCTGTTAGCTTTACATACCTTGACTTATCATTGTATATTGTCACGTCATATATTGTTCACGTTTCATCACCTCTACTAAATTGGGTGGCAAAACTGTACAACTGATTAATGCCCGGTCCGACCAAACTAACAATAGTTTACAAAACCACGACTACTGTTCATCTGGAAAAATTAAACGAAATTGTCAAAAACATAAAAAAGGTCCATTGAAATTTTATGCTTTGATATCAAGTCTTCTAATCGAATACGCTCGCTAAAAATTGTGACTGGTCAAAATGTTACTTTTGAAGCATCTTCTGGTTTCTGTTGCGTCACCTCGTTACCCCCTCCCCCATTTACTCTCCCCCACGGCCCCCTGTCCCCCAGATTGAGAGATTCTCTGACCGGAAGCAAAACGCTTAGTTCTTCAACTATTACTTTTATATACTTGGGGGAGGGGCGTGGCAGATAAGGAGAATTTGTTCGGAGGAAATTCGATCGCAGTAGTGCCTCCACCAATAGACGGACAGACAGACAATATGTAATGTACATGTGTAGTCGATGGTCAGTTAATGCAGAGTAAAATCACTGTACAAAGAATTCTGTGCGCCGTTGTATGTAAAAAAGTTGCTGAATTTTTTTAGTTTTTTTTTAAGATTTTTTATCAAACAAACCATGATTTGCTGATTTATTTTGTACAGCGATTTTACTCTGCAGAAATTGATCTTTGACTTTTATGAAAAAGAGTACGAATTCTAATTGTGGGTAGTCCGATTATGGGCTATAGGGTTTAATGGAGAACGGTACTGTAGGTATTTTGGGAAAGTCGAAAAATATTATAGGAAAAAGATGTTTTTTATGTATTGTTCACTGAGAAAAACTGTGTGTCGGTGAGAAACTCATCGTCATAAAAAACGCATTTAGAAACAGTAATTAGCACGATTCACGTTTCATCAGTTACATATATTAAATTGGAAACCTGAAAGAACAGTTTCTCTATTGGATTCAGAATAAACTAATTAAAAATTCAAATAAATATTTTGACATTATTTACCGTATCTAAGTTTCAGTCAATCAGTTACTTTCATATGTAGTCAGTCAATCAGTAAGTGAGTCAGTCATTTCCTCAATCAGACCAACCAAACTTGCCAGACCGACTCCAATGTTTATACAACCCAAATAAACATGTCTTTCTAGTACAGATTGCCTGCGAATTCTTGGCGTGGTCTAAGGTTACGTCCAGCTATCAGAATACCCGTTTAGAATGTATTGGCTTAGTATTCTCGACTTAATTCGAGACTGCGCGCCTTTGTTGCCGGTGATTTTTTCAAACAATGACTTCACGTTCCACGATTGGTACATGTCTAAAACAATCAACTTATTTGTAGTTTCAATAAAATATTAGTTCAGGCGTACCTTATAATTTTAAACCAAAGTAAATACTTACATTCATAGAGAATAAATGAAACGATTTCCAAGTTGATTCTTTCTCAGGTTTTTATGTTTTCTAATTCACTTCATGTTGTCTGTCCTCCACTCATCCCTATTACTCTGTCATCCACTTTGAATCATCACCGTCAGTCAACGATTTATCACCTCGTTGATCTGTCTTCACCCATTAACCAGTCACCTTTATGCGATTGTTTTGGCAACACAAAGCTAAGCTTGTACTAACATTGTATTTGCATTATGTCGTTAAAACTCATCGCTTTATTCACTGTTGCCCAGATTTTCTTTGAGTCAATCGGTTCAGTCTTGTCCGACGGTCAGTTAATCAGTCATTTTTTCAGTTAGTTTGTAATATAGTCAGCATGTAAGTGAGTCAGTTAATAGGTTGGTCGGTCATCCAGTCAATTAACCTGTAAGTCCTGCACGTCATGTCAGTCAGTCAGTCAGGCAGACAGTCAGTCAGTCAGTCAGTCAGTCAGTCAGTCAGTCAGTCAGTCAGTCAGTCAGTCAGTCAGTCAGTCAGTCAGTCAATCAGTCAGTGAGTCAGCCTGCGTTAGTGCCACAACATTCCCTCTGTGATGGCTCATTACAAACATTATAGGCCTCGTTGACTCCGCCCATAAATCTCCTCGGACTATTGTTATGGAAGATCTCGACAATCGGAATCTCTTTACTCGTGGAATTTTTTGAGAAAACGTCACAGGAAAACAAGTTCCGAGTTGTAGACATTTCGGAAAAGAAGTTTGGTAATGTACGATAAATTTGGGATATCACATATTTCTCATCGGAGCGTGAAGGAATTTAGCGGTGACCCGCGGGCAACTTCCCTCCTTCTTATGCACACGTTTCATAGAATTTTATGAGTAAGATTCAAATTTTTATTATCGTAAACGTCATTCCATGCCCAGTCATCTGAATGATTTAACAGAATCAATTTATAAATTCAGAATTTTTCCTGGTTCTTTCGTCAGTCACAACAGAATCTCAATGATACATTTGTCCAAATCTGTATACATACCAACCTGCCAGAAGTAGGCCTGAAAGTTGCAGTCAGTATTCAGTTGTAGCAAATATAAAAAAGTTACAAGTGGCTAAAAACTCCTAGTTGTACTTCTGTTACAATTTTTACAAAAAGAAATCTTTACATTCAACAGCAAACAATCGTGACCGTATGATTTGCAGTAGCAATTGTTGCTTGTTACGACTGCTTTATGTACAGGTTGTAACGCGTTGCATTTGTTGCGCTGCAACTTGCAATAATCGAAAGACGCCGTTAGCTGACGTGAAAGAAGAGTGACTTGAGTACTAGGTATGTACCTTTCTTTATTCTTTGAAGTTTTCAAAAGAAATTCTTTTTATGATTATGTAAATATTGTTATCAAAAATCCTTTCCATATCAAAGGACTGTCATTTTCATACACAGAAAGGATGGGGTTGGTGAATAGTTCTGATTCCGAGGCCTAGAAGAAAACTTGACATATAAAACCAGGTTCACCTTTGAAACTCATCCAAAAGATAGGACTTGCATGGTCCCTTATTCTCATCCGAAAGTAGCACCGGGGAACACTAGGGGACAAGGGAACAACGAAAAACAGGAATTCCCCCCTCTTTGGTAGTTGCAATAAGTAGAGTTTGTTCTTTAAGGTGTAGGTAAAATAGCCTGCTTTCTGCCAGTTCCCCCTCGTTGAAGAGATTTCCCTCTCTTTGGAGGTTTGGCTCGTCCGCCAGTGCCGGGGAAAGCCTCCCATTCCGTAACAAGTGGTAGAAAATGTGCATTATGCGCCGAAACAAGTGGCAACCAGCTGGGGGCCGGGAATTCGCCCAAGTTTTTGCCTCGGCCATTGGATGGTTATCTTGATTTCTGAGAGAGAATTCATAGCCAAATATCCGGATATTGACTATTCACTCTTTGGTTGAATCTTGTTTTTTACACAATGTGTTTCAGTTTTGAACCGTAGATTCTTTTGTTGTATTTCCTTAGTATTATATTTGTATTTTTAAGCGTAATATGTGTTCTGGTGATGTGGCATAAAACACGAGCCACCCAAATTTCCCTCAGAATTCCCAGCACGAACCATATAAAAACTATTACCATTCTTCTGTTATAAGCAAAATAAACTGCTTGTATATGTTTTTTTTCATAATTGTTTTATATAACCCTCACCCCCATATCACAGAAACTTTTGGCATTGGGCGCCTAAATTGGCGCATCTTTATGCAAAAAAACTTTGAAGTTCTATAACTCACGTGAGAATCGGTTTTAAATTGAAAACTTTTGTTCAGAGGTGAGATTGTCTATTTTTACACATGAGAAAAATAAGAAACTCAAAACAAACACAATATAATGCATTGAAAATGGTATGGCAAAACTTTATGCACTGCTGCTTATGACAAATGCGTCCTTTGGCACCTGGTCTCGGAGCGAAAACTGAGTGCGATATAAATTGCTTGTTTTCTATCCAATTAAATGTATTTACTTTGAGTTTCTCGTGATTGCATTATGAGGAAAAAAACGAACTTTCATCTGAACAAAAGTTTTTTATTTTTAACCGATTATATCGTGAGTTATAGAACTAATCTGTCTAAAAGAAAGAGCAACTTTCCGAAATGCATAATGTAGATTTGATATCTGTTTACCTAAATATTAACTCATTTTCGTTTTGCCACCAACAAACAAAGGAAGATTCTCACTATCCCCTTTTGAGGTCCGCTGGTTATTTCCCAGTCTTTATTATTCTGTAGAGTGGTTTTAATCGTATGCAATACAACGTCCGAAATGTTTTTTTTCGTTCAGAAACCCCGCACGACAGCTCAGTGTTTGTTCCCATGACTAGCGGACGAGAAGGGGTGGACAGAATGTAATTCCCCCTTCTTTGGCATTCATAAGTATAACTTGATCCTTTAGGTGTAGGTATGTAATATGGCCCAAATTCTTTTAATTCCCTCTTCTTTGAAAAAAATCCCCTATTTAGGGGAATGGCTCGTCCGCCAGTGGTGCCGTGAACGGGTGATTGAAAAACGAACCCTTAACAACGCCACCCTAAATGAACCCGATTACAATGTGGGTCCATTCGACCATTATCCCCTCGCTATCTTCCTCATCTGCCCCCCTGCCCCCCCCCCCTTCTCCGCCAAGTAGCGGGAAGTAGGGAAGGGAAAAGTGGAATTCTCTCTCTTTGGCGGTTTCGAAAAGTACAGTTTGTTCCTCAAAGTGTACGTGAAATTACAATTTTTTTTAGCAAAATCCCCCTTTTGGTGGTTTGTCTTTTCCCTCCCCCTCTCGACCTTCTAACAAAAAAGAAGAATGAACTCCGCTCCCCCCCCCTCCCCCCGGCCGTATCACATTCCGCTAGTTTGAAAAAATAACTCTCCGCTCCCCCTCTGTTCACGGTAAATGAACACTTCACTCTTTTTTTTGAGAAAGGGGAGCTTAAAACAAGACAAAGTGTTCCGAAATGCGGCATCTCGCAGTTTTTGTTCCGAAAAAAGTTCCGCAATGACCTTCACGACAACACGAAAATACTTTTGTTACCACTAGCGGACGACGACAAGGGAACAACAAAGTAGTGGAATCCCCCCCTCTTTGGCGGTTTCGAAAAGTGAAGTTTTGGTAAAAACTGAAAGGTGTGGTAAAAAAAGAACTCATTTCTGCCTATTTCCCTCCCTTTGGAGGTTTGGCTCGTCCGCCAGTGGAACAGAGTGATGGGGAACAAAAAGTTATGTAATCAATATAAATAATAAATGATTATGTTATGATGTAATAAAGGGATGTTTTTCATCCCCGATAGAAAAGAACTTGGATGAGAATATAACAAACCTTATCATTATCGTATCTATAAATATTATAGCTCATGTCCGTGAAAAAGTGTAACATACGTTTTCTTCAAACTCAAAGGTGTTCGCGTTCGCATTTTACTTTTGTCCATTTAGCCAATTTGTGTAAAATCAGTTTTACTTTCACTCACCGCCGCACTGCGCTGGCGGAAGAGTTGAGCCTCCATACGGAGAAGAATCTTCCCAAACAGAGGGGAATTTGCAGAAATTAGGTCATTTTACCTACACCGAAAAGCGCACGCAAACTCTACTTTATGAA
The DNA here is from genome assembly GCA_964036265.1 of Daptonema setosum. Taxonomy (NCBI): domain Eukaryota; kingdom Metazoa; phylum Nematoda; class Chromadorea; order Monhysterida; family Xyalidae; genus Daptonema; species Daptonema setosum. Next base: position 11,907,541 of record OZ038448.1, read on the forward strand.
ACCACCAAACAAGGGGAATTTCACTTTTCCCTCCCCTTTGTCGGCTAGTGCGCCTCTATGGCGCAGTGTTTGGTAATGGCGGCCCATATATTTTCAGGTGCTTCATATCGTATGGTGTAATTGTTCCGAGCGCCCAGCGTAACGGCACGTTTGTTGCACACTACACGCGAGTAACAGCGTAACAGCGTAACAATTGCACTTTTGTTCCAACGCGGGCAGAATTTCATATTTTCCGCGGCGCTACAACGGAAACGTAACATATGTAACAATATTGTGCTTGGCATTTGGCTTTGATGTTATGTCGGGTATTAGATTTGTATCATTGAAATATTCTACTATGTGTTTTTGTAGTCAAGTTTTTCTGTTATAAAACTTTTGTTCATGTAATCAATGTCATTTAGCTATAGCGCCGTTCAGCAGCCGATGCACACGCAATCCATTTCTTACTTCATGTTTTATCCAAAAGTTTACTCAACTGAATGGCGTTCGGAGAGGAAAGAGTAAACATAGTTTAGTTTATATATTTTCTTCCCTGGAAGTATTTTTACTAACGAGTGTCTTTATTCTTTGCCCATCGGAGCAAATAGAATACATGGAAAGTCGTCAAACATCGGTCATCAAACGAAATACAGTACGTAAAAAACTTATTCACGTTTTAATACATTTTACATTTAGCTCAAGACCGATACGCGGGTGTTGAGCACTGATTTTCCATATGAAAAGACATTCAAAAAGTTTTGAACCAAAATGATATGTCACAAGCAATTTAGGATACAAGTGTATTTTTCTTTATCTTTGCTGTTTATTTCCTGATTACTTTCGAAAAAAACCATGTTATAACGGAACCGACCCGCGATCTGTTCACGTTTCAACAGTTCTATAAATAATACAAAAAGCAATCTATCATTGACCCTCGTGACTTTTTCGTTCAGTCTCTGTCGCACCCCGAAGGAATCCATTTTTCTTTGAGCTCGAGCGTTGCGCCACAAGAAGCCAGTCAGTCCGGCGAAGGACGAAAACCAGAGAATTAATTGAACACGATTTGGGCAATGCCTCCAAAACGAGGCTCATATCACTTCATCTGGTTTTTTCTTTGACCAAAAATTGCTAGTTGCTTTATACTTGTTTTACATCGATGAAGGAGAAATAATTCTTTAAAACTTGAAAATCAGCATAAGTAGTTTCACAAATAAAAACCAGTTGTTCCTAAAACCATTTTCACGTTTCAATTGTATTTTGCTAACCGTGCTTCCGGTGTAATGAAAGCCCGTTCAAATTAGATGTTCTAGTTGGCTTATTTACATTGTCGGATGAAAAAAGCAGAGAGGAACAAACCAAATATACGGCGCATTTTGTATAGAAACGGAATGATCCGTATGTGTGCATTGCAACAGCGCTGGCAAATGGCAGTGGCTTAGGAAAAATTCTTAGGATTTTTTGCCAAATTCAAGTTTTCCAGGATTTTACTATTTTTGTGTGTTTCTGGTATTTTTGCTAAAACAATATACATTGTAGTGTACAAGACAGCATAGAATTGAGTTAGAAACTGTTGCCATTAACATTATATTCTAGATAGAAAACGGGGAACGCTTTTTTCTTTAGTTTTTCTTTTTTGATGTTTGTATATTTTGTATCATACAAGTGCCTTGTAAATATTACAATCAGTTAACTTGGATCTAAGTTTCAGAAAAAATGTGGCAAAGAAGGAAGCATTTTCTGGAACACTGACTGACTCCATTACCATTATTTGTCATCATATGGCAGATGGGAGGACAATTCGTTTGCCTTTCTTGTTGTTCTTGCTCTTTTTGTTGTTGGTTGGTTGGTTGGTTGTTGTTGTTGATGTCATTAATGTTGTTGTTGATATCATTGTTGTTGTTGTTGTTGTTGTTGTTGTTGTTTTGTTGTTGTTGTTGTTGTTGTTGTTGTTGTTGTTGTTGTTGTTGTTGTTGTTGTTGTTGTTGTTGCTGTTGTCACAAGAAAATCAACAACACTGACACTAACAATAGTGTCAGTGTTGTTGATTTTCTTACCAGCAAATCACAACATTCCTGTAACTCAGTCAGTTAATACGTTGGCCAATCTAATTAAAAGTTGTTCGATATGCATCGGATACCATCCCTTGAGTTCACATTTTTTATTTGCCGTGCCCAAAAATAGCCGAATGACTGATGTTGTTCCACAAAAGATTGAAAACTATATATTTAGTTTCTATATTGTTTCATTTCACCAAAAGTATGCGTCGAGCATACCGTCCGTCCGTTGGGCATGAGACGGAGTGATTTACCCCTGGGGAATTGACAGTCTCGGCTTCAAACCGGACATCTGTTGCTTGGTACTTGGAACCAAACGCGGACTGGGAATCTTAAAAGAGAAAGATTTCTACCCTCTGATGGATATTTAATATTCTATTTATTTTATCCAAGCACAAAAGAAAATTTCGTTTTTATTCCCGAGGAATGGGCGGGTTGATGTACTAATTCTGTCGCCTTTTCTGTCCGCTGGTGCTTGGCGCACGTTTTTGCATCGAACTGTACCGGATGCTTCTTGCGCTAAAGTCTATATTTATAGCGTGTAGACTTTTTTGAATTGAAATTGAAACTCGTGCAAATAAATTGTTATATGTTTGCTGATTTCACCTTAAAAGGTTTATAAAGCCGGTAGCATTAAGATGTTTTCTAGAAGTAATCTAAATGAAAAAAATATCATATTTGGTCACGTTTCCATTATATTTATGTTACAATATAAGTGATGTGAAACATAAAAAAACGAACAAACTGTTGATACTTTTGATAAAAATTACGCAAAGAATCAAGAGTCGCTTCTTAATTTCACGTTCACCCTAACTTCCACAAAAGCTGATTGAAACCTCATTATTACTTGTGGGTTGCCCCTGCTGACTGTATAGTGCTCTAATGAAGCCAATTCGAACAAGATTTTAACCAAATCTACTTCATTCTGACCTTCAAATTCTCCTGTGTATAATTAGATTGAATGCAGACTTTCCTTCTGTACACCTATCGCATATCATACCTACTAAGGACTGATTGAAAATCTTAGTTAAAAATGTGTTCACGTTTCAAGATTTGAACATATATCGATGACGATGAATGTTTCGTTAATAATCCTTACCAGTAATTCATTTCACGTTTCACAACAGGAACGAATGTCCGGCATTAGAGTTATTACATAATTAGTATGAATTGACTTTTATGCGAAATTGTTCCCTGATAACCAGATTTGACTTTTGCAAAAGCGATTTTCGCCCTGGATTTCTTCAAAATAATATACTAAATTAACCCAAGTTAATCTCAGTTTTCCAGTCTTTGTTTTCCGGTTGTGACTACAATTATCAGTGAACTTTCAGAAAATTACAGTCAACTCGGTCAATTACTACACTCGTACATATATCAAACGAAATCATTGATCAGAACATTTTCAATTATTTTATTCAATTCCTAGTAGATTCAAATATCAGTTCTACTTGTACCTAATTATTCACTGGTCAATCTGTTGAGAGGAGAACGAGGGGTTCCAACTCTTGATTATGCCACTAATTCGAGTTC
>OZ038448.1:11911306-12108806 GCA_964036265.1 Daptonema setosum
AGAATTCTGTGAACCGTTGACCACGGAAAAATTGTAATATAAACACAACAGTTCAACACTTACCAAACGCTCACGCGCACAGCCCCATATCATATAAACACTTACCGCACCCTCACGCGCACAGTCCGATATCATATAAACATTTACCGCACCCTCACGCGCACAGTCCGATATCATATAAACACTTACCGAACCCTCACGCGCACAGTCCGATATCATATAAACACTTACCGCACCCTCACGCGCACAGTCCGATATCATATAAACACTTACCAAACGCTCACGCGCACAGCCCCATATCATATAAACACTTACCGCACCCTCACGCGCACAGTCCGATGTTGTATAAACACTTACCGCACCCTCACGCGCACAGTCTGATATCATATAAACACTTACCGCACCCTCACGCGCACAGTCCGATATCATATAAACACTTACCGCACCCTCACGCGCACAGTCCGATATCATATAAACACTTACCGAACCCTCACGCGCACAGTCCGATGTTGTATAAACACTTACCGCACCCTCACGCGCACAGTCCGATATCATATAAACACTTACCGCACCCTCACGCGCACAGTCCGATGTTGTATAAACACTTACCGCACCCTCACGCGCACAGTCCGATATCATATAAACACTTACCGCACCCTCAAGCGCACAGTCCCATATCATATAAACACTTACCGCACCCTCACGCGCACAGTCCGATATCATATAAACACTTACCGCACCCTCACGCGCACAGTCCCATATCATATAAACACTTACCGAACCCTCACGCGCACAGCCCCATATCATATAAACACTTACCGAACCCTCACGCGCACAGCCCCATATTATACAAACACTTACCGAACCCTCACGCGCACAGTCCGATGTTGTATAAACACTTACCGCACCCTCACGCGCACAGTCCGATGTTGTACAAACACTTACCGCACCCTCACGCGCACAGTCCGATATCATATAAACACTTACCGAACCCTCACGTGCACAGCCCCATATCATATAAACACTTACCGCACCCTCACGCGCACAGTCCGATATCATATAAACACTTACCGCACCCTCACGCGCACAGTCCGACATCATATAAACACTTACCGCACCCTCACGCGCACAGTCCGAAATCATATAAACACTTACCGCACCCTCACGCGCACAGCCCAATATCATATAAACACTTACCGCACCCTCACGCGCACAGTCCGATATCATATAAAAACTTACCGCACCCTCACGCGCACAGTCTGATATCATATAAAAACTTACCGCACCCTCACGCGCACAGTCTGATATCATATAAACACTTACCGCACCCTCACGCGCACAGTCCGTTTAGCCACAGTCCGTTTTAGCCACAGTCTGATTTCTTTTTAGCCACAGTCCGTTTAGCCACAGTCCGTTTTAGCCACAGTCCGGTTACTTTTTAGCCACAAGCTCTCACGTCCACAATCTCCCCCCCCGGACTGTGGCTAAAAACCCACAAGCGGGACAGGTGTGGTTTCCACTCTTCCGAATTATACCACTAATTCAAGTTCATTGAGGGAGTTTACTTGGCATAGACAAAGTCACCCTTCAATCCACGAGCTGTCACCCCACACTTAATTACACCCAACCAACAATCACAGATTGCTTATTGGGCACAATTATTATCATAAAACTGTGACCAACTACAAATAAATAAGACATTTTCTTTTTTAATTTGTCAGTCCGACTATCGTTACTTGACATTGACTGGCAATTCAACCTCATTACAACAGCCTTAGTGAATAAAAAAACTGATCAAGTTTGCCGCCTTAGCCATTACACTAGACAGACGACTATTCAAAATCCATAGATTCCATTTCGGTTATAATACCAGATCAATTCATCGAGTCTTCTAGCATAATAATACCAGATGTAAACTGACCCGAATTTGGATTCGGAACACACCAAATGTCCGGTCTGTTTACTCTGAATTAGATACCATGTTCAGGATTACATGCGTTCGCGGAAATGGGGTTAATAATGATCACATACCATTGGCTGCTGCTGGCTATAGTGGTGGATGAATCAATGTGGTCCAAACATTTGATCAATTGAAGAAATTGCTAATTGACATGGAATTTATGCACAACCCTATTCTTAAGGAAGAAAAATTCCCTTTTCTTTGGGAAATTTTGCAGGATGTGATTCCCCTTTTCCATTTCATGTCCGGGTCAACTCAACTATGACGTGTGTGCTGATGGATTAAATTTCTATTTATACCCCTCGTTGTTAGTATCTTTGCACATCATTATCATGTCAGGCCGATGCTATCATTTCACTGGTTGGCTGGTAGTAAGTATGACAGACATGGCTAAGAAAAGTTGACGAAATCGTCAAGAAAATTGGTAAAAGTTATTTGTTACCAAATGTAATTATAGTGGTGATTATTAGAAGAACATTCTTCTAAAAATAACGAAACTTTCGCAGAGTTAATATTTTGATAATTATGTACATGGAGTAGCGATTGACTTTCAAGTCGGTCAGGGCAGACCATTTTTGAATCTGACTGACTAATCCTCTGTCTAAGCTTCAATAAATGGCAAGCTGAAGTTGATATAATCATTTCCGTAAGTTTTTAGGAACAAAAAAGTTTTTCATAAGTAGTTTTGACGGCCCGGCCCGCCCCCTAATGAGTAAATATTGACTTTTCTCTAAATGTGAGATGAAATTTTATTTAGTCGCAACTATTTAAATGGTTTGATTAAAAAATCTAATTTCTAATTATATCAGTCAACCATATCTGTCAACTCCGGAATGAGTAATTGACGAAACCGACTTGGACTGGCGAAGGTCTAGCGGACGAGAAGGCAATGAAAATGCTGCTCTTTTGGAAATTTACAAAAAGTCTTGTTTCTCCACCAAATCTCTAAAATCTTATAAATAATGAATTTTTTCAAAATTCTTAAAAGAGAAAATTCCCGCTTTATTGAATGATTTGCCACTCCGCCAGTCAGTGGTTGCAGGCGCATTCCGTTGACCATTGGCGAACGAGCCAATCCTTCAACGGAAGAGCAAATTTTTCAAAACGGGGGAATTACCAGTTTTGAGACAGTTTTATCTTCATCTTTCTTAGAGAACTAATTATACTTTTTTGGACTGCCAAAGAGGGTGGATTTACCTCTTTTCGTTGCTCCCACGCCCGCTGGTACCGTTGACTAACGTTTCCCTTTTTCCACTGACACGCGTGGACGCGACAACCGGACAAAAGTTCTTCTCATCTGTTGTTTTTGCGTCTCTGAATGTTTTTGTTGGTAAAAAAATATGTATGTATATCACCGGAAATGACTAAACGACATCTGCCGAAGAACTTTCGGTTTTTTCTGAGCAAAAATTATAGTCGATATAAGACCCAGTTTGGTGGACAGAGTTCATTCGAATCAGTTAAAGTGCTGAAATCTCTTTTATTTTGTTAGTATTGGTTGGACATTTTTTATAATTTTCTTTTGTGAACACAAATTTTGGAAGTATACATAATTGTGGTATAAGCTTTTAACTCTCCAATCAGCTGCTTTCAATCAAACATTAAGAATTTATTTTTCAAACCATAATTCACGTTTCATGATTTTTGTATGAAACTTGTTGACTTTGATATATTTCTATTCAAATCAAAACACATTGTAAAATATATTAACGTTTCAAAACTCGAACACGTTTTGAACCATTTACTTTAAAATATTCCGATCCATCTTGTCTTGTTAAGATGCAACAACTATACTAAGATGAATTACTTTGTTAAAATTACAATCATGAGGCGACATAGGTGCTTTTAATTTATGAAATTTTCACTTCAAAACTTATGAGTTAAAATAAAATGAAATCTATTCACGTTCCACTTCTTTTATAAATGCCACTGTGTCTTATCTTCTTTCTGAACATAAGCATACTGTTCAAAATGACTACACAATGTTTTCCTATATTTTTCACTTTAGACATCTAAAACCATTTATTCTATCACAAATCAAGTTTAACCGTTAACCACGGTCTCAATCAGTGGAGCGAGTGATAATCGAGTGAGAATGTCTTCATGTTGTCCCGTCCGATGGGGAGGGGTACCTCTCCGTGTCAATGTTTCAATTCATGGGGTATAGTGATGACCACAGTCCCTCCCCTACTTCATTCACGGATGATAATTCTGGTCACGGTGGAACCCCCCTACTTTACTGATTTCCAAATGTGGAATTTGCTAGTTATTCAAAAATAAAAAGTTGCCAAGTTGGCTGATTCCTCCCTTTTTGGTAAAATTATCATCCTTTTAGATGATTCGGTTGTTCGCTCATGCCCCCAACTTGAAGCACTGGCGGACGAGTCAATCTTCCAAAGGGAGGGAAATTTCTTCAAAGAGGGGGGAATTTCCAGGTTTTCAGGTCATTTTACCTACACCTTAAACGGAACAAACTCGACTTTTTGAAAAGGCCAAAGAGGGGGAATTCCACTTTTCCCACCCCTTCTCGTCCGCTAGTGACTTGAAGTGTTGTCTTGTTGGTTACTAGAGTGGAGGCATCCTCAATTTGGGGGGAATTTGGTGGGGGAGAGACTGTGCCATGTGTGGGGCACAATGTGATGGCACATACCAACAACACAATAAAGTATTGGGACCCCCCACTACGATGGAATACGGAGTACTGAAGACTGTGTTTACTGTTTCATACTGAATGGATTAGAAATTTTCCCAAAGGGCTAAGAATTATAAGAAGGAATCAGTTGATTTGTTGTGTTTTGTACTGTAATCTGAAAGTGGATTTTCTATCTTTTTGGAGACCAGCGTGAAGAGACTTGCCACCTTACTCACCCGCTTTTGTGATGAGGATGATGATGTTCTGCTGTGATTCGGGTAGTTGATGCCCATGAAATATGGAGTTTCGTGCTTATCACTGTGGCTGTAAGTCATGGACACTTTTGGTGTGGACAAACCAATAGATTGGCGATGGATGATGCTTAGTTGGTTGTTAGTGAAGACAACATACCTTTCAAAACGTTTGTTATTTACGAAGAATCGATTAAATCCTTTGAAATCAATTCCAGTTTAAGGAAGACTCACAGACATTTTTTCTAACTCTCTTCATTAAACAAATTTTTCGCCCCTCATGTCCAGCCCAATACAATTTCCACGTGACCAAGTAAATTCATCTGTTAACCTCATTTCGAAAAATTGTGTTCGTTAGTCCGTTAGTCTGTTGAACAAAATATACCTCTATTCAAACATAAACATGAATACTTATCATCATGGAACTCATTTACGTCACTAACCATCGGTCGAAACGTCACTTTCACTCTAAACTGCATGGCTGAACTCGTTCACGTTTCAATCAGATTAACTGTCACCGTTCATGTTTCACGCTGGCTATATATATATATTCATGAATTCGTAATGAGGTGTCATTACGCACATACGTCTGTTTCGATACATAGGTCTATAAGTATGAGACTCCATTAAGCTGATTGGTCCTTTAGACCTCCAGTATTATATGAATCTGTGGGTGTGGTGGTATTGTGTCAGTGATACGAAGATACATGCATATCACAGTCATGGAATGTCACTCAATTCTTTAGAAATCAAGGCTTTACGTTAACTCTATGCATGTACATTACTTTGGTAAGCTTCAATGTGAAATGGCCTTCTCGTGTTGTTGTTAGATTTTATTGGGTTATGCAACGCTATTTAATAGGTGTTTGCTATTTTTGTTTTAGATGTCGGATTACAGTGAACAACAATTTACAACAATTGCGTGTTGATCAGTATTCCTATATAAGTCATCAAACGTGAATAAAGTAGATAGCCATACCGATTTTTGTCAATGGATCAAATTATTATTTATTATTAAGTCACTAATAATAACTCATTCACTCACTCACTCATTCAATCATTCACCCACTCACTCATTCACTCACTCACTCATTCAGTCACTCACTCATTCACTCACTCATTTACACACTTCCTCACTGACGCACTGAATCAAGCCGTTGCTCAACTCACCCGACCCTAAGTAAAAGTCAACAAAGTAAAAGTTAAAATTTTTACATAAAAATATTATGTGCTTATTATTCTCCCCATTCACAACCAATCTACTCGGTCAATCAGTCAGCAAATAACACCCCATCATACTACCTTTTTATGGTAGTTTAATGATTGTAACTTTTTACGAGCAGGCACCCCCCCCCATGGTCTGTCAGTCAGTTATTTACATTTGTATGTTCATTATAGTGACTACGCCGTCAGACTATGGCACAGCATGGTTTTCAGTTAGGTGGTCAGTCAGTCAGTCTCTCTGTTAGTCAGTCGGTCGGTCAATTAAGAGTCTGTCAGTTAGTCAGTCGGCCAGTCAATAAGTCATTCAGTTATAAAAGCCTGTAAGCCATGCCAGTCAGACGGTCTAGCAAACATCAAGTCAGTCCATTTTCGCTGAACTATCTACATACATTTTTATACAACGTTTTTGTTAAAATCAAGACTTTACTGTATAATATTTACCTTGTATTCCACTTATCGGTATATTGACTGGCTCACACTTCTACTGACCAGTTACCGTATGAACAATTTTGGTGACTCTGTAGTACTATGAGTGTCACTGGCGGACGAGCCAGTCCCCCGAATGGAAAGGTATTTGCCAAAAACGGGGAATTTGCAGTTTCGAGGCTATTTTACCTACACAATGTAGAAACAATGCAACTTTTTTAATGCCAAAGAGGGGAGAATTCCACTTTTTTGTTCTCTCCCGTCCACTGAGTGTGTAACAACAGTACGAAATCAATGCGCCGTTATCAGAATTGTGTCAGTTTTATTTGCAAACTTTTGTAACTTGTTATAAGTACGTCCGAAACCCTGAAACGGAACTTGAAACGGTTGTCTTGTGTTCACGAATGATTGCGAAAATAAATTTGAATTGGCGCCTTTCTTCTTGTCGTATTTAGGCTTTTCAGAGTTTTGGAGAAATGTGGACTTTTTGGTGAAATTTATAATCAGCTCTGGGGCTGTTCCTAGTTGATGTTGGCCAAAAATGTGGATGGGAAAGATGTTATGACTGAGATAAATGACACGCTTTTCAAAATTTTCGTGGTCTGCTAACTAATTAGTAAGCGCTTATTGACATCCATACTTACAAGTAGTTGAAGTGCTGTCGAATGAACCAGAATCCCATTTGTCGATACTGTTTCAGTTCACGTTTCATGTTTCTATACAGAAAACCTTTTTCCTGAATTTACCCGATGATTTTATCCGATCATTTCAAAAAACCTTCATTCCAATGAAAAAAAACTCATCTCAAAATAGTCGGTACTGTTCATCTATAGTGGTAATGAGCGCTATTTCTTGCGATTACGCCGCGCCAGAACACTTTCTATGTGAATGATGTAGGTCAAGTGGTGTTCGGCGCTGCTAAATGACGGCTTTATACACTAATTGGTCGCGGGTACTTCAGAGGATATATATTGTTTTATGTATAAGCCTTTGGTTTATCTGTCTTTCGGTCATATCATATATTGTCGATCAATTACTGCAGACAGGTAATTGTAGTCAGAATGTAGGTCAATCAAAGTTAATCTCATGAAACATTCCTCCATGAAGCTTCCCTCTTTAGCCGTTTGAAACTTGGAATTTTGATACATGTATATCAATACGCGGATATCCATATACTAACACATACATAGCTAAACAAATCGACATAAAATCTTCATTAATATCTCCTTCCGTGTTTCTGATGTTAGAACATTCGGTTGGTATGCAAGGCGTTCTAACATGATATTGAATTGATAGCCGATATTAATCTAATTGTGTGCCTTATTCGACAATTACGTGAATCCGACAATTATTGTTTTCGTACAATTGACTGACATAATGACAGACTGCCTGAACGACTGGCTGACTGACAGACTGACTGACCTTGCAAACGTGTAGTTGCCAAGCAAGGCTCAGAAATGACCGACCAAGACACGTTCCATTTAAAGGAACACATGACTGACTGACTGACTGACTGACTGACTATTGTTACACTCGTTCAGTCTGTTCAGTTATCTAACCTCATTTCCTGTCTGTCCTCCAGTTCAGTCTGAGTCTGTTGACGACTGTATTCTAATATAAAGTGAATAAATAAAAACTACGGTTTTATGACTCTAAATAGGTTGGTTTTATTTTAATGCTGTATTGAACTCAGCGAAGGGCTGTGATGTGACTAATAACGTCATGTTCCATCATACTGTGCCCCTGGGCCGTATGCATATTTTCGTTACAGACAATTAAAAATTTTACTAGATGATCCGTGTTTCCACTGTTTTTGACTACTGTTTCTTGATAACATGACTCTCATCTGAATGTAGTAGTATTCCATTATGATTCACCACCAAATATCTTTTTTTAAACATAATACAAAATGGTTTAACGATGTTTTCACCCAATTCTTCTTTGACATAAGCTATAGCCTCTTTTCCAATGTCAACCTACAACAACATACTAATAAATGGGAAGTGAACCTTATCTGAATCGCTGAGAGGGAAGATAACCACGATTACAATCATATCAAGGAAATTGAAATCAATTATTGCTTTGCATAGACTAGACACACTTTTCTCGTTCATCAATCATCATCATATGGGCAAAGGAAAGTCTGTTGACCCAATGTTGAGAAATTTCCACTGATGTTTATATGTGGTTACTGTGCCACACCTGGGTAGTAGTGACAGTAACATGAATTTCCTCAAATCAGGGATAACATCACTTTCATCGACGCTTTCTCAACCAACCTAAATAAGCTGTATGCAATAATATAATCATCATCACTCAATGAAAACCATTTATCGCACTGCGCGTTCAGTGTTGTTCACCTCAACTTTCTTTTATCCGTATTGTGCTATTTCAAAGGAGGTGTGTGTGTCCGCCATAAGCACTAGCGTACGAGAAGGGTGAGAAACGTGAAATTCCTCCTGTTTGGCGTTAAAGAAGTATAGTTTGTAACTTAAGGTGAATGTTAAATAAGACGTACTTTAAGCCGAATTTTCCTTTTTTGGGAAAATTTCGCCACCTATTGGAGGTTTGGCTCGTCCGCCAGTGAGCGCCTTTCCGTCAAAAGTTGCGTGATTTCGTAAAAAGTCAAGTGGAAATGATGCCTGCGGTTTTTTCGCAATTATGTTGGAAGATTTCACGCTCCCGTAACTTATGCTTGCGATATTTGTCGCTATCACATGAGGAAAGAGCAGACCAAATAGGATTGCTTATCCACCAGATTATCAACCACAATACATGAGTATCGTATAGTTATCATAGTTCTAACTACAGGGTGGTCCAAAAAAAATGACAACACTTTGAAGCTGAATAACTCTCGGCACAGAGATCAGATTTGATTGAAATTTTCAGGTATTATCAACAACATACTAACTTAGAAAAATATAAAAAACCAAGCTGATCAGACAATCACAGCGGCCACCACGCATTAATGTTTGCAAAAATGCGTGTGGGTCAAAAACCGAGCGAACAATTAGGACATGGATTACACGTGATTTGCGAAAAAATAAACTCAGTTATTTTAGCCTGTAATCAATCAAGAGTCTTTTTTACTTATGCTGAAACATTTGTAGTATAAATTTTTTGAATTTTATTTTTCATTAGATAAAATTTTGTTTCAGAGGTGAAAACTGTGTGTATCTCCTTCTGACATTGAAAAAGCGTTTAGTTTGCTAATTTAAAATGAAAAAATAAAAAACAATTTAACAAAATGCTTAAAAACCATCGATAAAATTTAAGTAAACGTGGAATGTTCACCATCGACTAGCAAAATCTAATATTTCATTTATTACGTGCATATCATCCCTTGAATATGCATGCACAATGTAGGCGGTTTTTGACCCATGCGCATTTTCGCAAACATTATTGCGTGGTGGCCGCTGTGATTGTCCGATCATCTTGGTTTTATATATTTTTCTAAGTTAGTATGTTGGTGATAATACCTGAAAATTTCGATGAAATCAGATGCCTGTGCCGAGAGTTATTCAGCTTCAAAGTGTTGTCATTTTTTTTGGACCACCCTGTAGTTACCCTTACACCTGCTTCAAAGCTTTATCCGACTTAATACGTGAGATGATACATGTGTAGACTGACATATTAAGTTGTAGTCGGCTGCAACCGGAACCGAGTAATCTTTGTAACTATAGTGTTGTTGACTTTAGTGACTATGATGATGAACTTTCTATTATTATGTACGTACGTTCGAATTTCTATTAACCATCTTTCATTGTTATGTACATATGTGGCTGAACATTCGCTACGTAGTACGAATAGTATCGAAACACGTGTAAAAGATTTTCGGTATTATACCTTGTACTTTGTACCATAGTAGATAGATGTTGTCGTGGATATAGTACGTTTACTATTTTGAGACGGTCCATAATTGGTATACAAATACTATACAAAATGTTTACATCCATTCAAAACGTTTTGGAAGCTCAATCGCCAACTTTGAATGGTTCAAACTGAAGCAAACATTGCATACTTCATGAACTTCAACTAAACATTGCATTTGTATGCAATATTTAGGGTTTTTTGCGCGCAACTTAGTTTGACAATAAAAATTCATCAAAGATACTTATGTAATAAGAATTTCTTTCGGCGGCTCGTTCAAGCTCTTTCAAAGCTGCCAACTGGCGGACGAGTCAATCCTCCAAAGGCAGGGGAAATTTTCAAAAAGGGGAAATTAGCAAACTTGAGGCCATTTTATCTACATTTTAAGAAACAATACATACTTCTTGGAACAAACAGCCAAAGATGGGGAGATTCCAATTTTCCCTATCCTTCTTGTCCGCTAGTGCTGCTAATTATGGATTTATGATTGAAGTGCTTTCTCCACAATAAACAGCTCTAATTTATCGTAGATCAGCATTATGTTTATAGTCCGTTAATCCCAATCTGGTAAACAACCCGGATTAAGTAGACTGGTAAACTTATGCTTAGATTAAGGAAGTGGTTGATCGTTGTACTTATAATTATAAACGCTTGTATTGTAATGACCATTGGATGAGTTAATTTTCTATTCTGACAATCAGTGAAGTAACATTTTACTTGCAAACACATGGATAACGTTGATGATTTTGTTCACGTTTCAAGTGCAGTTTGAATCAAGTTAGGTTCCTTTTTATCTGTTTTGGTTTTTTCAAGCAGGTTAAAACAAATCAATTTCGTACAGCCAAAATAAATTGAAGCGTTTATGATAAAATGTCGCATTTATCTTCATAACCAATTCCAATCATCACCAGCAATCATTCAATAAATTACACGTTTGACCTTGCCGCCTTCAGTCAGACAGCCTTTACCTTGGAATTTATCTTCATGCTCCCAGATTTTGTTCCGTTTTTTTCATTCCCGAAGACCTCTGACAGACAACTTAGCTTACACGATAAAAAGAAAATCAACCAAGGAACTTTCTTTTTTTGATAAAACCAGATGAATTATATACTCTGAAGCACTAGCTAACGCTCCGTTAAGGGAGAGAGCTTCGTCATTGAGGAGGGATCGGCAATATAAAGGTCATTTTACCTACAACGTCTAACTTTTGAAAACTCCAAAGAGAGGGGAGTTTCACTTTTCCCACCTTTTATCGTCCACTAGTGAGCTGAAA
Organism: Daptonema setosum; assembly: GCA_964036265.1. Classification (NCBI taxonomy): domain Eukaryota; kingdom Metazoa; phylum Nematoda; class Chromadorea; order Monhysterida; family Xyalidae; genus Daptonema; species Daptonema setosum. The sequence continues at coordinate 11,922,943 of OZ038448.1, forward strand.
TGAGTTGAAATAAAACCGTGGGAATTACCTTTTTTTTCCCTCCATACTTCGTTTTACAAATGCAAGGTCATACATCTATCAATCGAACAGATTCTGGTAACATGAAACTGCCGTTGAGAGTGATTGTCTAAGTCATGGTCATCTATTTCAGAGCTTTTCTATGTCATGTTAAATCACCGGCGGACGAGAAGGGCTAGGAAATGAAATTCCCACTCTTTGGTGTCAAAAAAAATCCGTACAGTGTAAGTGAAATAGTCCGAAAACTGCTAATTTCCCCTTTTTCATGAAATTCCCCTCCCTTTGGAGAAGAAAATCGTCCGCCAATGTGTTGAATGGTGAACTCTTAAGATGCGTGTATAAATGTATCTAAATATTTATATTTTTAAATTGTATGAATGTTTCACGATATGTTGCTTAGAGCAATTACCGATAACCGAAGGATGTCTCATTGATTGACTTCAATGCTGAATCACCCATTATTGAATTACTGGCGCCTTGAATGTAATCATTAGCGGACGAGAAGGGAAGGAAACGTGCAATTCTCCCTCCTCCTCTTTGGCGGTTTAGGAGAGTTTGTTCCTTAAATTGGCCCCGTTTCTGCCAATTCCCCTCTTTGGAAAAATTCCCCTCCCTTTGGAAATTCGGCTCGCGCGTCAGTGGATGGAATTCAATTTTGGCGGTGGAATTTACTATGAACTTTTAAGTGAATTCGTATAAAAATTTTTTCTCAGTTCAATGACATAAAATTATTCTTGTTTTCATTATAATTTAGCGGCATTCTTTAAGCGTCTAATACAACATAGCTTTATATCATTATTATGTAATAATTTATTCATTAAATGAAACGGCGGTGTTCACAGTGCATGATAAATTCATGCCAATCCTGACATTCCCTTTTATTCGAGTTGATTGATTGATTGTCTAGCATTACGCAGTAATTGACAGATTTAATGGGCATTCAATTAGATGTTTAGCTTTATTCACCTACCGTTCTCCCAAGCCCAATTGTCACGTAAAGCTAAAATATTCCCAACTGAAAATATCAAATGATCATTTCTCAAAATATAAAATATTTATTTTTCAAAATAAGAAGTATTTATTTCTTAAATGCACAAAAATCTGATACTACATCTTCTCACATGGCGACTGCACACGTGACTGACTGAGTTGTCCTTCTTGGTAAGCTTTTTCTCGTCACCATGATGGTCAGCGTTTTTGAGGCTATTCGGTTTTTTCACTGTCCTTGCCGCAAATGCCTGCTATTAGTCGGCGTTTTATGTTTTATGTTCATATTATGCTTTGTAGCGAAACGGTATTATGATAAATATTATCGTATTTCTGGCATATCCGGTTCGGGATGGTTTTTGGTGGGATGAGAAATTTATTTGCAATAGGAGAGGGAAAACATTATCATGAGAATCATCATTGAGAAATACGGATACAATAGTACGATAAATGTGATCAGGTAAATTTATTAAATTTAATTGGCTAATTTGTAGACTATCAAATAAATCTATTGTAATTACAAGTCGTACTCGTCCAGTCGAATGTGTGTCTATCGTTAATTGTTGTCTCAGTTCACGTTTCACTTTACTATCACAGGTGTCGTTATAGTTAAGAGATACAATATACAAAAATGTTACTCACTGATTCGTAACTGCTTCAATATTGCACAATGTCTTGAAGGACAAATAGCCAAAGTCAATATCAGGACTCCAGGACAACCGGTGGCCGTCGTGGCTAAAAACCTACCGGCACATACATTTTTTTTGTTATTTCTTGGCTGGATTAGAATGCTTTCAATATAAATCATCTTAATCCTAAACGAATATATTTAGCTTAGGTGATAAACATGTTTTTTTATAAATAATTTTGTTGTCTTATTCCTTTGCAATTTTTGGCTCTGAACTCCCTCTTTTTCTTATCCGCCATTATGTTTGATCTATTTCTTGCGTCTGTCATTTAGGTCACTGAAATCCCATTAAACACGGCAGCTTATGAAACCAGTTAGCGGGCTCTTATCAAGACATCTAGTGGGATAATAGGCTTATTATATGTGACGGCTTTGTTTGGTAGCGTGTTGGCGCTTGGCGGTATCGCTAAACCATTAGTCAGAATTGTCTTGACTGATAAAAAAAGTCAGTCAGTCAGTCAGTCAGTCAGTCAGTCAGTCAAACACAGTTTTTTCAGTTGATGAATGTGTGTCAGAGCGTTTGAGTTCATCACTTGATCAGATGGTCGGTCCTGAAGTAATACTGTTTGTGAGTTGGTCATTAATCAGTCAGTCAGTCAGTCGTCAGCTGAATGTCGTGAATAATATAGTTCACGTTTCTTCATCTAAACACCTATGGTTGACAATTTATTTATCACGTTTTCTTAAAAATGCCTGTTCCAAAAAGACAACATAATTAAAGCACTTTTCACATATGCCCTAAATAACGTCCCCTCTCATTCCTCAAACCTAATGAAGGTAAATTCCAGGGTTAAAAGTCAATCGACCCCGAATAATCATCATACTGAATAAATAATTGAAACCAGCTGTGAAAATACTGATCCATAATTCAATTGTCCAGTCAGGCCAGTGCTTTGTTGTCCCAACCAGTCAGTCAGTCAGTCAATGCTTCCTGATTGCTTAATTGAGTGGTTATTCTTATTTTGGAACACTCCCATGAGGTGCCATTTAATGATTGGTATTGGTTGGTGTTGGTGGTCAGACAGTCATCAATTGACTTAGAACGGAAGGAAGAAGCTGCTTTGGTGTTGAAGACTTTGGTTTCATGCTGTTTACTCCATTAGTATGAAATACCTTCTGCGTGGTATGTATCTTTTATGTGGTATGTATCTTTTATGTGGTTTGTATCTTATACTGACGTTTGAAATTGCAGCAGTTCACGTTCCATCAAGGATACAATTGATCTTCTTTTCTTTTAAGCAGTTTACACGATGTCTTCACTGGCCGAAAAGTGCAAAACTCTTTCTTCAGAAAGTATTGCCGTAATAAAAGTATGAAACCATGTAAATCAGCTGTAAATCAGCAACATTTCTTGGTTCCGTTTCGTCAAAAATGTCAAAAACTACAGAATCTGAGTGGAAATATTGTGAGGTGAAACTATAATCCTATTCTTCATAAAAAAGGACTCCACATCCCATGAACAACTCTTCTAATACGACACAATTCGTGATTTAATTCATTCACGTTTCACACATTCCTTGAAGACAGTCACAAATGCAACGGAGCCCAACACATTCTTATACAGCCAATAATTCACTAATCCGGTGTGTCCGTTATTTATAGGAAGCGTGTCTAGGTGGTGTTTATTTATCCTTTTCCACACAAACAGACAGACATTCAATGTATGTGTGTACGTTTGTAAACGTTATAAATTGGGATGATCAGACTTTGACTGAGACTATCTAGAATGCCAGTCGCTAAGTTAGGCCAGTTTGTCAGGGTGTCAGAATGTCAGTTAGAGTGAATAGCCGTGCGGTTCAATACTTTATAATCAGTTAACCAGTTAGGCTGAGTTTCAAGTTATTATGTTTTAGTACAGTTATCCCATTAAGCTCGTGGAAAATTCCGCAAGTAAATCAGACTGTTACAGACTATTATACTACATATTCAGTCAGTTAATCAGTCAGTCAGTCAAAATGTCAATTCGCTAGGCGATCATTCAGTCAGTCAGTCAGTCAGTCAGTCAGTCAGTCAGTCAGTCAGTCAGTCAGTCAGTCAGTCAGTCAGTCAGTCAGTCAGTCAGTCAGTCAGTCAGTCAGTCAGTCTGTCAGTCAGTCAGTCAGTCAGTCAGTCAGTCAGTCAGTCAGTCAGTCAGTTAGTCAGTCAGTCGGTCAGTCGGTCAGTCAGTCAGTCAGTCACCACTTGTAGTAAGCCATTCATCATCAGTCATCACGCACCAGCCAGCCGATGTTCCCATCATCACAGTCATTTATCTCAATTCGTCGGCATAGCCAAGTGGTTTAAGGGGTCGGCTGGGGTCACACCACCCTCGGGGGGTTCAGTCCCCTAGCCACCCCGAAAGCTGGTCAGAAACGGTGTTATTATGATGACGATGATTATTATTGTTGTGTTGTATTTTGGATTCAAAGGGCTGTTTGGTTTGCGGGGTCTCAGTGCGGATGGGAGGAATTTTGGATTGTGACCCATTATATGGATCAACCCTGTTTAATCCAGACTAAAAATATATAATAAATGCCTAAAGAAAACCCATGTTATGAAAGAAAAAACCCTGTTAATACTTTCACAACATTGACTGCACTGGCTGAAGACGCGTGGTGGTAAATGATTGATGATTGGTTATTGCTGATGACAGACTGACAGACTCACTCAATGACTGACTGAACAACAGTGTGAAAATGTAGATTTTTGAGATAATGCTATATCTGTTTTGTTCTGGATAGAAAAACAGAAAATTCTATCAGCTCCCATGACTGATCATTATATTGTAATGTGATTTTTTGCTGTGAAACAATAATTATACGTTATCTAATGTACATTTGCGTTTGTTTTTATTTTATTTTATCGCCTTCTATATAAACTTCTATATAAACAATTACCAACTTACGTAACTGAACACACTCTGATAAAAAGGTGAAACTTGAACGATTTAGTAACTACTCGTAACTGTAACTTCGACTGTTTTTTTGACATACTTTAACTGTTTATTATATTTTTTGTGACAAATTAACTAATAATACAAATTAACTAATAATACAAATTAACTGGTGATTGATTTAGTTGGCATAAATTTGATCAGATCTTACATAATTTAATTGTGTTGCATTGCTTTTTACGACCCGTACTCTTCAAATTTATCTGGAAGTTTAGTAAAAACTAAATCCACTTGAACAATAATCCATAAATCCCAACTCTTCTCCCATTTAATCGCAACGAGTTGTTTGTTGTATTTATTATTTGTTTATTTATTTACTATTGTTTGTTCTTTTGTTTGTCTGTTTTACTTTAGCGAAAAGAAACAGTAGAGACTGATTTACTGACTGACTGACTGACTGACTGACTGACTGACTGACTGACTGACTGACTGACTGAAACTAACTGACTGAATAATCCTAACTGAATGACCGACTGACTGATAACTCTAACGGTCGGTCGTCATAAAAGACGCATAAAATAGGCTGATTGGGACCACCTCGATTCGATACCCAGTAAGTACGCGTAAATATCGTAAAGGAGTTGAATAAATACGCGCATGCGCCCACTGGCGGACGAGCCCAACCTCAAAAGGGTGGGAATTTCATCAAAGATGGGGGAATTGTCAATTCTGAAGCTATTTTACCCACACCTTAGGGAACAAATTGTGCGTTTCTAAGTTGCCAAAAAGGGGGGGGGGCTGATTCTTCTTTTCCCACCTCTTCTCGTCCGCTAATGCCTGCGCCTAAATAATAGGAGTGTATAAGGTTTGTATGTTTCATACATTTGTATACGGATCATGTTCATTGTGATTTATGTGTTTACGGAAAAACCGTTATCAACGAACATACAGTACATACATGTCGTGTTGAACTTCGGAGGATAGAATGTCAATTTGTCAAGTCTGTACTTTGGTGAAAATTGCATCCAGAGTTCCCATGAGGAAATGGATTATTTGAAGAGGTCTTTCATCTGTCGTCATGTGCTTCTGATTATTAGATAGAGTGAGTGAGTGAGTGTGGAAATCAGTCAGTCTCTCAGTCAGACAATCAGTCGATCAGAGTGTCATTTGTTCAGCCATTCAGTCAGGCAGCCTTTCAGTCAGTCGGACAACCATTCAGAAGTCTTATCAGCTGTTGCAAGCTCTTCATGTTTATCGACATTCTTGTTTGACTGTCATTCTTGTTTGTCTGTCATTCTTGTTTGACTGTCAATCTTGTTTGACTGTCATTCTTATTTGACTATCATTCTTGTTTGACTGTCATTCTTGTTTGTCTGTCATTCTTGTTTGACTGTCAATCTTGTTTGACTGTCATTCTTGTTTGACTGTCATTCTTGTTTGACTGTCATTCTTGTTTGTCTGTTTCATTCTTGTTTACTGAAGCAATATAGGAAGACAACTGTAAACAGACACCGAATTACCGCAAATAAATGTATTGTGGTCTTTGAATACAGGAAGGAAAACAAACAAAAATACTGTGCAAAAGTTGGTTTTGCATAATGACTGTCTTAAAATAAAATTTCGAAAGTTAACCTAATCGCTCACGTTTCATAGTGCATTCTTATAAAAAAATTATAAAAGTCAAAATTGTAGCAAAAACTTTTCAATCTTTTTTTGGTAAAGTCGATGCTCATTTTTTCAATGGGTCCGCGTGATTCAAAGTAAAGTTCAATAAAATTAACAATAACCATTTTATCTAACCAGGAAAAAATAACGGCTGACCTTTTGCCATTTCGATCACAACAATATTATTCCACATAAATGTATGTAACTGTAATCCCATTACATCCAAGTGTACTTTTGTGTCCAAATAAATGTCGTTACAACCCCAAAGTTTAAACTCTTCACACAATAGAGGGAAACCTCGAATTTGCAATACGATTTACGATCCATTATTGTAGTATAAATGACCAGTGGTCAACGAAATTGTGCATTGTATTGTAAATTAAGGTCCGTAGAAATTCGTCCCCACACAGCAGATGGTATGGGGGTAAACTCTTATTGTTATGATTTTGCTACTCGTAGTACTACTATTAGTTACGCGGTAACCTCTTACACCGGTTGAGCGTCATTTCGTTCATGCAATTGAAGAATGGAAAATAGAATTATTCTATGGGAAAATTAAAAAGTATTGTTTTGACGATCAATGATAATGACAGTTTTATTACCACATTGCTGGTAATATTTTATTTTATTATTCAATCAACCAGATTCCTAAGATCCATATGGCTGCGAGGTTCACTCTTCTCATCACCTTCGATTGAAACTGGCAATTGTTATTATTCTTGTTGTTGTTCATGTTGTTATTGTTGTTGCTGTTAAGAATTTAACTTCCCATTATGCATATTAATACCATTTCACCTTTACAGATTCTGCTTCATATGTACCCACATATACGGCCACACGCAGTCTGAAACAGTCAGCCAGTCAGTCATTGAACGCTTCAACCAGTCACGACAGACAACTGCCAGTCAGTCAGTCGGCTTACACGATCATGTCTGTCAATCAGTCAGTCATGAAACAGTCAACCAGTGTGAAACAGTCAGCAACATCGGCATTCATTCGACCCAAGTCCTATCATGAGCAACAACAATCAAAGAATGGTTATGGCGAGGACGCACCCCAACTCTATGACAACGTGGAGAATTTGAAAATTGAGCGCAACAATTTGAATTCAAATTTGAAATCCCCGGCAGGCTTGCAACTGGCCGAGGATTTGCGTCAGGCCAAACAAGTACAGGATAATAATAATAACTTGTCGACAAAATCGTCGTCATATTCATCTAATTCTGTGAATTCGGAGGAGAAAACCTCGTCGAGTTCAACGGGGAAGTTTCCAGATGTAACAGAAATGGAAAATGGAATCGACGCACCACCGCTTGTGCAGGTGAGTGAGCGAGTGAGTGAGTGAGTGAGTGAGTGAGTGAGTGAGTGAGTGAGTGAGTGAGTGAGTGAGTGAGTGAGTGAGTGAGTGAGTGAGTGAGTGAGTGAGTGAGTGAGTGAGTGAGTGAGTGAGTGAGTGAGTGAGTGAGTGAGTGAGTGAGTGAGTGAGTGAGTGAGTGAGTGAGTGAGTGAGTGAGTGAGTGAGTGAGTGAGTGAGTGAGTGAGTGAGTGAGTGAGTGAGTGAGTGAGTGAGTGAGTGAGTGAGTGAGTGAGTGAGTGAGTGCGTGAGTGAGTGAGTGAATGAGTGAGTGAGTGAGTGAGTGAGTTAGTGAGTGAGTGAGTGAGTGAGTGAGTGAGTGATTGAGTGAGTGAGTGAGTGAGTGAGTGAGTGAGTGAGTTAGTGAGTGAGTTAGTGAGTGAGTGAGAGAGTGAGTGAGTGAGTGAGTGAGTGAGTGAGTGAGTGAGTGAGTGAGTGAGTGAGTGAGTGAGTGAGTGAGTGAGTGAGTGAGTGAGTGAGTGAGTGAGTGAGTGAGTGAGTGAGTGAGTGAGTGAGTGAGTGAGTGAGTGAGTGAGTGAGTGAGTGAGTGAGTGAGTGAGTGAGTGAGTGAGTGAGTGAGTGAGTGAGTGAGTGAGTGAGTGAGTGAGTGAGTGAGTGAGTGAGTGAGTGAGTGAGTGAGTGAGTGAGTGAGTGAGTGAGTGAGTGAGTGAAGTGAGTGAGTGATTTAGGTGCGTGCGCGTCAGAAGGGCAACAAAGCTCGAGTACAGGGTCAGGCCGCCAAGAAGGCACGCCGCTGCCACTCCGACCCGCTTGGTGAAGGGAAGCTATCGGTTAGAATTTGTACAGAATTATTATTTAAAATATTTTTTGTTTTGATTTTATAGAGTATGTAATTTTTTATCAGAAATGTTTAAAAATAAATCAGCACTGCGCTCTCCATTGATCAGAAGACTGATGTTTGAATGCGCGCGCACTCACCCAGCTGGAATCGAGTGGCAGAGTTTACATAGCCACCGTATATTGTACCTGCAAATTTGTGTACTTGAACAACATTCTGCAATTTCTCTCGTAAGTAAACATATGGAACAGTCAATCTAAAATATTGTTCATTCGTCAATTTATTGTATTTGGTTCATAACAGTCAATTTAGATCATTATTTTGTACTCGGTTGTTCTGTTGGTTGGTCATTCTTGTCAATCAAGTAATCAATCTTCTAAAATATCACTAGAATTGGGTCAGTCCAATCAATATCGAGGGTGAAAATCCGTTGTTGTTGTCGAGATAATAGATCGGGCCCGATATCCTAACTGTGTATTTCACGCCATATTGAACACAATGATTTCACCTGAAATTGATTGATTTCTTAACAAAATTGGATCACTCGAGAAAAGATTGAGAAACATTGATATTGATCATGAGATAAAATTTTATAAAAAAGATTTAGTTCAGTTCTGACAGTTGTCCTTGACCTTATTGTCACTAAGAATGAACTCCAGGCAAGTCATTCACCAAAAGCTACAGCTTGAAAATTATCCGAGAACTCTCTGTTTTCATGCATGATATCATGATTATGTAAATAATTATCGGATAGAGTTTTTTCTCTGATAACATTGTAGAGCTACATATGCATAACTCACACATCATGCTGATTACGGTATCTTTGCTGTATGTTCTATTCTGCTATCAGTCATACTTCTATTTTCGAGGCATGAAGCTTATCATGAAATTTTAAGCAAACATTGCTCGAGTTTCGAGTGCCATAATATGAAATATGTATTTTTGTCTCAGTTTGCTCGCTTGGTCATCAAAATTCATCACAAAGTGTGGGAATTTCTATCAGGTAATAGAGCTTTCCTCAAATTGTGGAAGCCTCTGTTTGAACAAACTTAATTCAAGATACATAATACGGAACAAACCAGATGCCAGAGAAACAGGTCACAGTGTTGTTGTTGTTGTTGTTGTTGTTGTTGTTGGTGTTGCTGTTGTTGTTGTTGTTGTTGTTGTTGTTGTTGTTGTTGTTGTTTTTGTTGCGGCTGTAAACAATCTAAAATGATAGGCGCACTATTGGGCACAATTTTCACTACTTTTCAAGCGAAAAAATATCAGCGTACTTTTTTAAGCCGCGTTTTACGGGAAAATACGGAATCCGATTATTGTTCGCCGTAAACTGGTAGTGTTTTAATACAGAGTAGAATCGTCGTGTTTTGCAATGTTTGTTGACAAACCCCTGACTATCGTTATACTTTTGTTTTTATACGTACTAGTGATGTAAATTATCAAAACGACTCAAGCAACTGTTGTATGTACAGGGTGTCCCACTTAAAAGTCCGGTTTTGTTTTTGGTCTAACTTTTGCAGTGTTCAACGGATTTCAAAAATTTTAGTGTCATTCGAAAGACAATTCTTGAAAATTTTGTTTGCTGCAAATGAATTTGAATTCTGGTGTTTCTGTCGTTATTTATGTCAGTTATACGAAAGCACCCCATTTTAGCGAAAAGGGAGGTTTTTTCCTCTACTTTTTCTTCATATTTTTTTAATAAACTTAACTTATAACGTTTTTCTGCATGTCAGACTAGTCAAAATTAGTAAGAAAATCACAAATAATCATTTCATATTTTTATAAAACCTAATGAACCATTTTAAAAACCAAATGAAAGCACTTATTGATTGTTTGCACTGAGATTCAACATTATTGCGCAAATGCAAGAAATGTCTAAAACATTGACGAACAACAACAATTCATGTTCTTTGGTTTACAATCAAGAGAAGATAAGCAGAAAAATCAAGTTTGAAAACATTTTCTAATTAAAATATGAATTTTAATTTTTATTAAAAACGGATTTTTTTCAATGTCGAATTTAGGTGTCTTCGTAAAATTTGCGTAACTACCGGTAAAAGTATCCAAATTCAATTTTCTTTTAAGCAAACAAAAATTTCAAGAATTGTCTTTCGAATGATTTTTAAATTATTGAAATCCGTTGAACACTGCAAAAGTTATGGCGAAAACAAAACCGGACTTTTAAGTGGGACACCCTGTACATCAGTATTCGTAGAAGAATGAAACAATGCCTTTGTATGTTTGCCGTTATTAATAGATTCGGTCCAACATTTAATTGGAAATTTAAAATCAAATTGAGTAATTATATGTTCTTGAAACGTGAACGAACTAAATTTCGATAACCAGTTACATTTTTGAAACAAATTACCACAAACAGTTTCTTGGGGTAATCTCCATTATGATTTCCGATTCTTTGTATTACTCAGTATTAAACAGATTTATTGTGCAATCAGTTCATTGAACAGAGTAAATTTCATTATTTATTTATTATTCATGTAAGGTAATGTTATCTCAGCACCCGCGTGTGTCGATTCGGGAAGATAATCCATCATAGGAATCTATGAGGATACTGGGGAACTCGGCTCTACGACAACAAACTCTGTTGGCCTACTTTACAAAATTTGACAAATAAATGTGAAATTGTTCAAAATTTCGAAATTTATAGATATCAAATTTATGTCAAAATGTTGAAATTTTTGAAATTTATTGATATTGAGACAAAATTGTGATAAATAAGTGTATGATTGAAGCAGATTTTGACGATTCGATTCGAACAATGCACTTATTCCTTCGATGGGAAAGGATAGTAGTTTTCATTTCATCGCACTGGTTGTACCCGAAATTTATATTTCTTGGAACTCCTAGTTGATAAATATCTCTCAAGACTTCGCTTCAAATCTGTAATTTCCTTTATTTTAAGTTCTTTTTGATGGGAAAAAGGTTCGGAAAATCCAAATTCTTGATTTGTTAAAAAATTCAAATAACCAAATGGTTGATTGAATATTGATGAAAGTTGGTTATCAAGGAAAGTCTTGTACTACTTTTATTAGCAAACTGTCACGCAAGTATAGACAAACTCCCAAATTGGAGTCCAAGGTCTTTGTTAATTATCACATACAACGGTGGAAAGCAATATTATCGCAGATATTGGATCGACTGGAATTATAACTTGATTGCACATGCTTTGCAGTGCGCAAGAGTTACCGCTAACTCAATTAATTCTGAGTCAAGGTATGAGTGAAACTGATATTTATAGATGAGAGTTAGAGCCGTTCCTCTACTAGAATAAGTTCATACATGTGCATATATCAAAGTTTATATTTCTTCGTAGCAACTTATACTTATAAAGCGGTTACTAAAGTGTTGGAGTTAAGTTTTGTTAAATATACAAACTTTTTGTGTAAATAAGCTATAAGTCTACCAGTTCACGTTTCGAGAGTTATATTGATATAGATACAATAAAACCAACAGATGTGTGAACTGTAGACCCTTATACATATGTGAGCTCGAAACTAAAGCAAACAGCAGAAAGTCCAATAGTAGACCATATGGTTAAAAAGAAACAATTTTCAACCTGCGAACTAATCATTGCATACAGATTTTGGGCTTATTTACTTGTTTTCGTGATAACCTGAATACAAATGACTTTTCGATCGGTTGGACTTTGAAACAAACAGTTCATCATGTCTCTTTACTCAATAAAAACGTGTTATGAATTATGAGTCCCCGTTGCGAAAGAAAAGGTTTTACTGTTTTTAATAATGAATACAATAGAACATAGAAGGTTCAACAGTAAGTAATATTCTGTCTACATTGGCTAAATAACTGATGTATAACGAGCAACCCAAATGACTCACAAGATGCGCAGCCTGAATAACTTACGTGAGTCAGTATTACTGTAGTAGTAAAAACTGTAATAAATTGTAGTAAAACTAGGGAGAGAACGTTTTAGGCTACATGGAAGCAAAAGTGATGATGTTGTTTCTTGCTTCATTGTGTATTTTGTGATATTAGATAAATTTTCATTAAGTAGTTTCATTCCCGTTTATGTATCAGTCAAGAATGCAAATGCTAATTAACCTGATTCTTCACTCATTCACGTTTCACTTAGTATGTTCATTGTTCATAAATGCTTTCACTGAGATGAATTTACGACATACCACCTAAGAACAAAAAGAAACAATTAGAATTGTTGATTACACTATAATATGATTTAATTCCCTAGTTCCACGTCCCCAATTACAGGTCAATCGCAGTCTATCAATCGCTGAACAGAGGGTGCTCCATACCGTTCTTCATCGTCAGGCATCCCAGCTAAAACCGTCGGGTCACGAGTCCAACCATTACACTCCACGACCGACCATTAACACGGCACAAACCTCACTATCGGTCAAGCTGGCGGCCAAATTGAAAAGGGTGTTCACGCCTAGCCAGAAGCTGGATTTGATGTCTCAGAGCGCGGGTGTGGACTTTTCGTACAATTGTATGCAGACGTCGACTATGAGCAATAATGGTGAGTGAGTGATGACTGAGTGAGTGAATGAGTGAGTGAGTGAGTGAGTGAGTGAGTGAGTGAGTGAGTGAGTGAGTGAGTGAGTGAGTGAGTGAGTGAGTGAGTGAGTAAGTGAGTGAGTGAGTGAGTGAGTGAGTGAGTGAGTGAGTGAGTGAGTGAGTGAGTGAGTGAGTGAGTGAGTGAGTGAGTGAGTGAGTGAGTGAGTGAGTGAGTGAGTGAGTGAGTGAGTGAGTGAGTGAGTGAGTGAGTGAGTGAGTGAGTGAGTGAGTGGGTGAGTGAGTGAATGAGTGAGTGAGTGAATGAGTGAGTGAGTGAGTGAATGAGTTGGGTTAGTGAGTGAATGAAACAGTGAGCGAGAGAGTGACCGGTGAGTAAGAGAGTGGTTGAGTGGTAGTAAACCTTACTGACCGAGAGGATATTTTCCACCTCCAATATATCTACTGTAACTTATGCTATATATTATTGTTCGGTATACATCTTTTAATGAACGACAGTAATTTATATTGAATTACAGACAATTGAGTTTTTTATATTCATGTTATGAAACGTGAACGTTCGACAGTTTGTTAGCGTTGCGTAACATTTCTCTAGACGATGGAAACAGCTTTATCGGAAAACATTATGAAACGTGAACCGATTGATTTTCACTTAGGATTTAATTTTAGACAGTCCACTGAGTGACAGTCTTGACCAGTCGGGTTTGACCATTCCCAGTGACGACCACAATCAGTCATCCAGCAAACAACAGTCGGAAAGATTCAGTTTCACTTCATCATCGACTGGCTACAGGTGAAATGACTGACTGACTGATTGACTGACTGACTGACTGAATGATTGACTGACTTACTGACTGACTGATTGACTGACCGACTGACTGAATGATTGACTGACTGACTGACTGACTGATTGACTGACTGACTGACTGAATGATTGACTGACTTACTGACTGACTGACTGACTGAATGATTGACTGACTTACTGAGTGACTGACTGAATGATTGACTGACTTACTGAGTGACTGACTGAATGACCGACTGATTTCAGCTCGGCACGTTCTTCTGTGCGCAGCTCTGGAGGTGGCGTAGAACTGTCTCATAGTTCAACGGGCACTACACTAGATGCTGAAAATGCAGGTGAAGAAATTTTGTCAGTCATTTACTCACTCACTAAATCCCTCACTCACTCACTCACTCACTCACTCACTAACTCACTCACTCACTCACTCACTCAACTCAGGCTCATTTCCACTACTTCGTGATGTGGACAGCAAAAGTTATGAGCAAAGAAGTCGTCTGTTAAGTTCGACTGAATCGGCTGATACGAAATACTTGGACCGAATCGCCATCGAACTTTTGGATACTGAAAGAGCGTATGTCAATGATCTACATTCGGTCATTCAGGTGGGTTGATATTTTTTTGTTTTGGACTTGGAGAAAGCGTTATGTATGATGTAACAGATAAAAACGTTGATTGAACCTTTATATTAGTTCATTGAAATGTGAGCTGAAACGATTGTTAACAATACATTTTCTTACTTTTGAACTGCAACAAAACCAAATCGTGATTTGACATTATGAAAGTCCCGCGAATATAGTATTCTGTCAAAAAAATAAAATTATTTAATCCACACAATAGAAACAATCATTCACTAATTCGATCAAGCAATCAATCACTAACTATTAATCAATAAATCAGTTAATAAACAAATTAATTAATAATCTCTAATATAATCAAACCAATTTTTCAATCAATCAATCAACCAAAAAATCAATCAACCAATGAATAAATAAATCAACAAATCAAAAAATCAATCAATCAATCAGTCAATCAACATTCAATCAATCATCAATCAATCATCAATCAATCAATCAATCAATCAATCAATCAATCAATCAATCAATCAATCAATCAATTAGATTTACCTCAATCGTCTTCTGGCCAGTCGTGATGAACTGAGCGTGACTGCCGTCGAAGTCTGTCAACTGTTTGGTAACATTGAACAGGTACGTTTGGTTGTTGTTGTTGTTGTTTTTGTTGTTGTTGTTGTTGTTGTTGTTGTTGTTGTTGTTGTTGTTGTTGTTGTTGTTGTTGTTGTTGTTGTTGTTGTTGTTGTTGTTGTTGTTGTTGTTGTTGTTGTTGTTGTTGTTGTTGTTGTTGTTGTTTTTGTTGTTGTTTTTGTTGTTGTTGCTGATGGTTTGAATGAATTGCCCGATGATTATTCACATATTTTAATCAAGCACCTATGAAATATAATTCGTCAGTGAAAAGGTTGGGAATACACATAGAAAACAAGTGATTTATGTAATTAGATTTCAATACAATCAACTATCTATCTAAAACTAATGGATAATTATAAAAAAACTATTGGTATAATGGATGAAACGTGAACTCACTTGTATACTTGTACCAGGTGTTCGATTTCAACCGTACCTTCTATGATCTGCTTGATTCGTGCAATCTGAACCTCCTCCAAATGGCCAACTGTTTCGAACAGCAGCAGAAGAAGTTCGACGTTTATGCGGAATACTGCACGCAGTATCCAAAGTTAGCTTCAATGACCGACTGACTGACTGACTGACTGACTGACTGACTGACTGACTGACTGACTGACTGACTGACTGACTGACTGACTGACTGACTGACTGACTGACTGACTGACTGACTGACTGACTGACTGACTGACTGACTGACTGACTGACTGACTGACTGACTGACTGACTGACTGACTGACTGACTGACTGACTGACTGACTGACTGACTGACTGACTGACTGATGGACTGACTGACTGACTGACTGACAGACTGACTGAATGACTGACTGACTGACTGACTGACTGACTGACTGACTGACTGACTAACTGACTGACTGACTGACTGACTGACTGAATAAATGAATGAATGACTGACTGAATGACTGACAGACTGACTGACTGAATAATTGACTGTTTGTTGCAGAATGACCACCATTCTGAACGTGCTCGAGCAACGAGCGCAAGTGCGTCAATTCCTGTCTGACTGTCAATCGTCAGCCGGTCACTCCCTTCCATTAGGACCCTACCTGCTCAAACCCATCCAACGTGTGCTCAAGTACCATCTATTCCTTGAGGTAAGTCTGCCAGAATCCTCCGAAGCATGTACATATTGTATGTACTGAGAAAAATCTAATTCACGTTTCAAGAAAACAATGCATTCAGGGAAAGTTTTGGGTTTAGTTATTTATAGTACCGTGATTCACGTTTCATCAAAACTATCAATTCTTCAGATAATGGTGTTTCATTGTTCAAGCTTTTTTACAGTTCCTAATCAATTAGATTAACACATTGCAACCGAGTGAAAAAAAGTTTACAATAACGTACATTTGAGTCTACTAAAGGAGTCTGAGAGAGTATTAACAGCATTTCGATGAGTTTGATTGCCAATATATTCAGAACACTTTGCGTCACTGGGACGACTCACGAACGTCAGAACTCAATCAGATTCGCAACGCCCTGGGCTGTATGACTGCCAGGTGAGTGTCAGAAATTTTATAAACCCAATGGTGTTCAAACAAGATTCAAAATTTAAAATTAATATTTTTTTGTTATTATGCAACAATAGCAAAGTTGGATATACTACTAAAGTGGATGAAAACTGAAATTTTTAATGAAATAACGGCCACTCTGTGTATTTACGTGTGACCACGAAGCCCGTATGTTGTTTCTGCAAAAAAAGAATAGCTCAAAACGTCTGATAATGAAACATCACTAGCCTCAACTCGACTCCGTCGACACCATAGTTTAACACAGTGTCGCCTGTCCAAATGGTTAACTTGTCGTCTGAATGTAAGCCATTTTATTACAGAGCTAAACATATAAACGACGTGAAACGAAAAGAAGAACATGCGGCAAGGGTGCAGCACATCCAAACCATGTTGCAGACTTGGAACACTGATAATCAGGTATGTGATCTGTCTATTGATTCAGCGAGAAATGTCAGAAATTTTCCCCAACCTCAAGTTATTCGAATAGTTATTACTAAACCAGTACGTTAGAAATTTTTTATAGAGATTTTTAATTTTAAAATGGTTCAAAAATCTTTTAAAATTTCGACTTTTAAATGTTTATATAGCCACCCTGAAACATGAACGATCGGACAGGTTTAAACAAATTTTATGGTTCGAATTTGTGATTTGAATGATTAGAATTATCACAACATCACAACTCTTTCACACACTCACTCGAATTTTTTAGTGCCAAGACCTCACCCAATATGGCGATTTGGTTCTTGAAGGTCAATTTCGATTATCGGGTTCAAAAACCACTCGACAGCTATTCCTTTTTGAGGAAATGCTGCTGATAACAAAGGAAAAACAAGACGGAACACTGGTGTGCAAGGATTATATTATGGTTAGTGACTGACTGACTGACTGACTGACTGACTGACTGACTGTTGATGGACTGACTGACTCATCGAATGACTGACTCACCGACTGACTGACTGACTGACTGACAGACTGACTGTCTGACTGACTGACTGACTGACTGACTGACTGACTGACAGACTGACTGACTGACTGAATGAATGATTGACTGACTGACTGACTGACTGACTGACTGACTGATTGACTGACTGACCTGTTCAGTGTTCGAACGTGATGCTGGTGGACAACGTGCCGAACGACAGCCAGTGTTTTCAAGTGCTCTGCTACGATAACGCTCGGATCCAATACACATTTGCGGTTAGAATTATACTTAGTTTTTTAGACGTATACTTATCCTGCATATAAAAATTCACTTACACTTATTGTTGATATTTTCTATTTATCATGATGTTAACATTATTATGTATTTTTTAGTTGTAAATTTGATGTTTTTTTCTGTTCATTCATCATCAGACTCAATTCAAAACCACGCCATTTTTTCTTGTAAAAAATGCCGTACGTCCCAAACATTTGCAGATCCGTGTCTACTCAAATTTTATATTTGCAAATATCACACTTGCTGACTCTTTACAAAAGAGCAGGAAAAATGGCGCAAAATGGAGGGGAAGTGGAATTCCTCCGACTTCAGCGGTTTCAAAAATGAAGTTTTTTTTTAATTTGTAGGTAAAATGGTATAATTCATGTCTTTTTCCCCCGCTTTGGAAAGATTCCCCTCTTTTTGGAGGTTTGGCCAGTGAGTCAATCAGTGCTTCCCATGAAATGCAACCAGACCGACGGATTCACATCACATTCGACCATTACAACCTGATAAAACGTCCGCGTGTCATGCGATCTAATAAAATTCGCACACGCGAAACCGGCAATTTATTTTGGTGAATCTACGATTTCGATCGAGTCCGTCTGACCTTCTGATGTGTGTGAACAATGTTCGGTTGATATTGAAGCTCTGGCGGACGAGTAGGGAAGCCTTTACTCCAACTATACTTTTTGCGGCCTGAAGAAAGGGGAATTTCCCCCACTGCATAGTTGAGATAACCTTAAAGCTAATGATTTCCATTCTTTGGAAAGGAAAAATCTTTCATTTTATAGTGGCGATTGTCTGATAGTGAGAGGACATGGTGAATGTTAATGTGACTATTTGTACCAAGTACACCCGAATCCGAATGTGCATTTGTGAGGACGTTGACTTTTTGAGATGCTTTTGTATTAATCTATATTATACTTCTGTGGAATCGAATTTGTTGTTTTAAATGATGTTGGGTCCTCCTATACTGTTTTCATTCCATCAATGTTTATTTATGATGTGTGAGTTTCATTAATGTACATTTATTAATATTTTTTGGTATGAAGGAAGTTCAATTAAATTTATTAATGTGGTATGTAAAATTACACCACGGAATGTGCACTAGATAGTGTGTTGAGAAGTTGGACTTGATGAAGAATATTATCAGTAACTGATTCTTGGTAAAACTTTTATTTATTGTAATTTTCTATTTGCAGGATGAAGCGTTGTCGTTTGTCGTTTATAGTCGTTGTTTTCAGTCGACCCTTTCAACTGATTCATACAAATCTGTTCAATGAGTCTAAATTTTAAACTGTAAAATTCAATCTTCTAATACATTTGTTTGTTTAATGATCATAAGATTGCATGTTTGTTTTGTTTTTGTTTTTCACTTGAGAATTTGTATAGCTCGAGGGTTCTGTAAGATAAACTATAATAATCGGTTTAACACCGAGATGTATAACAATTTTGAAACATGAACAGTAATGACCGTTAACGGTTTTATGATATTATTATTTAAAATTAGAGTGACCTTCGAACCATTCATTATTCCTTCAGTGCCATTCGTTTTTTCCATCAAAACCATAAAATTTATCCACTATAATTAAACTCCATCAAATCATAGAACGGCCGAATTGTCCCGCTCAAGATCAAGTATCTTCGTGAAATATAAAAAGACCCGAAACTCTCTGACAATGCATAACGGGACCGCAGACGACATGTTGAGTAGTCTATTTTCATGAAAATACATAAAACCATGTTATGTGTAGTAAAATTTGCAATCGGAACTTGTTTTTATGTTTTTTTATGGATCAGGAAGCGTCGCTTTATAGAAGTGCTTTTGAAGTTGAGTAACGTTTCGATTGAGATTTCACTCACCACTTTACCCGCGTCTTCGTGTGGTCATAAAAAACTATACATACATAACATTTTGCATTACATGAAAAACATTTAAAGTGTTGCATTTGTGATGTTACTACATAATTGTTAAATTACTTCATGTAATTTCATGTATGCGTCCCAATAATTATAGACTATAGGAACCTTTTTAAACGACTAGCTTTGAGAAAATACATTTGTCGCCTCTGTCTCGCCTTTTCACCCACTTTTCATTGAAAATATTTGTTTCAAAATGTGCCTCGGGGTTACGAGCTCATCTCGGAATTTCTGAATTTAATTGTTTAATTAGTTATTTTAATGTTTTTAGTGTCGCACACTGGAACAAAAGCGCACTTGGACAAGGGAAATTAAGCGACTGGTGTTTGAGCACTTCCAGCCGTCTACAAGTGTAAATAATGGAGATGGTTCGTCAATGATTGGTTCATTCAATCAGTCAGTCAGTCAGTCAGTCAGTCAGTCAGTCAGTCAGTCAGTCAGTCAGTCAGTCAGTCAGTCAGTCAGTCAGTCAGTCAGTCAGTCAGTCAGTCAGTCAGTCAGTCAGTCAGTCAATCAGTTATTCAGTCAGTTAGTTAGTCAGTCAGTCGGTCAATCAGTCGGTCAGACACTCAGTCAGTGCGCCAGTCAGTCAGGCCGTCAGGCAGTCAGTCAGTCAGTCAGTCAAACTGTCTGACAGTAGCTCAGTCAGTCAGTCAGTCACTCAGTCAGTCAGTCAGTCACTTGTTTCCAGTCAAATCCCGATCCACATCTCGTCTCCCCGCATACCTGAGTCGACGCAGAAAGTCGAGTGACAGCACATTGGAGTGTTATGACCAGTCGTTGAATGGCGATGAGAAGGTGCTGACTGGTTGCGAGAGATCGGTTAGTCTGTCACTGAGTTCGGTGGTCTGCTTTCGCATATTAAGTTTATATTTTTTTAATGGTATGACTGCTAGAGCTTTCATGAAAACAGAACGTGAGGAGTTAGACTAATACCTGTATGATTACTGAAACGTGATTGAAATTCTGAAAATAATTTTCAATACCATGTTCTTTTTCGCATGAGTAAAACAGAAAAATAAAAAAACCCACAATAATATGAGTAAGTATATCTACAAATAAATTATACAGCAAACTCGTAGCGATTACTTGAAGGTGTGGAAGCAGTTGATCCGTCTTTCAGTCAGTCAGTGAGTCACTCAGTCTGTCAGTCATTCATTCACCTTTTACAGGCTTCCACGTCCAATCTCTTCGAAGTCACATCAACGACTTCATCAACCAGCGATCAGTCGAGTAGTGGTGCTCAGTCAGCCAGGATCAATCGGGCACAATCAGAGGTGAGTGCGTGAGTGAGTGAGTGAATGAGTGAGTGCGTGAGTGAGTGAGTGAGGTAGTAAGTGAGTGAGTGAGTGAATGAGTGAGTGCGTGAGTGAGTGAGTGAGTGAGTGAGTGAGTGAGTGAGTGAGTGAGTGAGTGAGTGAGTGAGTGAGTGAGTAGTGAGTGAGTGAGTGAGTGAGTGAGTGAGTGAGTGAGTGAGTGAGTGAGTGAGTGAGTGAGTGAGTGAGTGAGTGAGTGAGTGAGTGAGTGAGTGAGTGAGTGAGTGAGTGAGTGAGTGAGTGAGTGAGTGAGAGAGTGAGTTGGTGTGTGTGTGAGTTAGTGAGTTAGCTAGTTACTTTATACAGAGTTTTTTATTGTTCATGCTAATGGATTACAAAAATATTTATCTACTACTTTACATACGTGTTTTGAAACGTGAACCGATCAACAGTCAATTAGCATTCGAAAAAATATGTTGTACAATGTTTAACTACATATGTATGTTTGAATCAGCTAGGAACTGAACGGCTTCATGGTTTTATGAGTGAGTAAGTGACTGACTGACTGACTCACTCACTCACTGACTCGCTCACTGACTGGCTGACTGACTGTCTGACTGACTGTATTTTCATTTAGTGTCGTGACATGCAGTCATCAATGTACTCGGACAACTCGTCATCCGTCCGCACGCGTCGCTATCAGCAATTCTTCCAGTCGCGGACCAATCAGCATCGACCTAATCGTAATAATTCGAATTTCGCGCAAAGTCCACAGGAACAGATATCCACACCCAACGGCCTGTCGTCAAAGTTTCAGCTGTTGAGGAAGAAAAAGTCAAAAACTAACTTACTGACGGAAAATCCGAATCAGCGGGTTAGGATGATTAATTTACTATCATTTTGTGAGTACGCAGCCACACATCAACATAGTCATGATTTTATTAACTAATATGTCGCCTGAAACGTTAGCTAACAGATTAAAAAACGTTAGCTGAATTGTCAAGGTGCTTTTCATGCATACAACCTCAAACATGAAACGTGAATCGATCGAGTTCTGTTTATTAATCCACACGCAGAATTTTTCAGTTCAATTCGTAGAACACACAAAATCGTTTATTTTAGTTGTGGCAGTTGTATTTAGTTGTATTCGCAAACCCAATAATAAAACGTCACACATATCATCAATGATAAAGAATCACCTAAAAATGTGTATTTTCAGCCTCTACCTGATGTGCCTCAAACGGGTACCCTTGACCATCCAGCATCCAATCACAGTACACTCAAGTTTGATCCAGATGTGATTGACTGCACTGGCTTTAACAGTCATGAACAGTCACCACCGGCGAGTGTTGGCAAACAGAATGGGTGGGTTAACTAGTCAGTCAGTCAATCAGTCAGTCACCCAGTCAGTCAGTCAATAAGTCAGTCAGTCAGTCAGTCAGTCAGTCAGTCAGTCAGTCAGTCAGTCAGTCAGTCAGTCAGTCAGTCAGTCAGTCAGTCAGTCAGTCACTCGTTTAATTCCTTTTTATTCAATCAAGTCAAACATAATTTTTATAGAATGTATAATAATAAATAATTTTATAATTTTGTTCACGTTTCACCTCCTGAGTCATCAAGAGTCAGAGTTAAGTTCCCAATTAATGAATTGAACAAATTATAAGTTAAACGCTATCTTGAGAAATGACAAACAAGAGTAGATCTCTCACTCACTCACTCACTCACTTCCAGTCGTGACAGTCGTTCACCGGAAACCCATCCGGCCAGCAAATCCATCAATATTGAATTGGAATCAGTCTATTCGGTGAATCTGTCTTCTTCTGCTGAAACGCAGCCGATCTACGCTTCGATCGGAAAATGCCAACCAAAATACATGATGCATCTCGAGTTGGACCAGTTTAATAATGATGCCCTGCTCAAGAAAGCTCAACGAAATCATGAGAAAACGGTTAGTCCACTAAAAAACCTATGGGGCCAAAAAATCTTTGTTATCATGAAACTTATGAAATTATTAAACGTGAGTTTTGTGTTATCTTATTCAGTATTTTGTGTTTTTGCACATATTATGTATCTGAAACGTGAATAAAGCGAATGTTATTTCAGATTTACACCGACGACACCCTGGATATCGCCAAAATGCAAACAGTGAAGGTGATGAAAACGGTGAAGATGGGCGCGACTGACAAACACCAGTCACCAGTCAGTCAGTCTGTCAATCAGTCACCAAAGACAGTCGTTTCTGACAGTCATCTTGCTGACCCTGATTATGATGATCCACATTCGAGTCGGTCGAATAGTCAGCCGCCTATGCTTAGACAGGTCAGTCAGTCAGTCAGTCAGTCAGTCAGACAGTCAGACAGTCAGTCAGTCAGTCAGTCCGTCAGTCAGTCAGTCAGTCAGTCAGTCAGTCAGTCAGTCAGTCAGTCAGTCAGTCAGTCCGTCAGTCAGTCAGTCAGTCAGTCAGTCAGTCAGTCAATCAGTCGGTCATTCAATTTCCAGTCACCACCAGTCATAAGCGATGAAATACGCGCCGCCTGCGCGCAATTACATCGGGATACTTCGAATACACCACCTCCTCCACCTGTGGGAATGGTTGGTTAAATGGATGATTCACTTTTATACGATTGTGAGTTTTTTTCTTATTTTGTGGGTAAGTGATAATCATTGTTTGTCTGGTATTAAATTGTTAAGCATAACCAAAATTGTAATTTTTTGCGTTAAAATCTGAATTTATATAAATTCAATCAATAAATTACAGGTACGCACGCCCGATATTCAATTTGGACCCGAGCAAATCGAGAAAACGTTTGCGGAGCTGTGGGATGAACTGAATGAATTCCGCCTAGGTGAGTATTATAAATAGCATTTTCAACTGATTAGGAAACTAAATTTGAAAAACTCATCGTTTTGTCCCTAGAGAAATGTTTCATATACATACTGTACGCAGGCGAATGCAATGAAACAGTGAGAAAATTATATTCAATCTTTGGTACAAAAAACGTTACATAGTCTTGAAAGTTGCTTAAAATAAATTGGTGCCCAATGAAATTTAGTGTCCTAATCAATGGAGTATGTAGAAGTTCTGACAAATGTCTGTTGTTTGAAACCCGGTTTCAACTTTTGCTTTCAATGTTGATGTCCCACCTCCTGTTATTGAAGTACTAAATTTTCTTAGAAAGAAACATAATCAAATTGATTTTGCATTATAATCAGAATGCTTGTCAACCTGTCCAAGTGTGTTGCTTATTCCTATTGTTCATCCATGATTTCATACTAAAAATCGACTGTTTTACGGATGAGATGATTGCTTAAAAAATCGCCATTATGGTAAAGGGGTCCCTACCAAAATCCCTAAAAGCCAAAATACCTAACTGGACAAAATCCAACACATGCCCAAAATCCAAAACGGGACGCCCATAATATATAAAAAGTCCGAAATACCTAAAAATTTGGATTTTGAACGTCCATAATCCAACAACAAATGTAATACCCCTCCTCAGAGTACCCCCTCCCTCTTTGATATGGTTATGTCATATTGCGGTCAGTCACTGTTCTTTTATGCGTTATTAACCGAGATGTAATGGACATTTTCATTGGTCCGCCTTCACTGCTGTAATTAGCGCAATGAATGATGAAATGTGAAAGAAATTTTTTTATAATAATCTATATATAAATTTGACAACGAAAATTTATGGGTCAATCTTCCGTCAACCGTCAACTATGTCCAAAAGTTTCAGTTCTGCATGAACAGGCAAAATGCTTGGTAAAATTTGAGTCGCGGATGATCAACCGGAAAACTCATAATTGAAGTTCCATCCTGCATGAAAGTTGTTCCCTAAATTCGATTATTTACCTTGAATTTTTTAATAAGTTTATAGAACGGCTGAATAATTTAATTTTGGAAGTTTCCCAATGGTCATCTGCAACTAAAAATTTCTTGAGAAACTCACAAGACGGCTCTGAACGCGCCCTAACACTACTGTCAACTGTGGAACTGATTTTGACAGCAGCGGTATGAGCTTTATAAGGTAAGAAATTCCTCTTTTTAGCAACGGTTAAGTAGCGTAGTCGTTCAACGCACCGAGTTAGTTGAAAAGTTCGATTCTTTATTCTCTTCATTTTTATGGTTGTCGTTTAAAGTTTTCTTATGCGAGAAATATGGATATATTTTACATAATTTTTTCACACATTTTGATGGATAACGATGCTGCTATAATTTTTGATGATTGAATCATTCAATCTAATATTTGTTCGAATATTTATCTTCCATTTGTTTCAATTGAGACGTTTGTGTGGCTGTGCATGGAAGGAAAAATTCCCTTACTGTTCAACTGAAGTACTGTAATTTCAAGTATTTGATGAAATAACTTATATTATACGGGTCGGGTCGGTACGTTTAAGATTTTTATCCCTTGATTTCCTTTAACTGGATGGTTTCTGTAGAACTTGTTTCACAGTTGCCGGTAACGGGTAGACAGAACGTTTCATGTTCGATTAATTACATTAACAATCCAATGGATGACGTTTGTTTTCTTCGCAATAAAGGGAAATTCTTCTCGGTAGCAGTATCAGAGAGAATTTTCTTCATTTTGATGGTTGTTGTTTAATATTTTCTGCATAACGGCTGACCGACTATCTGACAGATTGACTGACTGACTAAATTACGATCCCGTAAACATTTCCGGAGTAGGGAACTGGCTTACCCGGATGGCATCACTCACTACGCTAGCCTATAGCTTGATACTTAACATAGCGGCTGACCGACTATAGTTTGACATAATCGCCAGACAGTCGTAATATTTTTTTAGTTTGACTGGCTGACTAAATTGAGGTGCCGTAAATATTCGCGGAGTCGGGAACTACCCGGATCGGATTATGGATTGTTACACACTTCTTATCCTTTATTGAGAATTTTGATTAGACCATGAGGTCAATTAAAGACGTTAAAAAGAGGAAAACCCATGAAAAGACTGAAATCCTGTTTTAAATTGAAAATAACTCAAGATACGGTCAAATAGACATCAGAATCGGGGTTTTCAGGTATTATAACGTGTATATTGCTAATAACATCATAAACACTCAATAAATTTTTTTGAGAAATTGGCCTCCAACAAGTGTATAGTTACTTTTGCCCCACCCTGTATACTCAAACAACGGGTTCTGTTGAATAGAAAAGGATAATCTACCTCACTGTCCAAATGAAGTAGGTTCAAATGTTTAATGATAAACTTAATTTCAACGAGTCGGGTAAATCCAACAGAATGCAATTTTTGTCTAAAATTGGGAAACCATGATAAATAATGATTTCCTGTTAATGAGGTGTTTCTAAGGTGACGTTGAATCCCTAATGGTAAGGTTTTTTTATATTTTTCTGTCTGGTGTGCTAAGTGAGACGTTTAGTTTAACAAGATGAGTGAGAAATTAAAAATATTCAGCTATGGTAAGTTTTTGAATGAACCGTTTTATACTTTGCATATTCTACTCAACTTCATAACTGACATGTATCTACATACGTACGTATGTATGTACCTACTGTATTTACTCAAACAACTGGTTGTGTGGCTGTACATGGAAGGAGAAATTATCTTACTGTTTAACTGAAGTACATGGTTGTCTGTAGAACTTGATTCACAGTTGCCGGCAACGGGTATACAAAACGTTTCATTTTCGATGAATTAAATTAACAACTGAATGGATGACGTTTGTTTTCTTTGCAATAAAGGGACATTCTTCCCGGTAGCAGTATCAGAGAGAATTATCTTTGGAACACGTTGGGTTGGTTCAATTGATCTTTATCAGTAGCGGACGAGAAGGGGTGGAAAAGTGGAATTCCCCCTCTTTGACGTTTTCAAGAAGCAGAATTTGTTCCTGCTGTTGATAAGGTGTAGGTAAAATGACCTGAAAACTGCCAATTCCCCTCTTTGTTAAAATTCCCCTACCTTTGGAGGTTTAGCTCATCCATCGGGTGAGTAGAATTTTTTTTTCAAAACAGTAATTAATTAAACGAGATGATTGAATTTTTATTAGGGTTTTTTAGTAAGGTGTTCAAATAAACTAATTATACTGAATGTACTTGGTGCTACTTCAGGAAATCTACTGTACTGCTGAACGTACATAATAAACCGTCTGAGCTGTTACATAATTGCTAACTGAAAACATCAATCAAAAGTCGTGTCAAGCCATTTCATCACAGATCAAATATTTTTGCCTTTGCCACAAGTACAACGGGCTCTAAAAATATGTTTTTTTCATTATTTTCAGCTCAATCGCCGATACGAATCCAAAAAATACTGAGGTAGCAAAAAATACATATTTGAACCAATTAATCTTTGGATAGGGTTGTGTTGGTTCAGTTTATCTTCACTTTTAATCTTCGGATCTGGTCACAGTTAAAAATTATCTTCGGACATTTTAACGGGACGAATGGAGTTTTTCGGAATGGATGAGCAATATTGGGACGTGATGGTTGAGTCATTGATCACGATTTTTGTTTGAATATTTATCTCAATTTTATGAGATGTTTCACGGGATGAGTAGAAAAAATAAAACTACTGTATTCAATTCCAATGCCTCTTCCATTCAATTACATAACTGTCATGTACCTATTCAAACACAGGATTGTGTTGTTGAACAGTACGAAGAATCTATCTTAATTTCAACTGATGTAGTTTCCGATATTGGATGATATAAAAAAATTACGGGTCGGGTAAATGCCACAGAATGCAATTTTTGTCTAAACAGGAAAAAAAGGATAAATCAACGGGTTTAGTATATGCATCTCATGATTTCCCGTGAAGCTTCGGTTCCTATAAAACTCGATCATACGTTGCTGGCAACGGGTATTCAACTAGTAACCATAAAACCGGTAAATTTGAAGATGACGGTGAGTGAGTGAGTGAGTGAGTGAGTGAGTGAGTGAGTGAGTGAGTGAGTGAGTTAGTGAGTGAGTGAGTGAGTGAGTAAGTGAATGAGTGAGTGAGTGAGTGAGTGAGTGAGTGAGTGAGTGAGTGAGTGAGTGAGTGAGTGAGTGAGTGAGTGAGTGAGTGAGTGATTGAGTGAGTGAGTGAGTGAGTTAGTGAGTGAGTGAGTGAGTGAGAGAGTAAGTGAGTGAGTGAGTGAGTGAGTGAGTGAGTGAGTGAGTGAGTGAGTAAGTGAATGAGTGAGTGAGTGAATGAGTGAGTGAGTGAGTGCGTGAGTGAGTGAGTGAGTGAGTGAGTAACCAACACCCTCCCCTTTTAGTACCAGATCCACTATTCATCATGTTTTCGAACGCTAATGTTTTTAACAGCAACCGCTACACTACGTTTACCATACGGTTAATATGCAATATTATTCCACATTGCAAGTAACTGTTACATGAATACTGTAAGGGTGGGGAAACAGGGGAGAGGTAACATTTGTTGTTTATGTACTTTGGATTATGTAATTTGGGTGGACATAATCCAACAAATATAAAAAATGCACTACCAAAATCCAACAGTTGGATTTTGGTCGTGTTGTATTTTGGGCGTGTTTTTAGGTGTTTTGTCCAGTTAGGTATTTTGGCTTTTAGGGATTTTGGGATTCACCCATGGTAAAGACTAGCTTTACCAGAAGTTAAACAAAAAAATTGCTACATTGGAATCGAGGGAAAAATTTTCACTCTAATTTTGTAACAATGAAAAGAGCAAAAAGGTTACGATCAATCAGTCATCCCGTCGGTGATTCAGTGAGCTTGTCAATCAGTCCGTCTGTCAGTCAATCAGTCTGTCACACCACGTCTGTATTCAATCGTTGCGGTGTACCCTCTCTCTCACGTGTGTATCTCAGTTCTTCTAGGCACGCCGCCGCGTCAGATCACCAGTCATCATCAACAACAACATCGTCATCATAGTCAGTCACCGTCAGTCTGTCAGTCTGTCATTGGACCGCGACAGTCAGCAACGATCATACAGTCACTTGACAGACCAGTGGCCGACTGTGTGACCACCGGTTGGTTCACGTTTCAAAGACGCAATCACTAAACGAAAGATGGTTAAAACCGTTGATGGTCATGTAGCTACATACGCTCGCATATTTTATCTAATGTCTGCTAATCGATATAAACAAACTACATGAGTTCTATATACACAAGTCCGATAGTCGGTCTAAATTAGAAAGGTTCAATCGGTAGGTTTGGGACATAATATTTCTAAACTCCATAACTAAATATGTTTAGCAACGAGCACCTATAAATTTGGGTTCTTATAACTATTCATGTTTCACACTGTAAATAAATATAGGCTGATCTGTTTTTCTGATATCACATCAGAAGTTTAGAAAAAGGAGTAAAAAAATGTATAATGCATAAAATTTATCGACAAAAATTTCAATATGGTCTTGTGCTGCGTATCCCACTCGTGTATTGGTAGCACTCTTCAATGTGTCCAACTATTTATGTGTTCCCATAACCACAGAGAAGCTTTCAATGTTCAACACAATTTATGATTTTCATGTTAGCTAACCCAATATAAAACTAAAACACAATGATGATAAAGACAAAGAGCAGCAATTAACAGAGTGCTATAATTGTCGTTCAGTTAGTGCCCAATCTGTAATTATAAACAAATTTCAGCCACAAAATTATCCGTCTCTATTCACAAAAAGAATCAAAAAAACACAGTTTTAGTTTTTTTTCACTTTGTACTGTTTTAGTATCAGCACCTGTTCTCCAAGTCGTATCCTCCAGTCGACGCAACACCAGTCAGTCAACCACATCGTCAGTCAGTCACCATCAACGTCAGTCGTCTAACCAGTCATTCGGTGACAGTCGTTCGTCTGTCATTCGTCAGTCACCAAATAAGACTCGATCGGGTACGTCATTGCGCAATACAAGGAGATATACAGTCGATACGTACATTGATACGGATGATGAGGATGAGGATCCACTGAGTGATGGTGAGTCAGTCAGTCAGTCAGTCAATCAGTCAGTCAGTCAGTCAGTCAGTCAGGAGGTCAGTCAGGAGGTCTGGAGGTCACTCACTAACTCATTCACTCACTCACTCACTCACTCACTCACTCACTCACTCACTCACTCACTCACTCACTCACTCACTCACTCACTCACTCACTCACTCACTCACTCACTCACTCACTCACTCGCCCACATATTCAGCCAGTCACTACGATACGCTCGATTACCAACAACGTAAATCTTCGAGTCCATCCAAGAAAATCGTAGAAAATGGTGTGAAAAATTCAAATTTGAAAATGAGCGCCAAACCACAAACGACAACCATCGATGCGTTGGATGATGAAGAAATTCTGTCCAATCCGAGACTAGGAGTTGTACATGCCATGGTCAGACAATTACAGCATGATCGGATTCAGTCAGTCAGATTGTGAGTCTGTCAGTCTAACAGTCTGCCAGTCTGTCACTTACTGTTCATATTATAGTCTGTCAAATTGTGATAAATGTCAGTTGAGAAGCCATTGAAACACGCACGGTTCATGTTAAGAGTGAACAGATTTGTAGGCTTTGGAATTCAATTTAGCAAAAAAAATTAGCAACAAAAAAGAAGATAATGAAATGACAGAATGCTGTCCGATAAATTCTACATAGCAAAGGTATAAATTCACATAATTTTCAAATTTTTTTGACTCTAAACAACAGTGTTACAGTTAATGGCAACAGAGTTTGTAAACCTCCATTTAAATAAATGTTGTAAGATAAGTTTCAGGAAGCGTATTCTAGAAAAACGAGGCAAATAAAACCACATATTCGTGATTTTTCTGATTGGTTGCTTCTGTATCCATACACTCTTTTATGTTATATAAATTCAATCATTATTAATTTCCTTCCACTGCCAGCTTGCTCCACTGTTTTCATTATTTGAAAGTTTCTTTCCATTCAAATATTAAAATATTTTTAATGTATCGTGAACAAAAGTTTGTATTCTATCTTTTAAATGTGCTGTTAAAAAATTATTTTATGTATTATTTGCAGCTTGAATAATGTTCGTTATTTTTTACAGAATTTGCAATGGTTTCCTCACTTTGAGGTGTATTCTCCGATGTTATAATAATCTTCATTCTCCTTCCCATGTGCCAAAACTACTGGTTTCTTCAGAATCAATTGATTCATTTTTCCTTCCATGTGTTTGTCAAAGCTTACAGATTCTATTGTTTTTATACTTCTTTTGTGTATTTACATATATGTACGTTTTTTGTTACTTGAGAATGTATTTACTAAATGCAAATTTATGAAATGATAAAGGCAAGAATTATTGTTTGTGAACTCTCAGGCCCTGGCAAGCAAAATACAACGATCCATAGGACATAGCAAACTAATTTAAAATAAATATAAAATTCCGTCAGTTTTCCCAACATCCACCACACCACCAATGAAGCCAAATAACAAAAGTGTAATAAAAAAAATACCACCAAAAACGTTTGATCATCATAAATATTAGCGGAAAGTAAACAATAAATAATGAAAAAGTAATGCGCAAAACGGGACTGTTGTTTTATTCATCAGAAAGATACAGTGCAACCGCGTATTGCTAAAATCGTACTCTTTCAAACGAACGGGAATCATCATGCCCACAATACGCATTCAAACAGGAACTTTATTTTTTTTCAATCATCAAGAAATCTCTATTTTCCACTTTTTTCATCCACTACTGTATATATCGTAACCAAGCGCAATGAAAGAGAATGGGTCTCACGATGATTTTGAACGAACCCTAAAGCAGGATTACCGGGCAAAACAGTACTCGACGAAGTTTTGATGATAAGGAGCTATTGTGAATGACTTATGACGTTGATAACATTATGAAGGTGAAATCACAGTGATACCATGGTGAGCATCCCAGTTTCTGTAAGTTACGAACTTTGTTCACAGAAAAATTTCACTCACCTAACTGCAGTCCATGTAATTAAAAAGACTGTTCCGAAAAGGTACGGGATATCTCGAAAAGTTTCCCAATTATTCACGATATCTTCATCGACAAAAAGTCCAACAAAGTGAATCATTAGAACGTTTATTTAGAATCCATGCATCTTTTAGAATAGTAATAAATTTTCGAGTAATATACATGTTTATGATGTATATGATTTAGTAATCAGAAGGACACTGGAACTACCAATATCGGATGTTAAGCATTTCTTCTTCTATAGGTATTCTATAATCATCCGTAAACATTGGTATGTATGACTGCATGTCTTACTTTTCGGAATGAAATTGAGAAAAATACTTCACATCCAAACTCGAATACCGAGACACAATGATTGAACCATCAAAAGTGGCAATTCTGACGACTTTCTCCAGTAATCCAGTGAGACCCAAGTGGACCAATTAAACCCTGATAACGAGAAGTTTATGTTTTTATAAGTTAAAAAAACGTGCTGATCTTTATCAGACGGTAGGTATTACCTTGGGTATGAAATCACATGGTAACTGACTATATAACCGAAAAACAGTCCTCATTTGACATGACAATTATTCAATTGCTTTTCTTGCCGTGATGGAAAAATGTCCTTCTTATATAAAGTAAATTTTAGATATATATTTTTCTCCTATTGAAGAACAACTCTGAGATTGTTGCTTATGTGCATGGTTTCTTGATCGTTTCACATAGTAGCCTCATAATTTAGGCGACTTGAAATTCACAGTTAGCGAACCGAATTGTTCTTCAAACCATTGTGGATTTTGAAGTACTGTAAGTTGCACGAAAACGATTTACTGTACTATAAAAATCATCATAACCGAATTTTTCACAAAACAAAACCAACATAAATTATTCTACAATAAGATGAATTTTTCTAGAAAAAAACTGTAGACTTTTTAGTCATAACCAATCCAGTATGCGACATCTGCTACTTACCACACTACTGGTCTGTTGTCTGGTGGCGCTCGCGGTGTCAGTCAAATGCCCGGGTTCCGCTGCAGAATGTAATGGATGCCAGTGCTGCCCCAATGGGTGTCTTTGCCCGAATGGTGACGGATGTGGGGTTGGGCAGACTGACTGATTGACTGACTGTCTGACTGACTGACTGACTGACTGACTGACTGACTGACTGACTGATGTACCGACTGACTGACTGACTGGATTATTTCAGGACATTTGTCCTACCCATGGTCCGAATTGTGGTGTCACAACTACAACCACAGAGAGAAAGACAACTCCAACGACCCTACAGTTGGTGGAGTCATTGTTTTATATTATAATTTACTCAGATTGTCTGAATGCTCATCGACCGTGGAACATTACTATTTATTTCTGTTAATTTTATGCAGTAATGAGCCGAGCAGAGTAGAGCAACTTTCTAAGCATAACGGACGTGACAGAGGAGAATGAGGAATAGTGGTATTTTCCGATCTTCTTGACTGACTGTAAATAATAATTAACAACAGCCAAACGACAACCACGGACTTCCGGACCAATGGAACAACGGTCAAGACCACGCCAGGCCCGACTCCAAGCACAAAGGCAACGTCTACAGGTGAAATATAAGTGCAAGATCCTGCATGGACGTATACATATATAGAAAAGAGAGTAATTGAGAATGTTGAGAGTTTCACCAATTTCATCTAAGTCAGTGAGTCATCCCGATCATTCGCCAGTTTTTTTTCAAGCTGTGATTCAATAAAAAATGATCAAGTCTGTCAGTCAATCAATCGGTGAATCAGTTAGTCAGTCAGTCAGTCTGTCAAATCCTTCCAGTTTCGCCGGGTCAATTGATCTTTGATGATGAGTTTGACACTTTCGATTTCACCAAATGGAAACACGAGCTGACACTGAGTGGCGGTGGCAATTGGGAGTTTGAAATGTTGGTCTGTCAGTCTGTCATTTCAAGTCAACAAAGTTATATATTAGGCACATGAAACGTAAATATAATAAGCTCTTTAAAAAAATATACGCCAGTTAGATCAATCAGTTAGTCATTATGATTGATTGAGTATGCCCAATGTATAATCGGCAAATCAGGAAAAGACTGTCAAAGAGTCTGTTTGTGAATCCTTTTATCCCACAGGTACCACAACAATCGTACCACGAGCTTCGTAAGGGACGGAGTCCTGCACATCAAACCAGGTTGGCACGCACAGATTCTGGATTGATAATTTGTAATTGAATTTTTTTCTGCAATGCGCTTGTAATTATCACCGATGAAATCAAAAATAGTATTTAAAATGAATGATGAGAAAAAACTTTTTCGAAGGTTTGAACCAAGTTTCTACAAATTAAAGAGTCGAGTTCAGATTTCAAAGTTTCTCTCAGGTTTCATGTCCGATTATCTGGGAAGTGAGAATGCGATGAAGACGATGTCACAGCTGGATATCTGGGGATCAGCACCTGCCGATTACTGTACTGATAACTTTGAGGTTGTTTTTGTCAGTCCCTCACTCACTCACTCACTCACTCACTCACTCACTCACTCACTCACTCACTCTCTCAATCACTCGCTCACTCACTCAATCATTTACTCACTCGCTAACTCTTTGCACTGCACTGCACTGCATTCATTCACTCACTCACTCACTCACTCACTCACTCACTCACTCACTCACTCACTCACTCGCTACAGTACGGTTGCTCGCGCACAGCTGGTGCCGGTGGCAACTACCTGAACCCGATCACATCAGCCCGAATTCGAACGGTCGATACATTCACCTTCAAGTACGGTAAGGTGGAAGCCCGAATCAAGCTGCCCAAGGGCGACTGGTTGTGGCCCGCGTTCTGGATGCTGCCCGCTCATAATGCCGTTAGACATCGTCCTTTTTATTCGAGAGACATTATTGAGATTAGAAAACTATTTGAAGAGATAAACTATTTTAAAACCAGATGAAAATTCATGAGATCCATGTAAAATCCATTCAATTCTTTTGAAAGCATTACTCGCCTGTCTTACACGGGTCGATTACATTTTTTTTGAAAATCAGGAAGGTAATTTGAAAATATTTGTTTGCAAGTTTTTTCTGAATGACAAGAAACCCTGAATCGGCTACATACTACTTCAGTACGGTAATTGGCCGGCATCGGGCGAGATCGATATCATGGAATCGCGTGGCAACGCCAACTATCCGATTTCCAACGGTGGTGGCGTCGAGTCGTTCGGTTCCACGCTGCATTTCGGGCCGTCCTGGAATGCTGATGCCTGGGATGTTCGTGACTGACTGACTGATTGACTGACTGCCTGAATTATTGAGTGACTGACTGACTCACTCTGTCACTCACCCACTCACTCTCTCACTCTTCATCCACTGACTCCTCAGTTCTCATTCACTCACTCACTCCCTCACTCACTAACTCAACAGAAAGCGCACGCCGTCTACTCGCTGCCCGGTGGTGACCTGAACCAGGACTTCCACACCTACGGTTGTATCTGGTCACCTGATCGCATTACCACCTATATCGATGATCCCAGCAATGTTGTACTGGATTTGCCAATCAGCCAAGTTAGTAGAGTAGTAAACATAGTAAAATAGTAATAGGAAGAGTAATTGTAAATTGAAAAATTAGTAACACACGAAAACTCAGAGCCATTAAAGTAAGTCTAACTTGCTTTTTTCATAAAGAACAATTTTATACAGGTGAAAAAGTTTATTAGAACAAACATGATTGAGAACAATTTGAAAACCGGACACCCTTTTCAGGACTTCTGGTCGCTGGGAAGTTTCCCGAAGCCGTATGCCAACCCGTGGGATGGTTGGTGTGGTTGATATACTGTTGAAATAGCGTAACTACATACTGTTTGAGGGATAAACTGACTGACTGACTGAGTAACCGACCGACAGACTGATTGACTGAATGACCAATTGACTGACTGACAGACGGATTCTTAACTGTTCACATACAACATGATTACAGGCCGCGGTGCCGACGCCCCGTTCGACCAGGAGTACTACCTGATCCTGAATCTGGCCGTCGGCGGCACGGGAGGGTACTTCCCCGATGGTGTCGGTGGCAAACCCTGGAACAACGCCGATCCGCACTCCGTTAATACGTTCTGGAACGCCAAGGGACAATGGTTGGTTAAGCAATGGCTCACAACCAGTTAACGTTTCTCATAATACTGTCGAATGTTCCCGAGACTGAATTGAAAATAACTAGCCTTTTCGGAACTTAGTATGTTCTCCAGCAAGCGTATGGTACAGTGTGCGCAATTTCAGTTAATTTATTGGCGCACTGGGTACTCCTCACTTTGGGTGCTTAATGTAAGGCAAAAGCGATTCGATGGCACCCGTTACCATAAACCGTGTTATTACGTAGATTTCGCTCATTACCGCAAATTACGCATGTTTTTTTATTATTCTCTCCGAATAGTAACTTTTACGTCAATTTCGTTCACGTTTCAGGCAGCCCACCTGGGATCTGCAGGGCGATGGTTCGTCGTTGCAGGTAGACTCGATCAAGGTCTGGGCCTTGTGATTCGTTCAAGTTTCAAATTCTATGTACAGCGTTCATGTTTCACTGTTCATATCTAACTTATTGAAGTGATTGAACCCGCTAGGCTGCTCACGTTTCACGCATTGTACATAATGGAACTTAATAGTACTTTCGTGCTTGAAAGGGTTATCTGAAAAAATAATAAAAAGTATTCACAATTTTACCTAATAATATGTACTATGACAAACGTTGGTTTTACAGCCACTATTACACGATTAATTAAATGCGTACACTTTTTGGTTCAGATCACCTAGAGAACATGTAGAATGAAGCATCATGAAAACCAATAACATGTTGGAAAACAACTGGCAATTAGATAACAATCTACAAAACAGCCTAAATGTTATGACTTTGGAAAACCGTCATCAGAATCTTTGATTCAAATTGTAAGTATCCTATAAGCTTTACTTTCACAATAATAAATATACATATTTTAAATGATACGGTATAATAATATATTCATTTCATAAGTTTTGATCTCAGAGTGAAGGATACGGTGAAGTAACACGTGCCATAACTAATACTCTTTTTATGGAATAACAAATAATTGATAAAGATTCGAACAGTAATAAAAACAGTGCTGATAATTCGGTGTTTACTGAATACAAAACATGGCAAAATAATAGAATATAGCAAAATAAAAGTATAGAATCTTCCAATAAATATACACTTGTTAATTGACTTGACGTCTTTGCAGAATATACACAAGAGAATAACTCACTCTATAAAACCCATATCATTCATTACACATAAAAAAACTAAAACATAATTGCAGCAACTTTACCGAAATTCTGAGAAACCATAAGATTATTTCCACATAATAGAAAAATTGCAATTTGTCTGACCTGCTGAAAGCGACTGGTAACTAAGGGTGAGGAAAAGCACAGAAGTGGTTGAAAGTAAACAAATAAAAACTTAACAAAATAATATTAACTTCTAATGAGATAATTGAGAATAAAAAAACCACGATTGATAATGGCACTTTAAAATGGTAGTGGTCAGGTGCTAGCGGATACACTGAAAATGCTTGTAACAGAAACAGTGTAGTGTAGGTAAAAGTGGAATAAATTCACAATATATATTTAATAACACAGTATTTCACAACGGGTTAGAACCAGTTTCAATTAACAAATCGGGTATATTTTCTAGTGATAACACAAGGAATTTAGGTGATACAACGCGATCAAATAGATTCAAAGGGCGCTTTTGTTGTCATAGTCAACTGCGAAATATCTATAATACTTAATTATTTTCTTAGACTTGCGACGTATAAAGGCTCCCTCAATAGCGCGCAAAACCATATTAGTAGAGGCATCACAGCACCATAAAGACTCATCTCAAATATCAAGAGGAGAATGATTTCAGATTCATGATGTATTGTTGTAATGTAACATTGAAAAGGCCAACACTCAATACTGCTCATATTACTCTTCAATAACTGAGCACATCAAAAGTGTACTTCCATTCTCACCACCTTCGGGCAGTATTCAGCGCAAAATACAAGGATTGATAGTAATTAAATAATGGTGGACAATAAATATTATAATATACATATTTATGAAATGATTTTTATTGATAATAAATTAAAATAATTATGAAACATTATCTTGCATTCAACTCCACATGACAGTTGTCACACACCCGAACGGGTTTCTTGGCACTCGACATTTTAGCCGTTTTGGCTGAACACTCGTTGCAGAATATCAGGCCACAGTTGCGACAGTGGTGCTGTAAAAGTGAGTAGATGAGTGAGTGAGTGAGCGAATGAGAGAGTTAGTGAGTGAACGATTGAGTCAGTGAGTGAATGGCTGAAGAAAAGTAGCATTCAGTTTGCTCAATTGTTAACGATTGTTGAGGTTTATATGAAAACTTATATGAACTATTTTAAAACGCAACTATGCAATCTCTTTGAAACCTGATTTATTTGAATCTCAGAAAAAATCAATATCCTATTAGTTAACTGACAATCAAGAGCTTGTGGTTAGCCCGACATCCTGCCATGACTGAGTGAGTGAGTCAAGGTGTGAGTGAGTGAGTGGATTGTGATGAATTCACTCACTGAATGAGTGAGCAATTACCGACCAACCTTCCTGACAATCAACGAGAAGTCCTTGGCACAACTCGTACAGTTGACCGCCTCCGAATCATCCACCCACTTGCGACCGAAAAACTTGCTCACATCGATCTGAAATTATTAATTTTTTTCCAGATCTTAACGTTTTCAGGGATTATTTTTATTTGCTCTGAAAACTATAATACCAAAATTCATGCTATCTGCACATGGTAAAGGTCTGAAGAAAAATTCCATGTCTAACCTGTAAACTCTGATTCTCCCGGCCCAACTCCTGCAGTGCTGACATGATGTCATCGAAGCGTCGTTTGAACTCGGACGCCTTCTCCTTCTCTGACTCGTATCGATTCTCCATAGCCAGTAATCTGGAAATATTCAGAATCAGAATATCTGTGTTACTCATAATATAAGACATCACGGGATTTTAAACAAAAAGTTTAGTAAACAATGATCACTCAAATAAGGAACATCATTAAGATCATAGGAATCTTTGACGAAAAGAAAAAACTTTGCAATACGGCGTCTTTAATGGAATCGACCAAACTTGAAACAAGTTTATTAATGCAAAAGACGACTATAAACATGGAAATAGTACCAACTTATCAGAGAGCTGTTGTCGTTCTTCGGCCATTGACTTACGTAGTTTATCGAGTTCTGAAAAAGAAATAAACGACGTAATTTTTTTTAATGAAAATTGATTTTACGGAACGGAACATATGTACGGATATTAAAATTAGTGTTACGAAATATGGTCAACATAACGTCAGCTTCCTCAAGTCTATCAACAGCACAATCAGACTCCATACGTGACTTTTTGTCATTATTCACTCGCAACCCATAAATTTCCTTATGTTTACACCATAAATAAGCCAATACGTGAACAATGCGTGTTCTAATTACAAATTAAAATTTATATCATGAATTATTCCTAGCAACCAACCGTCGGTGGTCTGTTTCTTGAAACTCTGCTCGAACACGACCTGCTTCTGGGTGAACTGTTCCTTCTCGGATCGCAGCTCGGCCAGACTGTCTGTCAGCGTTTCCAGCTGGAAAAGGACGGTGAGGTTAGTGAGTCATTCAATCAATCAGTCACATGATAAGCCGATCAGTGCATAGGCTGATCAATCATTCATATTATGTCAGTCCTAATCGATCGATTGCTTTTTTCCCATTGTTATTGGTTATGTTATGAGAATCTACTGAAAAGATCGTAAACCAGAGCGAAGTATGATAGTTAGTTTGGTACGGATAATTACTCCTTGAAACGTGAACAACCTGAGTTTCCATGGACGACACTTCGGATTTGGCCTCCTCTAGTTCAGCAGTTTTCGTGGTCAGCGTAGATTCCTGAAGAATTGAATGATTGATAAAAATCATATGTCTTCGAAAACCTTGAAAACCCCCATTCGCTCCATGTATTTTAATCAAATACGGTAAACACTATTTCCATATGACGAAGTTATAAAACTGTATGGATATGGAGTAAAGGACCAGACATAGAAAGTGTCGGCCGCCTAGCTCAGTTGGTCGAGTGTTAGACTTTGGATCGCCAGATGGTTTACCCCCCCCCCACTTTTCAGGGTCGGCGGGTAGCCTACCCCCTCCCCCCTAGACAAAAATTTAGGTCGCCTACCCCCTCCCCCCCCTACTCGAAATTTTTGAGAAAATCGGCCTTAAAACCTCGATTTTGAGGCTCATTTTTCAAAATTTTCTGGCTGTGAGAATTTTTTTCGAAGAAACACGTTTTCTGGGTCTATTTTCTTGGTTAAAACCTGAAAAACCGGTATATGTGATGGTTATACCTTATAATAGAAGATTAAACAAGCAAGAAACAAGTGTTTTTTGCGAATTTTTTTCTACCCCCCCCCCCCCCCCCCTACCCGACCTTACTCCCCCACTTTCCGGAAAGGCCGGGTAGGATGGGATATTCTGCCGGCTACCCCCCCCCCCCCACCCCCTGCAAAACGCCAAAAAACCAGGTCCACCCCTGAGCAGGACAAATACCAAACCGCCTTATCCCTCTACGTATGTGGTTCACCATTGTAGTGAATTGAGGGCCTACCCAACCAACCAACATAGAAAGTGAAAGTTGTGACGAACGACAAGAAGTAACGATAAGTGAGAACAAAACATAGAAAGGTATGAAAGCCTGAGATGAAACGACACGTGATTAGTAACAAGTGATATGGGTTGAAACTGTGAGTGAAACAGCCACTCACTAACCAATTGTTGTTTCTCAGCTACGAGTGCGTCTTTTTCGTTGTTGAGGGCGTCAACTTGTGCCTGGAGGGTGGATTGACTGTCAGACAACTCTGACTGCAGAAGATCCATCTGAAATAGAGTTCAGTGTGAACAGTGTCGCCTGTCTAGTCCAGTGGGAAGCCCTGCTTTGAAACACAGTCTCTGAGGGTTTCTGCCTTTGCCCGTCAGTTTATTCCGCGCTCTCGGGCTAATACGAAGATACTATTCTGATATGGTATAAGCGTGCCTTGACGGCTTCAGTAATAAAAAAATCCTAGTCCAATTAAAAGTGTCAAAGGGTCAGGACATTGCATCTTTCAACGAAGCTACTTCAGGTTAGCTTACATAGAATGGAAACAAACTCGTTACCCACTTTCTGCAGCACTTTCGAAGACTCGGCAGTCATCTCATCAATCTGTGACTGCAACTTGACTCGCTGCTCGTCGCTGTTGCGTTGGATATCCGTCTTTTCAGTTTGCAACTGCAGTTAGTAAAACAGATGAAAAGCTGAACAAAAACAGAAATAACGATATTCCGCCATTAATTATCCCCAATTTGCTTGATAAATGTACATATGTAAAACAATAAATCAGATAATAAAACGTCAGTAGTGATCGTGCATCAGCGATCTTCATATTCTACTATGCTAAACTTCCAGTGACCACAAATAATGAATGGTAAACTTAAACGAGTTTATGGCTCGGTTTAGCAACCATTTGTCTGAAAACAACAATGTGAATTTACAACAAAACTAGTGTGGCCTGTTGGCTCTATTAATGAAGAATATCCACTACCTCTACCACTCAAGTTTACCTCAGAGTTTATCAAGGTTTGACTCCACCAACCGTTTCGATAGCTTTATTCAGTTTGTCTTCGGCCTGCTTGTGGCCCTCTTGCTCAGCCTCCAACTTGGCACAGTTCTGTCGTAGTTGGAGCAACTGCTCATTAAGCTCCTGCATTCGGACGTCTGATTCGTTGGAGCGTGAAGAGTACTCCTCCAGGGACGACTTCAAGCCGCTTATCTCATCAACCAACTGAAAATCGGGGTATGAAACATTGTCATGAAACTTGAGGTTGACACCAAAAGCTTAATCTCAGATTCATGCAAAAATCAAACAAACAAGTACATAATATATCCGAATGATGTTATTTTTGGCACCTGCGACTTTAGTTGTCCACACTAGCCGACAAGGTAAGAACGAGGGATTAAATTTCCTCCCTCTTTCGCAGTTTAAAAAGTATAACTTTTGGACTTATTTTACTGCGTACTTGAATTGGTTTCAAAACTACCAATGCCTCATTCTTTGAAACAAATTCTCCTGAGAAGATTGGCTCTATCAGTGCCACCACGATCCTGATGCCACAGTGATTTTCAGTTCACATTTTCTCTATTACTGATCTTACATAATCTATAAAATGAGATCAGCAATTCAAAACCTCAGACCTGTACTTGCGACTGTTCCAGTTGACGTTTATCCATCTCCCAGATGTCCCGTTGTTCATCGAATTCCATTTGAACGGCTTGCAGTCGCTGAAACAACCAAAAAAACATTGCCACGAACAAACTATTTGTTGACGTAGGCCAATAAACGTCAGTTAAGGAATAGCATTGACAATAAATTGTGTGGCATGGGAATTTCGGCGTACGGCGTCCATTCCATTTGTTTTGAACTGTGTAACGACAGCCACTAGCAGCTGGGGTATAGTTCAACAAGAATATAAGAAGATTTTACAATAAGGCAATTGTTATAAGTATCCTACCCTCACGTTCAGTACATTACAGAATCACAACTGTCCCATGGGACACAGTTCATTGCACAACCCAACCTGTTTGCACTCATCCAATGTGTTCTGCGTGACCTGTACATTCTGCCTCAATTGCACCTTCTCCGCATTCAACTCTTCCAAGGCCTTATCCTTCGTAGCCAGCTGACCCTCCAACTCCCTGATCAAGGCGTTGGCTCGATCAACGGCCTCCGTTTTAGCACCCAACTCTTCGAGTATTTGATCGTGCGATTGTTGCTTCAATATAAAGAACGATTGACACATGATAAAATAGTTTACAACAGCGAACCTGATTCGGCTAATAATAAGTGAAATAGAATTAGTAGCTATTAAAAAAAGCATCAATTCATCACTAACGCATAATCAACTGATAATTTTAAGTACTTCAGAAACGTGAATTGAATTTACTCATCTTTAATGGCAGATGAAAACAAAAGTAAAAAAACATGTGCCTAGTAAAATCATTGAAACGTGAACAAAACATTCAAGCAATAACCGCAACCAACCAGTTGTTCCTTAGCCTTCCTCTGCATACCGAGTTCTGCTTCAAGTTTGCCCGCGTTCTCGTTCAGTTCGTTCATTTTCTGCTTGTGAACTGCCAGCTCATCATTGACACGTCGCTGCTCGGCTTCGTGTTTCTCACTCAACGACTGAAAAAATAATGAATAAATTAAAAAAATTCCCGTTTTTCAATAATTTTGTGCAAATGGGAGCGTTTGGTTTCGTTCTTTACTTTACTTTACTTGTGATGTGTGTTATAAGCAGACCAGTTATCTGTCGGATTCTCCAGTTTATGAAACTTCAAAGGGTCAAAACCTCGATGAGTAGAGAAAATGGATTAAAATGTAATAGATGTTCTAGTAGTTGGTTCAGCAAATCATATTCGTGTAAATAATATAAAATCTACATGTAATCGAATCAATACAAAACGGATTCA
Organism: Daptonema setosum; assembly: GCA_964036265.1. Taxonomy (NCBI): domain Eukaryota; kingdom Metazoa; phylum Nematoda; class Chromadorea; order Monhysterida; family Xyalidae; genus Daptonema; species Daptonema setosum. The sequence goes on from OZ038448.1 coordinate 11,966,171, forward strand.
TGCAGAGTGCGATAGTTAAAAGAGTGTGATGTGTGAAGAAGAAAGAAGCAACCGCTAAATTTAGTTTAGAGGCAAAGCAAAGAACAAAGGTCAATCATTTAAAACAGGCTAAAAACAAAGAATAACATTAACAGTGAAGAAGTAGTGAAAATTTTGAAAAAAAGTCTGAAAGTTTAACTAGACAAGTATGAAACACATGGCGCATCAGCATGCGATGTTTTCATGCAACATTTACACATCATTAGTAGCAGAAAATAGCCGATATACCTTTCTACATCGTTCCGTGTTAATCTGAAAGTTCAAACACGGTGCACTTGAAGGACAAAATAGGCATAAAAGTTGTATAAACCTCCTGTCAATGTGGTATTCGTGAGATTTGAAGTATGAAGTTACAGAAAAAATAGATTCATCGATCAATGATAGAATTTTTAAGAGTAGGATATTCCCGTTTCAGATAAGTTCGGTTAAACCTGAAAGACTGAACCATCGACAGTAGTTTGTAGGGACGCCTTCTGAGTCAAATTGTTATTTTTCGATACTTTTCGTGAAGGTCCGAAACGTTTTATCCATTTGCTGCGTCACTAAGAGTTACAAATTTTTTTTAACTTAACTACGAAGGTACCCTAACACAAGGACCAAACTGGATGAAGGTCAGTGATGACAACAACCGAGATTAGCGAAGCCAATACACACGGCACTCGGTTCATCAAGGTGTACTTCAGTTGGAATCATCGAAGAGTTATAAGAAACCAAAACAACAAATGTAGGGACACCTTAACCATAAGTAGATCTGTGCCAATAATTTTATATTGAAGTGTATAAAATGGATCTGCTCTTTATTTAAGAACACTGCTCAGAGTGGAACCGTATTAAGATAATCCTCCCCATTCGCATCCAGAAAACAAAGATCGGATTATAACCTTGCGTTTTTTCGCTGATTGATAAAAAAGTAATATTACAATACTTAGTACAATAGTCTAGTTGAGCAGAAAATTGAAAATCCCACTTATCCAACCTTAGCCGCTTGAAGTTCCTTGTGCATATTAGCAGTCTGCTGTCGGACCTGTGCTTCGGTCTGCTGATGCGTAGAGCGCAGACTGTCCAGGTCTGCGGCTAAAGACGTGCTCTGCGCGGAGATCTGCGCGTAGACGAAAAACACGTTGAAAACCCCAACAAATAAATAAGTAACGAAAAAGTTTTGAAAACACCGAAACACTATAAATTGACAAAACCAATCGCTTTTGGACATTTAAACCCGGGGAAAAACAAGTACAATTACACGCCTGGTTTACTGATTAAAAGCCAAAGAGCGGCCTCAACAAACCTATTACATGAAACATGACCGCGTGAGAAGCCATAGCATAGAAACCAGTGTAAACATATATTCAATACCTTCTACCGTAACCATCAATCAATCGCCGTATATTTAAAAGTTCTATTACAGTTCTGTTTCGAACTCAAAGAATGCAAAATTTTCTATATTTCTGTCCAAACCGTCTAGAAACGCGGAACGTGGTTTCCACCGAACGAAATCCATGATTTTTTAATAAAAAAAACCAACGGTAGCTATCTCGTCGCTCTTTTCCGTTACTTCCTGCCGTACTCTCTGCAGTTCCTCATCCTTCTTAGCGAGCTCACTTTCAAGATGCGAAGTCTTTTCAGTCAGGTTCTTGATGGTGTCACCGAGTTCCGTGGTTATATTGGCGTGCTGCAACGACAACCACATGCCAGATGAACAACAGCCAATCAACAACATACAATTACGATTGTGACCCGCGAAGATACAACAATGCTTATAGCGTTAGACAGGGTGTTCGACAGAAAGTTGTTCGGAAAAGGTGAAAGACGTGAAGGATTACAACATCGATCCAACAAATAACCAAAACTAACACGATCGAATTGATATTTTTGCTGTAAAAATCAATATGTGGACTTGTGCTAAATCTTCGAGTAAGGGAAGAAATTGAAGTTCCCCTACTTTGATGAAATCTTAAAGTGCAGTTTGCTCCCTATGTAGGTAAAATGGCGCAAAAATCAGCCGATTCAACCCTCGTTGACGAATGTCCCCTTGTTTCAGAAGATTGGCTTGTCCGCCAGTGTATTATCGTGCCTGTCCTTGCACCAAACAAGTTAAATAATCTAGTATACCTGATTTGCAGCCAGCTGTGCGGCATGCAGCTCTTCCCGGAGTCGTTTGATCTCCCGGCCCTTCTCCACGACCATCTGCTCCGTGCTCACCAGATTGCCAGCCGTTTCGTCTAGTTTCTGCAAATAGAAGTAGATTGAGTTTTAGTCGGGACTGGGGATCACAAACAATTTACGGGCATACTAGTATACACCAACCAATTGAGTTTGTCGTGCCTTGGCCTCGGCTTGTTCCAGCTTTTTGATGGCTTCACTCAGCTTGTCGTGCTGCGACTGAACTGTCGATTCCATTTTCGTCAATGCGTCTGACTTTTCGTCGAGTTCAGCGACCAACTGAAATATGACGACTTTCAAAGTTCATCATTTCTTACAAAGTTGGTATTACATAATTTCGATCAGAAATTATTTAATTGGATGAAATCAATTTGGTGACGAGAATGCGGAAATCTTTCACGCACTAACTTGTTGCATCTGCTTGCCCATCTCCAACAGTTTTGTCTTTCGTTCACCGGCCGAACTTCGAAACTGTTCCACCATCTTTTCGGTTTGTTCACGTTCGCTGCTCGATGACTCTTGTAAGGCCGTCAGTTCAGTGGTCTGAAATTAAAATTATTCTATTTCTATGTGCTCACCAGAACCTAATGAAACAAAAGATTTCCGCTACTATATGATAATAGAACTGTGAGTGCAAGTCTTCACAAAGTGATTACCAATTTGAATCTTGACATTGGTTTTGGTTAGTGAACGACAAATAAAAATGGACCAGCCAAAAAGAAACAATTTGATAAAACCCTAACCTTTTCAGACAAGTGTTTCTGAGCGGCAGTCAATTGTTCGGTGGTCTGTTTCAGTTCATCTGTAGTTTTTTCGAGATTGGACAAGAGCTTGGTGCGATCTGCTGACACAGAAGACAGCTGGGCAGTCAGCTAAAAGATGAAATACTCAATGCTTTAGTATAATTTGTAATAGAGCATTCATTCACTCAGTAAAGGTTGTACAATTCTGTACACTTGCAAACAACGAGAAACAAACAAAACTCACCTCATCCGCTTTTTGATGTGCCGCCTCAGCGTTGACGGATGCTTCTTTCTGCGACGTCACCAGTTTTGTTTCTAATTCACTGATTTTCGCCGTGAGTTGTTGCTGAAGAAAATGACCATTAAATCAGTACTGTAAACGTTGACCACATAATTCTCTCAAACTAAACGTGTGATGAAGCATTAATGACGGTGCCAACAATTGAATTTTAGCACGCCAGTTGACAGAACAGTTACTGTGTTTACAAAATTAAACTGGGATGCTTGAAAAATTTACAAAAAACCAAACAAAGAATGTCCTGAAAACTCAAATTATCCCAGCCGTATATTATCTCAGAACCAAAATTATTCAGGTTGTTATACCACAATAGCAAAGTTGGATACCAAATCACGAATATGGTTAAATAATGGCCACCTTATCCACATGTGAGGATAACATTTATACTCTTGCAATCCACCAACCTTTTCCTGATTGAGCTGTTGCATGGCCTCCTGTGCACCCTCACCCTTCTCAATCTTGTCCATCAGCTGGCTCTGTTCAGACTGCAGCCCAACCAGTCGTTCTTTGTGTTCCTCCACGTGCGCCTGACACTGGGCCAGTTCAGTAGACCTGCAAGTAGATAGTGCGTTTGTTATCAACCATCTAGAAGAACAAAATATGATACCCATATTGCAGTTATGGTAACTTGTACTGAAAAATAGTCTGTAAAAAGTTTGTGCAGCGTAAGTTTCTATAGTGAAAATCCCTGGTCAAGTGGTTAAGGTGTTAGACTCTAAAAACCGCTACAATGACCGCACAAAGATTCGAATCACGGCACCGTCAAAGTCTAAATCCGAATGAGACAACCCATCATAAACAAGATCCTATGCAGTTAAACTAACTTTGCATCCAAACTCCTCTGCACGGCAGTGAGTTGTTGTAGCAGCTCTCTGGACTCAGTTGATGCTTTGGTGAGATGGTCGGCCTACAATCGGAAGAAGCGGGAAATCATAGATGACAGAGAAGAATTAGTATGATATAATAAAATAATAAACCACTTATTTTCTGTACTATTTGAGTGAGAAACCAAAGACCACGACGCATACCGGTTGTTAACAACGAAAAACGGACAGATTTTCCTTATTAGGAGACATTGAACTTTTCAAAGACAACTATTTATTTTTAATATTATGCCTTCATTAGGAACAACAATTGGGGAATGAAATTAGACAGTAGTATAGTCAACAGCGTAGTGGTCAATGATTATATCACAGGAGAAAAAACACGAAAATAGAGGAACAGATATGATGAACATTCGGATAAATATAGACAGTTTTCTGAGCTGTAAGATGAGTAAGTTTAGAGAACATTTCTTTTCTTATATGGCTAGTAAGCTACGACAAATAAACAATATGACGTTGCAACAAAGAGACTGAATAGCTACCATAAATGAACATCTTTCTCACATTCTATATATAAACGGGAGAGCACCGGTTCACAAAACGAATACAACACAGATGTGAAAAGGAGCACGGAAGAAGACTATAATCTACATTTATACAATAACTAATAATCTATTTAAACGTATACAAATATTCTGAATTTATCACTTCACCTGTTCAGATAATTCTTTCTTCAACTGTTCGTTCTGACCGCGCAACTTGGTTATCTCCTCATGGCTGCTTTTCAGCTCGCCAGATACCTGAAAGCGTCGAATCGTTAACTTTTCCACCGAAAATTGTACATAACGTTTTCTACGACTATTTCAACACAACGGGGAAAACTCGGCTTCTAATAGCATATCTACAGAATACCGAATCATAAGTGTAAAGACCTACACCTTAAACCAGCGTCAAAGTAATTTCCAATGTGAGCGTGTAGTTTCTGGTTTGTTTTGAATGGACAACGTAAATCTTATCAAAGGCTGAAGTATTTTACCATAACAAATTTCAAACAAACCAAGTATCGTGACGTGTGAATAACCTGTTCCAATTTCTCAGTGGTTGCAGTCAACTTTTGGGTGAGTGTCTCCACTTGGGACTGACTAGACTGCAGCTCACTCTTGTGTTCCTCCTTAGCCTCATCCAACTGCAGTTGCAGTTGAGCCGCTCGTGATTTGGCCTGAATTTGAATTTTCTAAATAGCAAATAATTTATATCATAAACATTAGTTCTTTCCTATATTAGAATCAAACACATTATACAAGACTGAGTCTCAACTGTGTCATTTCATATGTGTATTTAGACACCGTTTGACTGGCCGATTAAGTGAGTGACTGACTGATTATTTATGCCATGTCAAACCTCATTCAAAGCCTGTGACGCGCTCGATTCACTCGAATTCAGCGACGATTCCACTGAACTCAGCTTTGATTGCAGCTCATCATTTTGTTGTTTGGCGTTGGAGAGTTCAGACTCGAGAAACTCGAACCGACCACATTTCGACTGGAGCTCTAATTGAATCTAAAGATTGGAAAAATTAAAAGTTAAAGTCGGTCAACTAATCTTAAGCTGTAGCTCAGCCAGTATTCAGACTAAAGATAGGTAAGCTAATATTTGTTCAAGCTCACTGATTTTTATTTTTATTCCCCACAAACAACCCTGTGTGGTGCAAAATACTGAAAAGGTGGGTTTAAAAAGCCCGTCAAGCAAAGATATTTAATACGGCCAAGGAGGGTTTGAAGGACCGCACTTATTGTCGGGTCTAGGTCCATCCAATCAGATTAAGTTTGCTTAATCATCATCATCGTTCAATTTATTAGACAGGATACATGTGAGCACAAAATCAATAACGATCAGTACTAACCTTCTTCAATTCGGCAATCTCATCATCCGCCCTCGATACCTTCTGCTGGTATTCCGATGTAGTTTTCGTATATTCCGATATTTCCTTTTCGAAATCACCAATAGTCGACTGTAGCCTGGCAATTTCGGCTTTTTTATCCGTGATGGCGGATCGGGCCTGAAAACACCCGGGTAATAATAATATTGATAATGGCTAAAAACTATTTTATATTTTTGGCTTCTCAAAAAATCTAACCTTTCCTAAAAAAGCAAGCACCATACCATAAATGTGCAGGCTAAACTTAACATACTGTGACCACTCGTGTTTCAGCAGATAGACAAGTTTCCAAAGCCTAAGCAACCCACCTCCTCCAAGTCTTTTTTCAACGACGCAATCTCATTCTGTGCCTCCTCAACTTCGGAGCTCAAACGCTCGCGACCGGATTTCAGCTCCGATTGGAGCTGCTCCACGTTTTCCCTCTTCGGAGCCGACTCAAGCTGAGTAGTGAGGTGGGCCATCGTTTCATCAGAGCTGCCAAATGGAATGAGTCAAATAAATGAGCATGTATGTACATAAGTAGATGAGGTTGATGATTTCGTTATCTAGCTGACAACAAGTCTGCGAGGGAGCTAATGAACAGACTATTAGAGTAAACGAGTGGATTAACTGATATGTGACCACGGTTAATGGAGGTAAACGCATAAACAAAAAACCAAGCAAAAAACAAGGAACAATTTTCGCCATCGACTAAGTATGATGTGCATATCAAGGAAATCTGAAATCCAAAAATAACCAAAAATTGTCCCACCTTTTGCACTTGATGGTCAGCTTCTGGAGCTCTTCCTTGAGCAACACAATCTCGGCCTCCTTCTCCTCAGCAATCGTATTCATTATCTGCTGGGCATGGATCAGCTCCTTGCGGAGGACGTCCACGTCGTCTTCGCTCGGTCTGCAATATTTTGGTTAGTTAATCAATAATCGAACTACCGCTGAAGTGCATCAAGTGAGTTGTTGGTTCAGTCGTGGTTCAGACAATCGATTGGGTCATTATGTGTACGAATGTTTAATACGGTGTATATACTGGAATTGAAGCAAAGCAAATACGAATTGGTATGAAAGACAGTCTTCTGTTAAGCCAATAAATTCAACTGACCGTTGATCCAACTGTGCCATCAGATCCAACGCCTTCTCCTTGTACTCATTAAACTTCTCCTGTAGTCCCACCTTTTGTGTCATCTCCTCGTCCACTTGCGATTTCAGTTGCACCAGTTCTTTAGCCTGCAATCGTAGTGGAAATGAGATAAATTTGAGAGCCGTAAAGTAGAATCATAAAATGGCCTGGTTACAAAAAAATCGACCGTATTCAGTCATTTTCAGGTACATAATACAATTAGGAACACTACTGGTGTCTATGTAAACCCATCCTCTTATAGATCGGATACTTTTTCACCAAGCTAAAATAATCGAAAAACGTTAAAAACCTTAATGTTGGAAGTACCATCCAGATTCAATAAGTACGGATACAAAGATCAAGTTCATCAGAAACTTATACCCACAAAAATAAATAGTCAAATCAGCCAACCATTTGTGCGGATCGCTCCAGAATACGGTCTTTCTCCCGCTGCACCGCCTCGTTAGCCCGCTTCAGCATTGATATCTCCTTTTCGTTATCCAGCATCAGTTGGGTGGCTAGAGAAGAAAAAACAAACAACTCAGCAGGCAACAGTGAAAAAAACACGAATTACGAAAAAAAAACGCCCGGAGGATTATGAAAACATTGGCGGTTTATCATTTAATTATATATACCAACTCAATGATTTGCCAGCCTCGAGCATCTGAATCTGCTGCAGATAGTACGATGACTCGGTGCCCTCTTCGGTGGCTAAAATTGAAAATTGGATAATTATATAAAGTATATAATAATAATAATAAATAATAATCATCATAGTACAATCAAAAATTGAATTTAGTCAGAGGCAACAAAAATATTATCAGCCAAATGCTTTTTTTTGAGTCACATGCCCTCCATCGAAAAATCACCAACCCGGTATTTGCATGGCATCCGAGTTGAGTTTGGACTGAACGCGCTCCAATTCCTTCTTCAATTCACCCGAGTACCATTTTTCTTCCTGAGGAAATATAACATTTGTTTATTTCTCCATTTATTTTCAGTCACGAAACATTCAATTTTTTACAAATCTTAACGCTGCACCAAGTTTTTTTAGTCAAGCTGGATCAAGTGAGTTTTTTGAACGAGCTCAGTTAAAACAAGTCCGATTATTTTGGTCGGGTTATTCAAACTAGTTTAGTTTACCTGTGGTGCTTTTTGGAAACCGGCCTCTGATGCATGTCGATGCTAAGAACAGAACAAGCGACCATTTAGGTAGAAAAATCACAAAATTCAGATCCACTAACTACATTCGAGAGTAGGCTTTTCGTGGTTTCCGATCGAAATTCAGTTGTTTACCGAGTACCGACACATACATATGTGAATTGATTTTTTTAACTTTCATCCATCGGTTTAACGGTTAGGAAACAATAGAACGTCACTTCGGATGAGTATTATATTCGGTGAAACGTTAGACTTTCAAAGATATTTAACTTCTTATTCTAGCGTGCTACAACAATTATACACACGTGCTATTCAACTCATCTACGATGCTTGTATTTAGCCAAGGCATAGTTGCCGAACTGATGTAATGAAAAACTATAGATCACCTGCAAGGACTTTCTGAGATCAGCCAGCTCGACACGCATGGCCAGTACATCACCATCCCGATTGGCTGATACCTCGTGTTCGGCGCTGAAGTGAGACTGCAGGGCCGCCGCTGAGCTCAGATCTGAAACGCAACGTGAAAATAATATCAGAAGCATTTTTTTAAACACAAACATTTCATCAGCCAGGAAGAGGAAGAGAACAGGTTTATACCAGATAATTGACTTTGGCTACCAACCTTTGAAGCATTGTGGACAGGTAAATGCGCCATCCTTAAGACGTGAGGTGGTGCCATTATTACCGTAACCATCTGCTTCATCACCCGAGTACCTCTCATCATCGTCCTCAGCAAACGACATCGTTGAAGATGCCTGCAAACATGTGAAACATTTTTCATCATTCTTATTTATATTCATCATCTGTAATCTTATAGTCTAACCTAGTAATTTTACCAGATTTAGTCTCAGTCTCCAACACTAACGGACCCAATTAGCGAACTAACTAACAGTTCTCAAAAGTATAAATCGTACTCCATCGTGTAGGTAAATGATTTCCAAAAATGACATTATACATTCTTTGACAAAAAATTCCCTATCATTGGAGGATGGTCTCTTTCGCCAAAGTTCGCTGAAATAAAAGTCTCCTGTTGCTATAAAATGTAACCTTGGTGGGTGATGATCCAGCGGAGCCAGTGGTGTGATCATTGAGGTAATGCGTCTCGAGTGCACTGGCCGACTGGTAGTCAACCATGCACACTGGGCACAGGAAACCATTCTGCAAGTAAAACCTATTTACAAACATAGTTTATACTCAATCAATAATCTTTATTCTATCTGCATCATTTAATCCAATTAAATGATTAAAATACAAGGAATAAACCTGTCCTGAAGTCTGCCCGGGTTTGGCCTTTACAGCCAGATCCTTAGCCGCATCGTTCACCTTCTGTTGAATCTTCTTGAACATACTGACGATTGATTACTGGGAATTCAGTAAGTGGAATTGATTTCCCAACGATTCATCAAGTGGGAAAAGCGCATAATCTGCAATCATACATTCTAGTATATGAAGAAGGAAGGGTTGAAAAGTTTTATACATAATTTAATGAATGTTAAGCTCGTTATTAAGTGACGCATAAGCCATTGAATGAATGACATGGACTGTGAATTAATAACAGTGATACTAGGGATAAAACAAAGATTAATCAGATCAGGGAAGGGAAAATATTTTCATCTTCATCTTTATTACACTAGATTTAAAAGTTTCTTTGTGACGGTACTTATTAACATGACATAGATTAAAAACGAAATTCCAAATTTCTTTAATAAATTGAAGTCACAAAAGGCCATAAACAGTTTAATGGCACATGTAAACCATGTAAGAAAGCCATGAACCACACGCTATGTTCCCTAAGTGCCATTGTATGCACCTAAGTGAAGTGGCCTTTCATTTGAAATACGATCGAATGAGAGCATGATGACTGAAATATTCATGACATGAGAGAGGGATGATGTGAATGAAACGCAGGGTTCGGTTCGGATAAAAGGCTGAATGTACTGACAACATAAAAATTCCCTTGAACTGACACTGTATAGGCTGATGTTAGTTCTGAACAATCTATGATGTATCTCATGAAATTTGCTATTCCACCATTTTAACTTTTTCAATCCTCTTTTGAGCAAGCAGTCAGGATTGGAAATAATTTTAGTTGTAATTCACCGGTACAGAAAAGCAGCGGTGCAGTGGTAACGCAGTATGACAAGCACAAAATCATATAATACGAGGCGGTACATATTTAATAACGTACGTACAATGAATCTTACGTTACGTCAATCCAGTCCAGACAAATGTACATATTCACGCACATGTGAAGCGGTACCCAGTGTAATGTTTCATTGGCTCCTACAGAGTGACTCATTATTTGGTGAAATGGGATGGGAAGCTAACTGTTGAAAACGAGGTCAAAGCTCACTGGAATTAGTAACTACGAAAAAAAGCGGCAACTGAAGAAAACTCAGTAAAAAGGTAAATTGCAATTTTATAAAAGAAATACATAAAGGCGTTTCGAAACAACAATTCGCTAGCAATAGAACGGGTTCCATAAAAAAACGTTTGTTGTTGCATCGTCAAAACGTCTAACCCAACCCGAACAGGTAACGATTTGCACACAAAAGTTATTCACTTCAACATTGCATGCAACACGCATACAAAAAAGTATTTCTATCAAGACAGCCAAAACTGATCAAGCAAGCATGCAAACCAACAACCCACTCATTTCTCCAGAAATCTTTTTATTATTTTTTATATCATGTTGTTGTTATGTAATAGAGTAAATGTGTGAAACAGAAAACAACGTGAAATTCAACAATTTCATAATAAAAAGCCAAACACTCAAATATATTGTATTGATGATCACGAAGACAATAAAAACGATAACTAAATTTGCTGTGGATGTTTAGAGAAGTCAGGTTTCAAACTTGATAAATTACGTGGCCAGTCAGTAGTCAAATACATACAGTTCGATTGAATAACCTAGCTAGTTGGTAGGACGCTCTACCAGATTGAAAGCCAGAAAACGACTTTACCAACTATGCATTACAAGATTACATATTTTGAGAAAAGGTGCTTACTTGAATAGGAGTTTGAATTCAAAGACCAACTGTTGTGAAACCAAAGGTCAATCAGTGCCGAACAGGCAAATAACGCATTTCGATCCACTGAGAAGTGATCCATGGTTCACTTCAATCAACCCAAAAAAAACATTTCCCAATCCAAATACACAACTAATTTCACCATAGTAGAATCGAGCGCCGTACCAAATTCATCCCTGAATCCAAACCATGATAAATTAATTTCATTTCGAAAAAATGGCGCGCAATTCAAATTTTCAAAAAACAAATTATCGAGCATAACATCGGTCACAATCATCACATATCCATTTTACGAATCGGCAATGGTCACCTCGACATCTACTCCCGGCTCAATCGAGATAGACGTGATCTGCTTCAGGATCTCAGACGGACTGTGCAGGTTGATCAGGCGTTTGTGGATGCGCATCTGGAACCTGCAAATTGAAAAAAGTGATTAAACAAAGCCGACATTGCTTATTGGGGATTGGGGCACGTTAAATGAACTTTATAGTTCACTAAGCACTTTACTATACATCTTTGTTGTAAAGTATGAAATGTAAAAGTATAAAGTATGAAATTACCAAGTTTGAAATGAATCAAGTACCTCTATTTTAAGTATGGTGAATTTTCGATAACCTTTTTTAGATACGATGTGTCATTTAAGATAACTGATCCTAAATAGTGTCAGCTTAATAAACGAACTAATAAAAAAAAATATCTAAAAATTACAGCTTACCTATCCCAGGTCTTTGAACCCTCACCACAAGGTGTCTTACGGCAGGTGATACGCAAGGTCTTGGTGGGCATGCGCACCGGGCCCTTAACGATCAGCTCCTTTTCCTTGGCGCCCTTGATCAGCTCGCGGCACACATTCTCCAACGATTTGACATCCTGCGACGTGAGTGTGATGCGGATACGGTGCACCTGAAACACGTTGTATACAAAACGTTAGTAAATGTTTCACCTGAAACCTTTCACTGCATCTTCATTACAGAAGTTCACTAAGCACAATAATACAACATCGGAATTGATTTTCATAGTGACCAGATGCTGAGTAAGTGACGGTTAGAGACAGAAAACTCAAAATACCAGCTTTCGATGCTGGTGTCCTACGCACTAGACCACACAGGCGACGATAATTTTAATAACGCGAGTGCTTAAGTAAAATTTTCTCACATTCAAGAACAGAAACGGTTGACAATAGATTTGTGAGAACACAGAAACTGTAAGGTTGAAACAAGTCAAAAAGTTTGACTCTTGAATTGAACCACTATATTGTGTAACTACCCCCAACAATGAGAAAGCGAACCGGCAACACATGGTTGGCCAAATAAAAATACTGTTAAATTTAGAAATAGCTTAAATTAACGTATAAAATTAATTTATAATATTGAACGTACCTGCTCCTCCGAAGAAATGGGCTTTTCAGATTTGAACGCCATGATTGCAAACTACGGACCGGTTACTGGATGCACGTATCACCAAATGTACACTGACAACCCTAAAAACACGTCAATACAACACAAAAAATCAATTTTCATGATCGTTCACGAAAGCATACAAAGTCGAAAAATCTAGTAAGTTGTGTATATCGAAGCAAAGGCTCTCGAGCGGGTGAGTGGGCGACCCGAAATCTTAAACAATCAACGACTTGTACGTCCGGACCGGAATCATTGAATAATCTTCATTCGACCCATTTATATGTAGACCAAAAAACAAGCAAAATGAATGACACATATCTTGCAACTCACAAGCACATAAAATAATTGAATCACAGATTTAGGTTGAAATGTCACTAGAGTGCAAATAATCAATAAATTAATTTATAATACGTCAGCACAGCAATTATTATTATTCGGAGAACGTGAACCCGTGTATCAGTAGTAAGGCAACCGTCGTCATCATTTCTTCCCACCTGAAGAGAAAGTGAAAATGTTAACTTTTTGTGAAACAAATTTCGTGATTTACCGATAAATTTGAAAACAACTTTTCAATCATTTGTCCAGTGTCAGAAACGAGGAAAGTGTCCACATTCGACGGCTTATCAAGGCCAAGTCAGTGGGATCAAGTTTCATCATACACTGCATTCTGCAACAACACCAGACTAAGCGAAGATTTAATCATGAAATAAAATTTATAGTCGAAGACGACAATGAAATAATGTAAAAAAAGGTGCATGAACTCTGACAAACAGCCGAAGGTCAGATTTTTTGTCGATAAAGTCATCACCGGATAGAGTTAATTTTCCCACCTTGTACTGACGATGTCATCATCGACCAAAAAACTGACATTGTGAAACATCAGGCTGATTATAAGTATCGAGAATTCACGTCCATTTTTTAAACGGTATTTCTACTCGACCACAACTGAATATCACCAACCTCCCAGCCACTTGGGCTTTGGTCCACTATTCTGTACAACCGTACGTCTGGGATGGTCAATCGGTTGACCTGACGCATCGACGCTGGCACCCACGACACCCGATTCAGCAGCCACTGTGGGAGCGTACAGACTGAACGACCCATTGGTGGATAGCCACGTTCGACTGCGAGACTCCGCCTCCTCGAATGAGCACACGGGAATTTCGGTCAATACTGAAAAATAGGTGAAATAATGGTTATACATGATCAAGAACTGGTCCTGATTTGTTCTGTTAAAAAAACATAAGTCAGCTTATTAATCCACCACATTATTGAGTGATACCATGTCAAGGCCGGGTCAGTGGGATCAAGTTTCATCATACACTGCTGTGATATCATCAAGCCGTAAAACAACAATGACAAATAAAAGTAACAAAAAAACAACATTAAATTAAAAAAAAATATAACGAACATGTTTGCAGATCAATGGCATCAGCGTTGAAAATGGTACAAATGAGGGTGCACTTGGGCGCCAGGTCATAATCGAGTAGAGACTTGTAGTTGGTGTCGTCCAGTGCGATGCAGGGTGGCATGGCTGTAACAAAAGTGTCTTATCTGTAACCACAAGTGCTACGGCGGTAACAAAAGAATGTTATGGCTGTAACCTAAATGTTACGGTTGTAATTAAGGAATGGTTGTAACAACGAAATTTATGTCAGTCATTCAGTCAAAATAAGTGTTATAGATTCTCAAAATCAAAACTATGGTCTTTGGTCTTAAATTTGACAAGACGCTGATGCTTGCTAATCGAGTGTCAGAAACGAGGGAAGTGTCCACATTCCGTGGCTTATCAAGGCCGGGTCAGTGGGATCAAGTGTTATCATACACTGCAATAACATTCATAAGGAAAACAATCGAATTACTAACAGAGCTTGAAGTTGTGCTTCTCTAAAGCCGGCGCCTGCGCACGTAAAAGCTCGTAGATACGACCCACTGCAAATGTTCAGCCAATAATAATTAAATGAAACACTAATTTATACCAAAAACTGACCAAAATCAAGATGAACACCCATACTTCAGAAGGAAGAAAGGTTCTTAGTTTTTCTTTGCTTTGCGCACGAAATGACATGATAAAACACGCAATAAGTTACGATTTAAGCTTGTAAATAACGATGAAATGATGATAATTTTTTTTCATGACGTGCAAATTGCTGAATGGCACAAACCAGGTTCGGCACTGTTGAATAGTGCCTGCACAACATGCGATGCCCTGATACTGATCCGGACTACGGTATGCGCCAGTGCTTCACGCTTACGACGACGATTCTCCAGTTTGACGGCGGACACCGGCAGCAGAGCCCGATTCGTCTCGGCATTTCTGCGAGCAATAGAAAGTTTTCCATAAAATAAATTTAAGTTAGTTTCAAAGTTTTCAACTGATTCAGAGGGCAAGATGATTTTCCATATTCTTTATACATTTTCAAAAGAGATAATTAACAAGTTTCATATCTCTCTGATACACAACAAACAAGAACATTGAAAGAGCCAGATGTCAGCCGTACTCACTAGCGGACGAGAAGGGGTGGGAAAAGTGGAATTCACTGTCTTCAGCGGTGTCAAAAGGTTAAGTTCGTTCCCTAAGGTGAAGGTGAGATTCCCCTCCCATTTGGAGGTTTGGCTCGTCCGCCAGTGGTCGTCGTACTCGAACAGATATCGAGTGGTAGTAACCAACACGGTGCGAATCAGTTCTTTGTGACGTTTTTGCACGTCCGATGCATCGAACTCGAAAAACGACTCATCCGCGTCGTTGGCGAATTCAGTGATTCTGAAACAAGCAAGAAAATAATTTCAAGTGACTGAATAATTCAAAATTTTCAATATTCCTACAAATTCAAGTTCGCACAATATAAACAAATTCAAACATCCACAATAAAACAACTTCCGTAAAACGATCTGCTGTGGTCTATCAAAATAAATAGAAATCGATTGACATTTATGTGAATAAAGAAAAAGACAGGCACAGCGATGATCTGGTATTATAACCCAACCTTTTGGCGGTCATATCAGCATGCGGAAACATGCAAACGGCACGATCACACGATGGGGTTTTGGCGGGAGATTCAAATTTTTCCTCAGCAGTAGTGCCAGTTATTCTCGGCTGCTCATCTTTGGAGCTGCAAGTTGCACTGGACGATTTGGTGGTGGACGCACTCGTGACCGATGTGGCGGGGCGGTCGGGAAACTGAAACCATTTAAAAAATCGTAAATCATTTGGAGTCAGAAACTCAAGATCACGACCATGAATCTTTTAATTAGTAAAAAAATGTTGATCGAACCAAACAAATGAGTAAGCCATGCAATGCAGCAGTGCTCCGCTGTTAAACTATCAGTTTACCCAGCGACATCAAAGGGCATGACATAGAAATTTGGCCCAATAAAAAAACCCCCACCGTCAAAGGCATGATAACATATCATGAAAATTCAAACCACCAGTCGAAGTAATAAATAACTTTCAAGACTTTTGCACGTTCCATAAAAAAAATTCCGCCATGTCTTGAGCAAGCATCCCAACAAAAAAGCGGCAAACCTTGAAGTTGCTGAAGTCCTGCTGGCGGCCATTGA
Source organism: Daptonema setosum (assembly GCA_964036265.1). Lineage (NCBI taxonomy): Eukaryota > Metazoa > Nematoda > Chromadorea > Monhysterida > Xyalidae > Daptonema > Daptonema setosum. Next base: position 11,982,442 of record OZ038448.1, read on the forward strand.
GTGCCGCCAATTCCGGCTCGAGTGTGATTCGTGGCATGGCATGACCATTGTGATTATTGGTGGCACCACGAGCTGCACCATCCAGTGCCTGACGAGCCTGCGCCATCAGCTGATCCGATAAAAGGGCGGCATTACGTGCAAAATCAAACGAATGCCCGTCATCAACCGCCAAACCGTTATCCACCTGGGAAGGTAGAAATTGGGAATGAATGAAATATGAAAAAGTCACCAGCGGACGAGGGAAAAAGTGGAATTCTACCGTCTTTAGCAGTTCCAAAAAGTTAAATCGTCCTTAAGCTAACTCCCCTATTATTGTAAAAAAATTCCTACTTTGGAAGATGAGCTAGTCCGATAAAGAAAAAGAAATCCAACCTGACTGAGCATTTGCTGCAGTCTATCCAGACGCCTGGTATTGGTGGCTGGCACTTGATTGGCATCGGGTAACACCGGGTTGATTTGATTGGCTGCTTCGTTGAATTGAACCTGCAACAGGTCGAGGTCAAATAGAGAGACAATTGAGAACTGGATAATAACACTGAGCCAGAATAGTTACAAAATACCTACTATCGGCCCGGTGTCAGAAACGAGGAAAGTGTCCACATTCAACGGCGTATCAAGGCCAGGTCAGTGGGATCAAGTGTCATCATACACGGGCGGGTAGCAATTGTTCGAATATTTCGAAAGAAAAAAAATCACTAATTTCAATTATCAAGACAACACAAAATCTTTTATGTTACGAGCAACTTTCAGAGCCCACGTTTTATAATCTGTTAGTATTACATAATATGGGGAACAAAAGTTTCATCGAATATTTTTTGTAATAAAAAACGCTCAAATACAAACCCGTGGTTGATTGGGCGAATCTATCGGCGGTGGCTGACTGGTTTCGGAAGCCGACGACTGCGTGACCGCATCCACTTCCATTTGTTCTAGAAACTTGCGATGAGCTTCAGCTTCGGCTTCTGCCTGGGCACGACGTTGCGATTCGATTTCCTAGAAAATTATCGAAGTCATTCTGAGAAAATGACCGAAAACTCGAAGAGATAAATTATACTCGAAAGTTGGTGTTGAAACTTGGTTTAATATCCCGACAAAACAAACTTTTCAATCGAGCAGCCACAAATACTTCCTCTACTCAAAAGTCAAGTTTCAATAATCTTACCTGATCGCGTTGCGCTTCCAGTCGTTGTCGTTCTTCGTTGGCCTGTCGTTTCTCATCGAACGCCTTCAGCCACTTTTCGCGTCTCTCAGCGCGAGCCTGACACTCGGCTTCTAGATTCACTACCGTTTCCTAAAAAAGAAAATTATCAAACCCAAAAGTAAATCTGGATTCGCACATTATTTCAAGTAGCAAAGTAAGATGTAATAAGATCATTACATTACTACTAGGTAATTAATTTACAACGTCAGAAACGAGGAAAATGTCCACACGGGGTCGGGTATCAAACCGGTTTCAATGTGATTTACTAGTGTCATCATCCGCTGTTGTTCAATAGCAAACAAATATAGGAAATCTGAACCAAACGTATACTGGCGAAGTTGCACGATGCACAAGTTGAGTTCTCACAAATAAAAGTAACAAAATCTACTACAAGAATTTTCTAAAAATCATAGAAGGGTTTTCTATGAAAAGAAAGATGTTGGTATTTTGTATGAAAACCCTTTTCTAAAAAAAAGTCAACTGTACCCACCGGTGACATGTGCCTGGCATCGTATCGTATCAGCTCCTTTGTCCCACCGCGAATGCCGAGTCCCCGCAAAGACGTCGATTCAAGGACAGCAGCCGTGGCATACTGTAAATTAGGTTAATCAAGTAATTGAAATACAAATTTGCTCATCCTAAAATACTTTTTCGATAACTTTTTGAGCAGCATCAGAAACGAGGAAAATGTCCACATGTAGTCGGGTTAATAAACCGACTTCAGTGGGATCTGGTGTCATCACATGCCGGACGAAAAACTACCTTAGATGACTGTGAATTGTATCAGCAATTTTTTTCCAATTTTCAAACCAAAATCAGACAATTTCGTCTCATCGAGATAAACTTCCAAGTCCACAAATTGCTTTCCGATAAAAAAATCGGCGAAAAAAATAATGCTACATCAGTCAACACCAACTTCTTAGATTATTGTACCAAGCCAATCATCAGCTTTCCTGATATGTTCAGCAGATTTTTTTAAACGAGTCGTATAAAACAACCCACTCACGGTTTTATTGGAATGCGTCAGTTGAGGCTGCACGCCCTCATCAGTTGGCTGCACGAGCTGCAGGCCGTGCTGTTGCTCAAACAGGACGAGCATCTGCCTGAGGGAACTGTGGAGGGGACATTCAACGGTGACACGTTGATTCGAAGTTGAATCGTGAAGCGTTATGTTGACCTGTAATGGAAGCTGAATTTGAAAGATGGGCTTTTTATGTCTGAATTATTACATTTTTTCCCGAAACTAGCGATCACTTCACGACTTACAACGGTCTTAAAGAAATCTCAGATCAATGCGATGACAAATACCATCAGTGTCAGTAACGAGGAAAGTGTCCACATACAATGGCTTATCAAGGCCAATTCGGTGGGATCAAGTTTCATCATACACTGGAATCGCAAAACCTAAATGTAAAATACCCAAGGTAGAAATTAAGACTCAGGTGGATTGAAAACTGTTATTTCAATTATTTTTTAATTCCATAAAAGGTGAATAAACAGCAGGCGTACCGGTTTGGTTTGACAGTAGTCAGTTTGGAGTGGAGAACTGTAATTTTTGTTTCTTGTAATCTATATTCGTTGAAACCAGATGCTGAAAAGTCAATGCCAACGTACCGGATCGGTTCGATTATTATTGGTACAAGGCACCATCGTAAGCACGCAGTTGGCCGGCAGACTCGCCAGACGCCATGGAAACGATTCGTCGACCGGACGATTGTGGAACTGCAGCTGAAAGTCATCTGCTTCGTAGCCACCGCGCTCGCTGGCCTCGATCAGAATCTGAAATCCAACGTTGATTAAAATCCCCAAACATGAAAAAATTTTCAACTGTCTTAAGATTTTGAAATTCTGATAGGTTCCCAAGAGGGCCACAGATTGATTTTGGCCAAAAATAATAAATGGAAGTAATAAGACAACTAACCTCGGCAAGGGCCCGCGTCGGCCACACATCGACCGTGATTCGGCGATTATTGGGTAACTGCACTTGCACTTTGCTCATTTCTGAAAATAATAACAGTAACAGAAAGAATAAAATAAATAATCAGATGTTGAACGGATCAATGTAATAAGAATATACCATAAAACAGCATGAACTGCTTCGGTAGTGAGAATTTCACAACCGCACGTCACCATAAAAATATGAAGACTACAAAAGCTTGTACTTGTAGAATTTTATTCATCTTTACCAACTTACAATGCAAATAAAAATTATAATATATGAATTTGCAAATAATGATAAAAAAGAAATATGAAACAACGAGCAACACGTATAATGAATGCATTCGTCTTGACAGAAACAGCAACAGTAATAATAACGAACATCTGCAGAAAACAAGAAATGTAATAATAAAATTTGAATAAATTCGGGTAAAATCTGTTGTAGAGTCCCAATCACACAGCTACATAACATATCAAACCGAGTATTTAGAACTTAGAAGTATTGAGTGGAGTGGTAATTCAACAGCTCTAATACTGGAATAGCGGGCCTTATGAATTAGCGGTAAAGTAACCAGAAACCACGCCATTCACATTCAACTAAACAATTGCAAGGCATCTTGAGGGAACACAGAAAGTATAACCAACAACTCAACTTTATTGACTTGAAAGAAATTGAAAGCCAACTTCCAACGATTAACAAATGAAAATCAACAACACATCTCCCGATGGGGTGACTTCAACCGACAAATGAATCGAAAATAATAACCTCTAAATAATTAGAAATCTTGGGCTACAACTATTTTCAGTAAATAAACTAAATAACAATCTGAAGACTGACAAGAAACATCTTTTCAAGGTTGACAAATAGAGTCTGTACTTCTATGACACTTGATCAACGCATTAACGCACAAGAGAGATAAAGGCAAGTGGAGTGAATCTATGGTGGCCAGAATTTTCATGTAACTGTTCGATACTAAGAGATAAAATTAAATTCAAAAGTGACGGAAATTTGTGATTGTGGAGATTTCGAACTGTTTCAGTTTGTGCGTAACTTATTTGCAACGGAAACAGCAACAAACTAGAACAACTCCACGTGAGCAATAATATCGATGCCGACGCTGGATTGACAAACCCATCTTTTCGCGAAGGAAGTGAACAAAAATGAAAACAGATTACGGATAACGTTTCAACCAACTCTATACAAAACACAAAAACGCAGAAAAATCGTCAACTTCCAAACTTTATCCAAAAAAGAGACTGAGAAACGCAAGCATTTTCAGGTCAACAAACGTCTTCTACACATAAAGGTGGCCCGAAAACACCCGAGTGTCGAACTCTGTTCGAGTAAATATAACAAGAATCCGTGAATTAATCCTCATCCTCACTGCCACTCTCCCCATCTTCCTCATGTCCTCCCAATATAAGCGGTTCATCCACCGTCTCATCGCTGTCGTCACCTTCCCCGTATTCCATCGGCTCGTCCGGTTTGCCTGCAAGTCAGAAACTTTTTTATTGTGTTCTGTAGCAATAAAGAACCCTTTTTAATAGTTCTCATCTCATCGAGTTAGCTAGTCTTATATAATTTAATTCATTCTGCATTTTGATCTATTTTACTATTGTAAAGGGACACCTCTTATTAACGACTAATAACCCTTCCATCTCAAAGTATTATAATGGGTAAATCTGACTGCTACCTATTCATCATAAATATAAATGTAGTCCAAATCAAAGTGTATAATGGGAATTAAACAAAACCCACCTCTGCCCAATTTCTTGGCAAAACTGGTCGTATCAGCCAGACTATCCGCGTCCGAATCCTCATCGCTGGACCCGTCAGCCCCGTCAACGTCATCCATTTCTTCATCTGAGTTATCCGCGCCCGACACTGGAATAATAAAATCAGAAAATACAATACTGATCGAAAAACGAGAAAAATACCAGATATCGGGAAAATTCAGAACAATAAATCTAATTCATAAATTCAACAAATTCTTTGAAATTGAGTAGTTGCATAAAAGTTTAAAACACAATATAAGCCAACCTCCCGACTGTGACGCATCATCATTGGCATCGTCCCACCAGGCCGCTGACAACTCGGCATCATCTGAACAAAGAAATCGTTCGTTAAACAAATTCATGTCATGTTATTCCTTCAGAATAAAATAATATAATTGCAGGGTAGCCTAGCCCGAGATAGAGAACGACAATTTTGCTTCTCGTTCAATCGGAAAATATTAAACGGAGGTCACTTTCAGGGTGAAATAAAAAGAATGAAAACCGCAAAATGTTTCAATAATAAAAAAGTAGCCAACCATCTGACTCATCAGCATCCGTATTCTGGTCACCGCCGTCCGATTCATCAGAGCTGTCGTCTGAACAAACTAATCAGGTAACATTTTCAGAAAGTCGTTGTTCAATCAAGTTATCCGCTTTTCCACATGTATTTTTCTAAGCACTTTCAAGCTACAAAACACTGTATCCGAAAAAATGCCACTACAGCGAAAATCCCTCTAGATTACGACGGGTATAAAACAGACTGATAGACAACTAATTTGAGAGTTTTTAGATCAAAGAAAATAATCCAGATTCATAACGAATTGAACCCAAGAATAGCAAACCTTTAAATACAAGTTTGGCAGGCACATGTGCATGTTTCAATGGCTGTGACTGTTGTCGGATGCGTTCGCGCATGATACACAGACGACCAGAGAGAGCCGACAACTGTTGAGTTTGAGTGCTGCGCGAGCTCAGAAACTCCTTCAGAGGTTCCAGTTCGTATCGAAGAGCGCTGCCGAGCTGTAACAAAAAACTGTTCATTCATATATTTATATCTGAATGTTTTCGAATCATTGAATACCTATTCGATTTGATTCGAACTCTAGAATCTCTGGTGCAGAATCTTTCACAAACGGAACTCCACTGTTGAGAAAAACGGGTCGAATAAAATTGACAACTCTCTGAAAATTCTCTGTTAACACTACACTAATGAGAGACCTATAGTACCTCTGAAAAGAGAACCGAAAAAAACAAACCGAAGTTAAATAGGCCATGTGCAAAGTGAAAGCGTGACGCAGCCAGTTGACCAGTTTTAGCTTGGTGGCACTGAAAAATATTGGATTACATTACACGTAAGTTATCCTTATCACTCAAGCTCTAACTAAAGAAGAAAACTTCTAGATTCTGTGTCAGAAACGAGGAAAATGTCCACATGAAATCGGGTATCAAACCGAATTCAGAGGGATCTAGTGTCATCATACACAGAGACAGAATACTAAATAAAAGTAACCACAATGAAAAACGTTCAGTCTGTTCATTGAAAAGTATCAAAACGTTACATAAAGAGCGAAATGAAAAAAATACAAATCAATGTGTTCAATCATTGCCACATCATTATGGTTTACATAAACGAAATTAAATTTTCTTAAAAAAAATCCATTATGAGTTCTGATTCACCTCCCACTCCAAAAACTTCAGAGAACGTCAGAACTAAAACTAACTCGTTTTTATTGGAGCGTAATCGGACGCCGACCTGCTGAATGAGAGGCACAACGAGTGAAGCAGACAACTGAGACACCGTCGCCTCGATTGCTACCGAGTTGTCCAGGTTGAAAATGCTCTGCAAGAAAAAAGCAATGTCCTAACTTAGAAGAAGTCAAAATAAAAAAGTTTTGAGTGATACAAGTTAGCGATAAGAATTTTTTTGCAACAAACACTAATATATAATTGAAATCTGATTGACGTCTTGATGTACAGAACGAAACGCCACTCAAGTCGAGTCAAAAATGCGGGATGAACGATGAAAGTCGATATTGCATATTATATGAAAACAAACAACCAACATCGAGTTTGCTTTTATCTCCCGACTGCAGTGCCTGTGTGAGCAGCATGACTACGCTCTCCTTGGAGCGGGAATCGTCGGACGTGCTCGGCTCCGGTTCTGTTTTGGAAGAATCAGCTGGTCGACCCTCACTGAAATAAAAAATAACATTCCAACACACACAAAGTAAACGCATGCAGCCTGCAGGGTACTTTACTCAAACAAATTTATAGTAAAACGTACAACCGATTCTAGTGCCGAGTCATAGAAACACACCGCTCAATTATTCCAATACTTACTATCTGAACACCTAAAACAGAAACAACAAGGGCGAAGTCATCACAGAACCACTCACCTCTTGGCCGCCTGTTGGAGCCTCCAACGAAGGGGTTTTGCCGCATCTTTATCAGTTTTACTGCCATTGGACGTGACGGATTCACTTTCAGACATCTTTTTTATACGATCACTTCGCCGACCGGGCGACTTGCTGGGCGAAGATGAGTCTTGACTAGAAGAAAGGGCCAATTCTTCGTCTTCCTTGGAATCATGATGACCATTGGTGAACGGGACTGGACTGCCGTTGCCATTCATCTGGCCGATTGCTTTCGTAGATGCCACATCTGACGGCTCGATCTGAAAATATGAAACGATGAAAAAATTTGATTATAAAAGATAGGGATCATTCAAGTAAGATGCCCGTGGAAAGTGATTTTCAGCCTCCTATGTAGATGACAGCTAGGTAACCCCACACTTTATATGTGGAAAAAGCGGCAGTAGTGAAAAGACATACAATGAAAAAAACATAGCTTAACTTACAATAATGAACGAATACAAAACTTCAAAATAAAACAACCTTGATGATAGCACCACCGCTCAATCGTTTAGTCTTCTTGCTCGACATCACGCTTACAGACTCCGGAGACACAAGCATGGAAGAGGACATTTCCTGAATACAAAAATCGTTTCATTCAACGTTACTTACATTGATACCTTGGTTTTAATCATGTCTCACCCGCTATCACACAGAAAGTTGTCAAAAACTTGAGCAAATCATCACAGTTTGTTAATCCCGATGATGACCTATAACGAATTTTCAACCATAGGTATAATCATCGAGCGCTACAAATGTGAAAAATTCAGCGACGTAAACAATGACCCCACGAGCCAAACCAAACTTTGTAGTTATCACACGCTCCGCAACTTTCGGTTTACACGATACAACCATTAATAATGTTTAGTTTAGTTTAGTTTAATGTGAAGTCTTCGAAACATTTGCAAAAAGTAAAGTTATTCAAACCCCAAACCAAAACATGAGTTGAACTTCAAGGACACAGTATAACCTAACACAAACCTTTAGCTTTTGTTTCCGCTTCTTCTCACTGTTGGAAATCTCGAAATGCTCATCCGAAAGACCATTAACCTTCGGAGTTTCGGCGTCAACCGCTCCATTTACGAGCGAATTCCGTTTCGATCTTCTTGCTGGAGTAGGTGCCATTCTGAATAAACAAATTGTTATCAATAGCATTTCTTCAAATAATAAACTGAATTTTTGGGCTAATGAAATTAATTAAATTTTGGAACTTTGCCTGTTGTAAATTTTTTCCGCACGTCATTTTCATTTGGGTTTGTGTAAAACATGCAGAAAATATTTAGGTTAATTAATTAAATTGGTGAGTTTCATGAAGTAAAAAAACTTTAAGTTTCATTATTCTGACTGTTTGCCTTTTTTCTAGTTGATCCATCTGTTTCCAAATCATAGAAATACACCATACTCCAATTATAGCCTATTCAGAAAATCGAACTATTGAGGAAAATTACACACACCCAACAAGGTTTTTGGTTAAAAGTTTTACAGAATTTACATTATTTATTTACTATAGCCTTTCCAGAGTTTCTTGTTAGCCAAAAAAAACTTCTTAGCGCGCAGTTTGAATTCGAATCTGTTTTTGGCGCGCTTTCAAACTTTCGAAAAATGGCCTTTTTGTCACATCATATCGGAAAACATACAAAAACAGCGCTAAAAAATAAACTTTTGTTAACAAGAAACTGCTAATTGTTCATATTCTACTCGTTACAAGTTGAGTTTTTTATTAGTCAATGTTTAACAAAACAACACAGTCTCAGCCTCAATTTTTTTCGATCATAATATACAACAATGAACGGGATATAGAAGCATCGCGATGTTACAGTCGGGTTTTTACCTAGTTAACTTGCTAGCTGGCTGTGAGGGGGATACGATGACCGAACACAGTTGAGACAGAGCCGTGCTTTTATTAAGACAAAAGTTGCGTCAAACCAGAATGGCTCGCAATAGGCGAGTACTCAACTTATATATCATGCATATAATCATCATCTACATAATATTCATGATGTCATAGAGCGGTCCAGCAGTGAAATGCCGAATACTCCGCCACAAAAAGAGACAAATATTGCAGAAAATAAAGATCACAAAAACGAAATCACGCGAACTTTTCAATGATTCTCACTGATAAATGAACACCTTAGGAATTAACCTAAATATCAGCATAAAAAATAACCTGAATGAAGTAATACTGACGAAAAATGATAATAATAATAATAATAATAATAACTGGCTCAATAACCTACTAAACAAATCTCTCGTTTCAGATCGATCCACATCGTCCTCGTTCTCGATCCTCACTCGTCCATCGCTTCACCGACACTGGCTGCAAAACATAAACGGTAATACATGATGAACATACAACTTTGGCTTACTATTGTGAATAAAATTATGAAAGGGATTGGTTTGTTGAAAATTATTTTGTAAATGAGTGATATCGATGAGTTGTCTGACTAAAAATATAAATTGTTTACTCGGGTGAAACACCCATGGATTAACGCATCAATCCATCAACAACTGTCGATCTCTCTATCAACATACCTGTGCTCGAAGACGACGACTGACCGTTGCCGTCGACCCGCAGCTGTTGGACCATCGCGCTGATGCTCACTTTTTCTGAAACAGCACTTGAGTCCAACCTCTTCCATCGCAAGAAAAAAAAAAATTGACTCATACTTACAAGGTCACTTGTTCGAAAGTATACTTAAAAGTTAACGTTTATTTGTTCGAACGATAATTATCCGACCGTTTTAATTCGGTGGATTCAACCTTTACGAAATTCATTTGTGCGAACTTCAAAATTCATAATTGAGACAAATGACAGATTATATTAGACTTCCACCAACCAAATTTCTGGAGGTCCTCGTCGACCGTGACTGCTTTCAGCGGTGTCTGAAGTCCACTTGGTTTCGCTGGCGACAATGCGACGGCCGTGTCCGCGGTTGACTTCGCCGTGGGCGCCTGTTTCGGGCCGTCTAAAATATGTATTATTTTATTATGTTACTACTGATTGATTCATCCTCGCTCAGTCAAATCACAGACTATTTCCTCAGTTAATTACCACTAACATGTTTTACAATATGCGGCCGCATGACCCACCATGTGGCATTGCCGACATTTGGTCCGGCATTCGAATCCTTTGTGGCCGACCCTCTCACAGCGTCGGCACGTCGCCTTCTTCATTAGCTGCTGGCTAACCCTCTGGCGGTTTTTTCTTTCGGCTTCAGCTTGTTGCTGTTCTTGGGACTCCAATGCCTGGTCTTCGTAGATCTGATTGAGCATGTGAGCCAAAGTATGGCTTGGTATCTTTGCCGCCGACTTGACGGGTGCCGTACCCAATTTGGGGATTTTGAATGCGGATTTGGTGAATTTGGGCGGCGGAACCATGATTTTCTTTCTGTAAGATATATTTTTATTTACTCCATTTAATTCTTACACTCAAATATTTCTTCAGAAAATAAATTTAATTTAATTATTTCGATTTTAATAATTTTCGAAAATATTTTTTAAATTTTGCTGGCATTCAAATTCAAATTCAAATTTCAAACCTGACCAATCACCGTCGAGATTTAAAAAACAATTAATTTCGGTGAGGCAAAAATGTTACAACCACTTTTTGGCAACTCACTCACTCACTCGGTCACTCATACAAACTTTATTTCGGAAAATCACCTTTTTCCTGAAACTTCTTTTTGTCATACACATTTCTCGACCAAGTCCTTGACTTTTAAGTCTCATACATTTCATAACACACATGTATACACACTCATAATCTCATACAATCATAACCACAAAATGTTTTACTTGTATTTTTTTTTTGTTTTTTGTGTTTTTTTTATGTACACTCTTCTTCCCGTCCTTCTACTCCGATCGATGTTGCAAGAACTCGAGCGGTACTCGACGTGTCGAGCCGTCCTCGAATTCGCAATACGCACCTTTACGTGCCAATTCGGTAATCACCGCCTTTTTCTTATTCGGCAAATCGATCTTACGGGCTCGTTGCCCCATACTCTGTGTGTCTTTTACCAGCACTTTGTCACCCGTCGCAAATGTACTGGTTTTCACATTCTTATACGCGTAGTTAGCGTTGACTCGTTGTGCCTGTACGATGTTCTTACGCACTTCATCCCAAAACTTCTCCAATATGGGATGTTCCTCATATTCATCCGGTGACATACTGCACTCAACAGCGTGCACGACCTTGAATGGACTCATTCCCAGTGAGTCATGATACGCCTGGTTGTACTTGGCCAGAATCTGCGTCATGTGCACATGCCAATTGTTCAGATTGATCTGATTCTCTTCCAGATACTTTGCAGCCACTCCTTGTATGCTCTGAATGGCGCGTTCCGCCAGACCATTGCCGTTCTTGTAGTACGGTGTCGTGAAATGATGTTTGACACCCATCAGTTTCAAATGTTCCTGGAACTTCTTTCCAATGAAGTGAGACCCATTATCCGACGTGATCTCTTTGGGTACTCCAAAACGTGCAATTATCTGATCGACTGTCTTCACTGCTATTTCAGATGTCTGGTGTGCTGCTGGCATAGCAATCACGTATCGACTGAACGCATCGACGGCCAGACAGAAATACGGTTTCACAGACGATCGACGAACTTCAGCAAAGTCCAGGTGCCATCTTTGTCGTGGCTGTTCCGGTGGCGGCTGTGCCTCTAACGGCAACTTCTCATACCGGTTAGATCTCATCTTACAAACGTTACAGTTCTTGACGTACTGTTTGCAGTCCCCGCGCATGTTTGGCCACGACTTACCATCGTACCAATACCGTAACTTGTGGTATAGTTTGTCACCATTCTCATGTGCCTGCTTATCGTGGTGCAGCTTCAGTAACACCTCCTTATCCTGTTCGTTACCCACAGTAATCAAACCAATCAAGTGTCGATCAGTCGACTTTTCATCCTTGATGGCCGCGCGTGACAGACAGTCTGCCATCGTATTCTGCTTTCCGGGTCCGTACACCATCTTCAGGTTGTACCCCTGTAGCAGTAATGCCCAGCGTTGAAGCTTAACGCAAGTGTTGTTTTTGGTAAACAGACCCAATAACGGTTTATGGTCAGTCACCAACGTCACCTCCTCGTTGACCAGATAGGCGTGGAACTTTTCCACCGCGAATAGCACTGCTTTCGCCTCCAACATAGTGGCATCCAGATTACGTTCTGATTTGGATGTTCGACGTGATGCAAATGCAATTATTACCCATAGTGCTTCCTGATTCTGTTCCATTACGGCACCCAATCCATCGGCGCACGCGTCAGTCGTAACTCGATAGCCAAGACCTGGCTTCGGGTATGCCAGTACTGGCGGTGAGGACATTTTTTCTTTGACTTTTTCAAAGATGACCAACAACTCAGGTGTCCAGATAACCTTGGACTTGTGTTTTTCCAGTGCCGTCAGCACCTCAAACAGCGGTGCCAGCATTCGACTCAGCTGACTGAAAAAACGGCGTAAATAGCCGGCCATGCCGAGAAATCGCCACAGTTCGATTTTCGTCTCGGGCAATGGGAACTCAGTGATAGCTTTGATTTTACTCGGGTCTGCGCGAATACCTTTGGTTGTCACCAGATGACCCAGATACTCAACTGAATTACACAGAAACTCGCACTTGTTTGGGTTGAGTTTGAAACCAGCCTCAGCCAGTGTGTCAAGCACATTTCCCACATCAATCAAGTGTTGCTCGTAGTTCTTTGAGAATATCAACACATCATCCAAGTAACATACACAACAGTTGTCGATGTATTTCTCCAGTGTCTGATTCATTGCTCTACTGAATGTTGCAGGTGCCGTAGTGAGACCGAATGGCATCACTTTCCACTCAAACAACATTTCCAGTGCATAGAACGCGGTCTTTGGTGCATCTTTCGGGTCCATTTTCACATGATGATATCCCGATTTGATATCCAGAACTGAACAGAACTCCCATCCCTGAATACGATCCAATAAATCCTCAATTAATGGCATCGGATACGCATCTTGTCGAGTTATCTGATTCAGTTTTCGGTAGTCAATGCAGAGACGGAATGAACCGTCTTTTTTGCGCACCAATACGATCGCTGAACGCCAGTCACTCTCAGACGGCTGAATACATCCCTGGTTCAACAGATCCTCCAGCATTTTCTTCACCTCATCACGACAGTTCAGGGGTAGTCTCCTGATCGGTTCCTTGATGGGTGGATGATCACCAGTATCTATACGATGTGTGAATTTCGTTGTGCCAATGTCATCGACATTCTGTGTTTTACCCGCCACATAACCAGTCGAAAAAGCCTTCTTTTTTGTGTAGAGCATGCTTTTCATCTCAGCAGCCTTATCCTCTTCCGCTGATTTGTGTATCTTGATCTTCTCCATGAACTTTTCCAATTCATCAGCTTCACTCAAATACACTTCAGGTTCCATCTGTACGATCGGTAGCTCATATCGATCGAACACAGTCTCACCGACTTGTTCATCTTCAATGTCAGGTGAAAACTGAATCTCATTTTCACCATGTTCCACTACCACATTCACTCCTTTCTGTCCATCCACCTGTGGTAAACATGTGATTTTATCTTCCTTCAGATTGACTCGAATCACGATATTTTCACCATTCATTTGTATCTCATTTCCCACAGTCTCTTGCGATTGTTGCACAACTACAATCGCCTCCTCATCGTCACTTTGCAGTTCAATCTCCTCTTTCAGACAAGCAATAATTGTCTTATTCTTTTCAGTTTCGTCCGATTCCTCGACCACGTAGCCTGCCTTCGTTCTCAGTTTGATGTCAAGTGCATCCAGTGCCGGCTTGCCCATCAATACATCATAATCGCCCATCGGACAAACATAGAAAACCGTCGTTTTAATCGGTTCGTTCTCCATGTTAATGGTCAGTTTACACGAGCCCAGTACTTCGATTTTTTGTCCTGTGAATGACTTGAACTTAGCCTTGTTGTTGGGCTTCAATTCCACATTGTTCTTTTCTTTCACCTGTTCAAAAAACTTGGGTGAAATCATGTTACCCGAGGCACCCGTGTCCAACAGATTACGAACCGACTTCAACTGAATACCCTGTATGAACAGTTTACCCGTGTTCTCCTTCATGCTCATGCCACTTTTCAGTTTTTTACTGTTTTTGCTCTTTTTATTGGCCTTCTTATTCTTGTGTTTCCACTTTCCCATCGACATCGTGGCCATAATAACCTCCGTTTGTTTTTCGCATTCACTTCTTTGCGACAATTTACCAGCCTCGTTCTTACTGAACTTAACCATACATACTTGTCCATTGCAGTCATCATCTCCCTGCTGCTTGCCCTCGTTTGACTCAGCTTGGCTAATCACATTCTGATTGCGCTGGCGTGGGCAGTTGGCCTTCGTATGACCTGGTTGGTTACAGTTGAAACAGTTTCCACTGAACTTTCTATCTGGCGGAGCGTTATTTCTCTGCTGAATCGGTGGTGAATTGAAATTGTTGGCATTGGGCACGTTAGGTTTGAACTGTGGTGAGTTCTGACCTTGTGCCACCTGACTGTGATTAGTTTGACCATAACCACCACGTGCACCGCCGTTCCGATTCTGATTCACTCTACAATTGTTGGTACTGTGCGTGTGAGTTTGACAGAACGTGCACCAAGGTCGACTGAAACGATTGGCTTGGTTTCGGCTGTTTTGTCCATAGTTGGAAGAATATCCAGTACGGAACTTCTGTGTACCGCGCCCAACGTTTTGTCTACCTTCTTGCATCGACATTTTTTCCATGTTCTCGTCTTTCTCAATCTTTTTCACCAACAAAGCAAGTGCAGGTTTGTCACCGTCTTCCAGCAGTTCATTTTGTGCCATTTTTATATGCTTGTGTTCCCTGAGACCATGACACAGTCTGTCAACCATTACTGACTCGAAACCCTGCATATCTCTCGTTAGAAAGCACCTGCTTTCCAACTCCATCACATAGTGCCTGATGCCCTGGTTGTGTGCCTGATTACACGAGTGAAATGTACTGTTGCGCACTTTCTGACAACTCAGATCACCAAATCGATTATCGAGAAATCGCCACGTTTCTTCAACTGATTTCTTCACATACTCGTTGGCTTTCTCGTACATATGCAGTGCATTACCCGTCAAACACACCCGAATATGTGACAATGCAGTCTTGTTGTCAGCCTCAGTCAGTATCAGTCTTTGCTTTACAGTTTCAGCCCATGAACCATACTTAGCTGGATCCATACCGTCCAACTTCTCGTACGTGTGTGCGAACAACTGTAAGCGTGCATTTTGTTTCTGACGTTCTTCTAATCGCTGATCCAAAAGCTCACGTCTGTCTAGTGCAATTTCAGCGTACGACTTACCACCTACTGAACTATTAGCAGTCCTATTGTTGTTGTTGTTGTTGTTGTTGTTGTACTCATACTCAACATGACTGTTATTAATTTCAGGTTCGTGACCGTCATCCTTCATCTGAGCCTGTGCCACCTTCGATTGCACTCGACCACCTGCCTGTAGACCTCCATCTACTTGATCGTCCGGCAGACAAACTCTCAGGTTAGGAAACTTTTCCTTCAGCTCACGTAGTGTTTTTCGCATTTCTTTATCTCTGCAACTAGCGAGCACGTTGTCTGTTATCGGTGTGCTGGTGCGGATCGGTTGGAAGTCATCCAACTCGTCTCGGCTTGTCTCAGTCGAATCAATCACACGTTGTCGACCATTCATACCATTCATACCAGTCACTCTGTTGCCATTCACACCTTGACTTTGGCCATACATACTTGTGCGCACGTTGGAATTTGCGGTTTCCTGCATGCCGTCATTATTGCGTGCACTACCTACGCGCACACTCAAACTATCATTCACACTGCATGAGACAAACTGTTCGCCAGGCATAATGCTGCGTGCACTTTGTGTGTTACTCTGCGCGAATTGTGTACTAGCAGTGAACATAGTGTCTTCTTGTGTTTCTACTACACTACTGATACCCGTACCCTCATGTGTCTGATTCAGAACTTGTCTAGTCCTATTCAGTACTCTATCAGGCGTTTCATCCAACGAGCTGTTAAGTGTAGTACCAGTCACGTCACCAATGTCCGTTAACGGCCAAAGGTGCTGATTAGGCCACTGCACAAAACCCTCAGCTGCTTCGAACGCTCTGTAGTTGTACTGTTTCCATTTGTTCAATCGTTCATTCGGTGTATCATTTTCTTGAGTTCTGGGCACGCGAATATCACCCATACCCCCAATCAATTGGAAACATTCCTTCAGAGATGCAAACACAGCTTTCGCACTCGCAAAGTTATGTTCCGTTAAATAGGTGAGTAACTTGTTCGCCTCGCCCACATCAATCAATCCGTTTCTACGGTACCCGTGTTGATTAACCACCATCTTATTGATGTGTTATTATCACTTTCAGTGAAATGCGTGTGATTAATAAGCGTCAACTACTCAATTCTACAAGCTCACAGTGCACGTTTACTTGGCTGTTTTTGTTTGAATGGCCGATGCAAAGCACCACCCGCCTCTCAGTACCAAAATCGCAACTTTGTACTAGGCGTAAAAACTTTTGGCCGATACCCTTTTGAGTATCACCGTCCTTTATGTAATACTTAACCGCAGCTAAGTACCAGACAATTAATTGGCCGAAGCTAGTGATAGCAACACCTGTCTTTGCTAATAAAAGCAACACAAAACCGCAGAATTGTGTCAGACAATAAAACTTTGTTGTGAATCGCAACTCACAACTACCAATAAACTTTGTGCACTCGAAAACTTTAGAACAATAGAGCAATTTTCAAGGCTTTTATCACTTTACGCACGCAACTTGCACGATTCCTTGACGATACTATAACATGTAAACAACAGCTAATGTTTCAACTTGTTTTGCATGCGTCTACACCCAAACACACACATGCATAGCAGTTGACTTGATAAAACCTTGTTAGCAGAAGGGCCAGTCGGGTTTTTACCTAGTTAACTTGCTAGCTGGCTGTGAGGGGGATACGATGACCGAACACAGTTGAGACAGAGCCGTGCTTTTATTAAGACAAAAGTTGCGTCAAACCAGAATGGCTCGCAATAGGCGAGTACTCAACTTATATATCATGCATATAATCATCATCTACATAATATTCATGATGTCATAGAGCGGTCCAGCAGTGAAATGCCGAATTTACCTAGAGTCAGCATCTTACTAGTAAATACGTGTATATTCGATAATGTGTAGGCGTCTTATCATGTAATGTTCTATAAGTGATATAAATATGAGTGATCATTGTATTCTAGAGGTCTTTATCCATTTGTAACTGGCAAGCGATATCTATAATAAAGTCAACCAGTTGTACACGTCGGCTCGTCATCACCTACCCCGCAAACGTACACCGCTCAGAAACTGACTGGCGCTCCTGGGTGGGCGCTCAAGTCAACTTTGGTTTTCTGAAACGTTTGTTTGTGTGTACGTGGCAGCAAGTACTTCGTGGCTGGTTCTGACAACTTTGATTTATAAATTGGTGTGACTCTGTGTCCACCAAATATCGTGTGACTCTGTGTCCACGTAAATTTGTTTTCTTGTAAGTGCGACTCTGTGTCCACCTAAAAATTGTGAGACTCTGTGTCCACTGTGTGACTCTGTGTCCACTAAAAATTTGTGAGACTCTGTGTCCACTTGAAAAAAATTGATAAGCCACAAGCTCTGAGATATAAATAAAAATCGCTATGCCAATGACAAATGCAAATGGATATCGTCACAATAAGTGCATTGTACTGCGTGAATGTCGTCATTTGTTGAGACATTATATAAGTAATAACATTCAGATGGCTCTGGATTTGTTCCAGTCAATCACTGAAATTTGTAGGCTAACACCGGGTGGCATATTTCCAGAAACTATAAAGTTTTTCTTCTGTTTCCCATTTGTGGAAAATCCATTCAATTTAAATTTGTTTTCTTTCTACATAAAGTTCAGGATATAGAGCACATAATTCAATAGGAGTTTTAATTTTTTCATGCAGGTTCATTACTTTTTTACGTGTCGAAATATGACTCCTAGAGGGGGGCTAACAAAAATTAGTAGCTAACGCGCTTGTCCTCGCTATCGCTCGGACAAGCAAGCCTTACGATAGGTTATCGGGGGTTAACGAACAGTAGAACTTCATAAGAACAGTGTATGATCGAAATGAGCGAAAAAATAATTTAGTGAGATTCGAACCCTCACCCCATCGTTTAAAAAAGTGACGCGCTAAACCACTATGTCACGCTGGCTGATGGTAGTGTGTGCACACACACGCTATATAATAGCGCGGGCGAACCAGCACTTTATAGTTTCTGTAAATAAGCCACCGGGTGCAGACGGTATTGTTGTGCCACATATACAGGGTGTCCCAGCGAGGGGTTCACGATTTGTTTTTTTAATAACTTTTGTGTACGTCGAGCAATAATCTTAAAATTTGATACTGCAATTATTTACCAATACGCTGGCAATTTTTTTGCTTTTTGAAATTTCAAAGTTCGTTCAGTACAGCTCGTGTTACAGTTGACTGAAAAAATAATCTATTTTTGAACGAATTTTCAATAGAATTTTATTTGGAAACACACTCAAAACTAATTTAATGGTGATTATACGACAAATATACTGACAATTTATGCAAGAAACAATGGAAAAGATAAATCTTATTCAATATAACCACCTGATTTTCTAAAATAACGATCGATACGGGTTTTAAAAAGCGAGTAATGATTTCAGTCGCGATTCGGCAGTAATTTTAGCCATTTCCATTGAGATAATGTGTTTGAGTTCTTCAACTGTGTTGATGTTGTGAAAATAATGGAGTTGCTTCAGATGTCTTCGAAACCCGTAATCAGAAGCGGTCAAATCGGGGGATCGCACCCCTTTAATCCGTGGTTCCTCCACGTCCTATCCATTCAGTGAGTTCATGCAGACACAGAACGTGCCCAGTGCGAAGGGGCTCCGTCAGCTTACATGACCATCGTTCCATTCAAGAATTCCTCGATATCTTAGAGTTCCGAAAACGAAAAAACATTGAGCATGTTTACTTGTCACTGGTTACATTTTTTCAAAGATGAAAGGCCCGATCAAACCGCCGGACCAAATGGCACACAAAACGTTAAATTTAGGCGCGTGCATGGGTTGAGTTACAATGAAGTTAGGATTAAAAGTTGAATAACAAATATGACAATTGATTGTATAAAAAATTTTCTTGCAATTTTGTCAATTTACTTGTCGTATAATCATAATTAAATTACTTTTGAATATGTTTTCAAATGAGATTCTATTGAAAATTCGTTCAAAAATTTAAGTTTTTTTCAGTCAACTGTAACACGAGTTGAAGTGAACGAATTATTTTATTTAAAAAAGCAAAGAAATTGCCAACGTGTTGGTAATTACAGTATCAAAATTTAAGAATGTTGCTCGACGTACACAAAAGTTATTCAAAAAACAAATCGTGAACCCCTCGCTGGGACACCCTGTAGATGAAGGGTACAGGGATCAGCAAAAGTTGGCCCTAATGTTTGATTATTTGTCTGATGTGTATGATGTTGTTGATGAATTAGAATGGGGTCGTGTAAATCAGGCTAAATGGACAATGGCAGACCTCACTAACATCTCGGTACAACGTTTTGAAACAGCAAAGCCTGTAGATAACACTCAGGATTCAACGCACGGTCAAGTTGTATGTAATGTGTTTAATTCAGGTAATGTGTCGATGGGTAGTGGTAATGTTGAACCCACACACGATAATTCCGATATACCACGGGGTTTAGGTAATCCCATGAAGACTAGCACTCCGATCGGTCCACCGCCTGGACTAGAATACGGTAATAATGTGCCGCAGTCAGGTAACAAAGGTGTATGTGTTACACCAATTGTAAATGGTACAGGTTACGGTAATGATAAAGGTACACAAGGTGCAACGGGTTACGGTAATGTGACATACGGTAATGTTTCACATGTGAATGCACAACATGAAGGCATTAACTTGTTGATTGCACAGCAACGTCAGCAGCAGATGGACATGGCTCAGTTGCAGTTATTCTCGCAGGTTTATGATAAGTTGGATGGCAAAGATGGTGCCAAGTTTAATACCTGGTCGGAAGGCGTCAAGAAACGTCTTATGTTAACACAGGCAGATGAACAGACTGCACTGACACACATTAGGACGTGTTTTAAAGGTAATGCTTTGCGCATGTACGAGTCCGCAGGTGACAACATCAGGTTGAGTTTGCCTGAAACCTAGCGATTTTTGGAGAATAGGTTTGGTGACCAGCGTTGTGCTGCAGTCCGTCACAGTACGTTCTATTCGTGTGACCAGAGACCGAATGAGAGCATACGACAATACGTGAGTGAACTGGAATCGAGATGTTTCCTGAACAGAGAGACCTATGGGTTCGATACGGTTATGATGCAGAGACTGAGTCATGGTCTCATATTACATAAGCATAAAAAGATGGCGATCGAGTCAATACTCAAAGTGGGAGAGAATCGCCTGGATGATCTGATTAAGAGTGTTGAGGTCAACGAAAATTCAGTCAAGATACAGAAATGTTTGATGATGGGTACTGAAGGTCATGCGACGAAGAAGCATGAAGCTTTTCATCCGGACGGAATAAAATCTGTCAATGGAGTTTTTAACAACCGAATTCCCGACCGACAGTACAGTCATAGATGGTGTCGTATCTGCAATAACACCTCTCACTACACGAACAAATGTTGGTATGCTGGAAATGCTACCAAAGGCAACAAGTACGGTTACGGTAGTCAGGTTAAGTATAAGCAGACCGTAAATACGGAACAACAACAGAAACCGTTGTATGACCGGGATAAGTTTCGTAAATGTTACCGTTGTGGTAACAAAGGGCACATTGCGATGAACTGCCCAGTGGATGAGAAACAGGTTGTAATTGATGAGTGTTATGACCAGGAGGATCAGGTTATCATGTCAGTCATGAACAACGAACACAGACGGTTGAGAAAATCCCGTCAAATCACGGTTATGTGAAACATCATCCGAATAAGTTTCGTGTTGATAAGAAAAAGACTGCCAAGGTTAAGCATAAGGGTTTGAAGCTCAAAAAGGATAGTGCGCCGCAGGGGTGGGCCGGGTTAATCCCATCCTACCCGACCTGTCCGAAAAGTGGGAAAGGTAAAGTCGGGTAGGGGGGTAGAAAAAAAAATTTCACACTTGTTTTTTGCTTGTTTTTGCTAAAAAAATCTTCTATTATAAGGTATAAACATCACATATACCGGTTTTTTTAGTTTTAACCAAGAAAATTGACCCAGAAAACGTGTTTCTTCGAAAAAAAATTCTGACAGCCAGAAAATTTTGAAAAATAAGCCTCAAAATCGAGGTTTTGAGGCCGATTTTCTCAAAAATTTCGAGTAGGGGAGAGGGGGTAGGCGACCTAAATTTTTGTCTAGGGGGGAGGGGGTAGGCTACCCGCCGACCCTGAAAAGTGGGGGGGGGGGTAACCTACCCCCCTGCGGCCCACCTCTGGTGCGCCGTACATTCGTGTGAACAGTGTTAAGGTGAAACACAATGAGTACTCCATGGATAGCGGAGCTAACACGAATCTGATTTCGTCCATATTTGCCAAGTCACTAGGTCTAAAAGTGTATAAGTGTGACGATCAGATTTCGACATTCAACGGATCGAAGATTTTCAGTAATTTGGCGTGTACGGTTAGTGTGTCGATAAAAGGTGGTCGTGATGTTATTGAATGTAACATTGTGGATGACATGAAATATCAGATTTTGTTCGGATTTGACACTATGGAACGTTTGGGCATTTATATGATGGGTCCAAATGGTGTACGATACGTGGGAAACAATAGCTATTCGGACCGAGAATCCGAGGTTATGTGCGCCGTTAGAGCGAAGGCTTGTAAAGACCAGGGTGTGATCCTTCTCTACACAGAAATTGTAAATCTATTATAGGTTTTTGGTTTTCTGATATAATATAGTTCTCGACTAAAAAATTTTAAATAGGTGAGGAATGATCGGACAACAGTGATAATTGCAAAATATTTACTACATAACTATGTGTCTAAGTTAACGTTGTTTTATTCCCTATACAAGTTGGTTTCAATCAGTGTTAGTTATTGAAGATTAGTTTCAATTTTTAGTTCAGAAAGTATGAGTTAGATTAGAACAACTTAATCCTTATTTTATGCAGATATTTATGGTCAAGACAGGTATGGATCGAATAACATGGCAGATGGCAACAATCAAGGCGTGTCGTCAATGTATGGTTCTATGGTCTATGAACCTGAATTTGAATATTTAATGATGATTTTATGCTATTTGACTGACACTTCCATCTTATTTTCTATTATTATAGGGGAAGAGTCAGCATCTTACTAGCAAATACGTGTATATTCGATAATGTGTAGGCGTCTTATCATGTAATGTTCTATAAGTGATATAAATATGAGTGATCATTGTATTCTAGAGGTCTTTATCCATTTGTAAATGGCAAGCGATATCTATAATAAAGTCAACCAGTTGTACACATCGGCTCGTCATTACCTACCCCGCAAACGTACACCGCTCAGAAACTGACTCTAGTCATGGCAACCATGCCGTAACCGGACATGTATATTTTATTAACAAGTTGAACAATTGTATATTTCAGCAACCATGAACAACCAGATCATGATATATATACGTACGTCATCAAATAGTATACACAAGTAAAAGAGGGTGAAAATTTGAACGCGCCCATGATTTTATTCAACCTGCAAACCCAACAGTAACCTGAGTCAAATAGGTAAAAGTAAAAGTGAGTAAAATTGTGAATACACGAGCTTCAACATGTAACTCCAAAAGTGTAAATCCAACAATGACCTGAGTCAAATAAGTAAAAATTTGAATGCAACAGCAAATTTATTAAACCTACAAACCCAACAGTGACTTGAGTCAAATAGGTAGAAGTAAAAGTGAGTGAAATTGTGAATGCACGAGTTTTTTTATTCAACATGTAAATTCAACAGGGACCTGAGTTAGATAGGTAAAAGTGAGTGAAATTGTGAATGCAAGAGTTTTTTTATTCAACATGTAAATTCAACAGGGACCTGAGTTAGATAGGTAAAAGTGAGTGAAATTGTGAATGCAAGAGTTTTTTTATTCAACATGTAAATTCAACAGGGACCTGAGTTAGATAGGTAAAAGTGAGTGAAATTGTGAATGCAAGAGCTTTTTTATTCAACATGTAAATCCAACAGTGACCTGAGTCAAATAGGTAAAAGTAAAAATGTGAATGCAACAGCAAATTTATTCAACAGTGACCTGAGTCAAATAGGTAAAAGTAAAAGTGAGTGAAAATGTGAATGCAACAGCAAATTTATTCAACAGTGACCTGAGTCAAATGAGTAAAAGTAAAAATAAGTAAAAATGTGAATGCAACAGCAAATTTATTCAACAGTGTAAATCCAACAGTGTTAATCCAACAGTGACCTGAGTTAAATAGGTAACAGTAAAAGTGAGTGAAATTGTGAATGCAAGAGCTATTTTATTTAACATGTAAATCCAACAGTGACCTGAGTTAAATATGTAACAGTAAAAGTGAGTGAAAATTTGAATGCAACAGCAAATTTATTCAACGTACAAACCCAATAGTGACCCGAGTCAAATAAGTAAAAGTAAAAGTGGGTGGATTGTGGAATCAACATTGATTTTATTCAACGTGTAAACCAAACAGGTACTTGAGCCGAATATGAGTGAGTAAAAGTGAGTGTAATTGGGAATGAAACATTGATTTTATTCAAAATGTAAACCCAACAGTTACCTTAGTCAAATAGGTCTAAGTAAAACGAGTGAATGCAAGAGTGATTTTATTCAAAATGTGAAGCCAACAGTGACTTGAGTCAAATGAGTATAAGTAAAAGTGAGTGAAACTGTAAACGCAAAAGTGAATTTAGATGAGTCAAAAGAATTGTTTAAATAAAGTAACCACAATAATAGGCTGAGTAAAAAGTTAGGTAAAAGTGAGTCAAAACGTGAATGCAACTGAGTCGAGTAAAAAAAGTAAAACTAAAAATTAGGTCTGCAGCAGTGAGTTGAATCAAAAAAGTAAAGGTATTTAACCGAGTCTAAATAAAAATGTAACAGTGAGTACAGTCAACATGTAAATGCAAAGTTGTTTACACATAAGTGAGTCAAAATTTGATTATAACAGTAAGTTTATTTAATAAGTAACCATGACAGTGAGCTGAGTAAGAATGTGAAGTATACGTGAGTCAAATCGTGAGTGGAAAACTGGGTTGAGTCGAAAAAGTAAAGGTGAGTCAGTATGTGAACCCAGCAGTCAGTTGAGTCAAAAAAGTATAGGTTTTGAAATAATAATGAAACAGCGAGTACAGTCAGTGAGAAAACGGTTGAAAAAAGTTAGTCTAAATGTGATTATAACAGTGAGTTGAGTCGATACAGTTTATGTAAAAAAAGTCAAATATAAATGCAACACAGTTGAGTCAAAAAGAGGTATAGGGAAATAACATCGAGTCAAAATACGGCAACAGTGTAGATTAAGCCAACATGTAAACGCAACAGTGAGCTGAGTCAAAATGTGTGAGTTAAGGTGACTCAAAACAAGAATTGAACTACAAGTTGAGTAAAAAAAACTAAAGTCCTAATTTCAAATAAACAGTCAAAAGTGAGTCAGAAGTAATCCTGTAAAAGTATGAAACAGTATTTAAAAATGCAAAAGTGGGGTGAGTATGAGTAAAACAAATAGTTAAGTCAAAAAAAGATAAAAAAACCTGCGACTACTGGGACTTCTTAGTTTCAGGACAGAGCTGAACTGAAGCCCAGCTCTGCCCCTACTTACGCACCACGCCGCGTGAAGGCGGATCCCGTTTTGTGGAGCACAGAGCCCTACTTACTTAAGTTAGGTGGAGCCTTACTTACTTGGGGTGAAACCTTACTTACTTAAAGAGAGAGAGCGCACAGCACAGGGAGGGAACAATGAGGGAGTAAACAATATTAGAACCTTACTTACTTATTGAGAGAGCACATGTATGCGGGCTTGAACAGTGTTATTTGACAAAAAAAAACAGATGAAACAATAATGATTGTGGAGTAAAAAGTTAAGACTCAAGTAAAAAAGTGAGTCGCGAGAAAAAGTTATGACTCAATATAAAAGTAAGTCGAGTGAAAAGTTATGACTCAAGTAAAAAACAAGTCGACCACGTAAAAACTGAACCGAATTGTATATATAGATGTATAAATGGACTAATAAAAAATGGACAAATGTTGATGATAATAAGTAAATAAGCGATGACTTCAAATAAATGAGCAAATGTGAATGATATCGGGTAAATGAGGAAACTGGATGATAACAAGGTAAATTAGCAAAAGTGAATGGTTGTGGGTAAATAAGCAACGATTAAAGATATTGTGTAAATGAGAATATGTAGATGAAATGATAATGATGAAATGAATAATGACGACTGGGACCTCTTAGTTTCAGAACAGAGCTGAACTGAAGCCCAGCTCTGACCCTACTTACGCACCACGCCGCGTGAAGGCGGGTCCCGTTTTGTGGAGCACAGAGCCCTACTTACTTAAGTTAGGTGGAGCCTTACTTACTTGGGGTGAAACCTTACTTACTTAAAGAGAGAGAGAGAGCACAGCACAAGTATGAGGGAGTAAACAATATTAGAACCTTACTTACTTATTGAGAGAGCACATGTATGCGGGCATGAACAGTGTTAGTTGAAAAAAACAGATGAAACAATAATGATTGTGGAGTAAAAAGTTATGACTCGAGTAAAAAAGTAAGTCGAGAGAAAAAGTTATGACTCAAGCAAAAAAGTAAGTCGAGTGAAAAGTTATGACTTAAGTAAAAAACAAATCGACCACGTAAAAACTGAGCCGAAATGTATAAATGGCATAATAAAAAACGGACAAATGTTGATGATAATAAGTAAATGAGCAATGATGTCAAATAAATGAGCAAATGTGAATGATATCGGGTAAATGAGGAACGGTAAATGATATTGTGTAAATGAGAATAGGTTGATGAAATGATAATGATGCAAAAATGAATAATGTGACTAGCAAACCAATCAAGAAAATGAAAAATGAAGCAAGTGAAAATCAAAAAATTATATAAAAAATCAAATAAACAAAAAACCCGTATCACAGCGTGCGTAATGGCCAATGAGGGTCTTCTGGATGCCATCACTGCTGTCAGCTCTTCGAAGCCACAGAAGTAAGGAGCTGAAATTTTGAATGATTTTAGACAGAGGTATTACAAAAACTTATCATTACGGACCACAAATACAGCATTAATGTCATAGCAAATCATCGCATGAAAATGCAGTGCTACACAATGGAAAAAATTTAACAACAGCCACTTTCATGCGACACTCTATTCGATACCACATTTCAGGTGAGACATACGTCAAAGTATTAAAAAAAATTCGATCATTAAATATATAAAAAGAAAACAAAAGGCTAAATTGAATGTTGAAAAATGTTAACAAAATCATTGAATGCAACTCACCTGTGCTCCATCATGGTGGTGTATCCGCAGCCCCGGTCAACGTTATCCGCCGGTAAACGGATCGGGAGCGGTTGACTTCTGAGCCGGGCTGTTGTTGAGCACACCTTCTTGCTTCATCATCGAGACGGACGAGGTAGACATGGAGCTGAAATAGAAAAACATAAATAGTTCGTCACTGATGCAAATAAAGTCTCCGTAAAGAAAATTGAAAAGTAAATATAAAATGTATTAACAAAGAATGGCAAAATTGATGATGATGATGAATGAAGAATCAAACAAAAGTAAAGCAAAGCAACTCACCCGAGCTCCATGATGATGTTGTGTGCGCAGCCCCGGTCAACGTTATCCGCCGGTAAACGGATCGGGAGCGGTTGACTTCTGAGCCGGGCTGTTGTTGAGCACACCTTCTTGCTTTATCATCGAGACGGACGAGTTGGAGCTGAAATGAAAGAAAGGATTAAATAGCAATGATATCACAATGTCAGAACAAATAAAACATGGATTCAAAATGTATAAAAGAAGAACAAATTGAAAGATCAATAAAGAATAAACCAAATTAAATTAAAGCAACTCACCCGAGCTCCATGATGATGTTGTGTGCGCAGCCCCGGTCAACGATATCCGCCGGTAAACGGTCGGGAGCGGTTGACTCTGAGCCGGGCTGATTGCAGGGCTCACCTTCATTCTTCTTTCTTCATCATCAAAACGTGGATGACGCATTCATCCCAGTCTTCTTCTTCTTTCTTGCAGCTGGGCAACGAATTTGCCCCTTCACTTCTTCTGTCATCAGTCGGCCTCTTCATTCTTCTTCCTCAACGGTCGGAGGCCTCGTACGGCTGGAGCGGTGATCTGAAGTGAGTGAATGAATGCGTGACTAAATAAGTGACTGAATAAGTGTCTGAATGAATGAGTCTGTGAATGAATAAAGAAGTGAATGAGTGAGTGACTGAATGAATGAGTGAATGAATAAAGAAGTGAATAAATGAGTGAAAGAGAACAAATGATTGGTAGTTATGGAGGGTTGATGTAATAGATCAGTGATGATTTGAAGCATGAATATATGGTTAGAAAAAAACCGCATACTGGCTGTATAATCCACTAAAAATGGCCACGTTGAACGATAAAGTAAACCAGTTTTCCAAAGACAATAATATTTATAACCAACCTGAACGACCACCACTCGCGCTCGCCGTTCTTCTACCGTCCATTCTTCTTTCTTCTTGCCTTTCTCTCTTCTTCCTCCGGTCGAAGGCAACGAACGGCTGGACGGCATGGCAGTGGGCTGTAATCAAGAGTGAGTTAATGAGTGAGTGAGTGAATGAGTGAATAAATGAATGAGTGAGTGAGTGAGTGAATAAATGAATGAGTGAGTGAATGAGTGAGTGTCCAGTGAGTGATGAATGTAATGAGAGTGCAAAAATAATTTGAAGAGATAACTAACCTCACTGCATGACCGCCCTCGTTTGCCGTTTAGTCCATCCACGCCAGACGACCGTTCACGTCCCATCGATCGGTCACTACTGATCGCGAGCTCAGTAGTCACCGAACGTTGGGACGGGACGAATCACTGACGGCCAGCGGGTTCGAAGACGACAGACGATCGGAAGTCGGCCTGAAATTCATAAGTGAGTGAGTTGACGAGTAAATGAACAAGTGAATACATGAGTTTGTATAAACGATCAACTGAATAAATGAGTGAGTAAAAAAATGAACAAGTGAATGTGAGAAAATCAGTCTAGAAGGAGTACCTACTAAAACCAAAGAATCAACTCACCTCATGACAGTAACGCGATGCCTTTCCAGTGGATTTTGATCGGGCACGAGGACGGCACAATTACGACGGACGACAGCCAAAGGGACAAGAGACCCAACCCTTTCCGATAATTTCCAATTATGAATCAAGTTCCAAATGATTTAGTTGGATGAATCTAATGCGAAAGCAGAGACATCCATGACACATGAAAACAGACCCATATCCATATAACAATGAGACAAGGTTATGCGCCAGCCAGTACCGTAACCCCCAGTCCATGGTCATACCAGGAACGCCGAAGCATTCCCTAATAGCCCACACCCCAGACAGTCCTTAAAACGCGGACTGTCCAAAGGATGTGAACCAGGACTGCCACCTGCCCCGCCACAACGGGAGCTACCCGAGGGACGGGGTACATGGCAACCCGGGACGAGCATTCAAACATTCCAAGATTTGGCATCGTAAAAAAATTTGAATCATTTATGGCCAGATGAAAATTATTCAGATTGTATGACGGATTAGTTAGGAGAATGGCCATAAATGGAATGCAGGTTGGGCGCTGGGTTGGACTCGGTGGGACAGTCAGGTGACCCTATGGCCCATTCGCCTGGCGCCCACCGGCGTCCCAACTATCAACCTAATGTCCCATTGGCACAACCACAGACCTTGGAGCAAGGCACTGGCTAATACAAGTTTACAAAATCGGGGGTGAGGGATGGCGCTTTATGAATAACTATAGGTTATTTTTAAGTTATTTTCGAAGCCGCATTTACAGGTTTGAGATTTTTTCGAATGATAGATTTGACTTTTCATAAGGTATTAGTTAATACATAATTTTGATTTTTGGGCTGCCGAGCGCATGCGGTCAATACCGACAGGACCATATTCAACATTCGTGAAAACGTGAAAATATTACAAACTTAATAACGGACCGCGGAACTCCCCTAGATCCAACTCAAGAATAAATTGCCTAACACTTTTTGTGTCAGGTCCGGTTACCCCGTGCGTAAACCACTTCCAGGGCTTTAGACGATTTCCGATATACAAGTCACATAGAACAAATTTCCGGGTGAAAAGAGACCAGCAAAGCTCACCAAAAACCATCGAGTCATCAAATAAAACAAAACATAAACATTTTAGTTTTTGGCCTAACCTACACTAACGGCGCACCGAGTACGAGCCACTTCAGCTAAAGGCGTACGCACCGGATCTATGAGCGAGTTCCTGTTTCAAACATTTTGAGAGCGGTAAATGCGGCTTTAATAAAATATTTTCACAAGAACACATATCAAGACAAAAGGGGGGGGACAGGGCATTGAAGACTCGAGATTAACCGCAGTAAATCTGGAAGAAAAGTAAACATTAACACTTTCATAACAGGAGAATGCAATGAAAGCAGGGAAAACTTCAACGAAACTTGATTTATACAACAAAAATCAATCAGGCTACAAACAGCAATAACGTCTGTGTAGGCCAATTTGTCGCAACAGACAACATAATCACCTATCAAGTCACATTCAGAATTCAAATCAGAATGAGCCCAGTGATCACAACGTAACAGTAACAGGTGAACATCAGCCACAAACAGGTATCAAGTCTGTATGGGCCGGGCCGAACGACGAAGTGATATTGCAGGGAAAAAAATCAAATCACAAATGAATCAGGTTAGAGAAAACCAAACTATATATACGGTACCAACGACAACCTACTAATCCTCTAACCGATGTCGACGCGTGTGCCCCTCCGAATGGGGAGGGGAAGGGAAGGGGTGAGGGGAGGGGCATGCAACAGGCTGCAACTTGTTACCGCTGCATATTTATTTTTGGGAACTAATATAATGGGGTGATAAAATCCCCCCTCTCTCTAGTTATGTCAAAAAAGGTGTGATGTAAAATGTGTAGGTTTGAAATGATAGTAAACTTTGTTTTGCACTTATTTATAGAAAGTTCCCTACTTTAGACGATTTGCTCATCCGCCAGTGTACAGCAGAAAAAACAAAAGCACAACACAAGCGTACGAACAAAATTCACGCACTCACAACTCATTATGCAACACCTTAGCAGACTTTGGCTCCAGAAACTCATTTGAATTTTGTTCTGAGTTGGTCCGGTCCATGAATAACCGACTGACTTGATTTGATGACTTGCTAATTAATAGTTGATTGATAATAGTTGAATTTTTAACTGAACCACTTTAATTTACCACAATAAGATAACTGAATTCTAATGTAATGGATGACTGATTGACAATACCATATCACAAACATTCACTATTGTAATTTGTAACAAAAAGAACTCTACTCACAGTAACTCACAGAAACAACTAATTTTGTAGGGAACGGTAAGATTACTTACTAGTAGTAGTTTCACTCACTGGCGGACGAGCTAAATCCCCAAAGGGAGGGGAATTTCGTCAAAGAGGGGGGAATTGACAAATTTCTGGCCATTTTACCAACACCTTAGGGAACAAATTCCACTTTTAAAATCCGCCAAAGAGGGGGGAATTCCACTTTTCCCACCCCTTCTCGTCCGCTAGTGGTTTCACTAACAAATCTCAAAGACTGAAAGTCAAGCAAAAAGTAGTAAGCATTCATAAGCTCATTACATACCATGAACGTACATAAAACAATAGGTGTGGGTGAAAAGCTTGAAAGATGGCCTAAGGAGGGTCAATAGTGTAGTTGATTCCCCCCCCCCCCCAAAAAGAAAAAACCCCGGTGCGATGACTGAACTGATTGTCAAGCAAGCACTGGCGGACAAGTTAATTTCCCAAAGGGAGGGGAATTTTGTCAAACAGGGGGGAATTTGCAGTTTTGAAGCCATTTCACCTACACCTTAGGGAACAAATTATACTTTTTGGAACTGCCAAAGAGGGGGGAATTCCACTTTTCCGTTCTTCCCTCGTCCGCTAAAGCAAGCAAGCAAACATTTCCTACAACCAACTGACAACTCGTTTCGTTGTTTCAGGAAAAAAACCATTCAGAATGGCTCACTTATCAAGATACGAAGTTGGACAGCTTCATTACCGAGCCAGTCTTAACATTATATAAAATAAATTGCACATACATTCCCTGAATTGCACTAGTTACACATACCAGAATTCAAAACGTTACGTTACTCTCAGAGAAAAATGTTTCACTCTGTAATACTGAGGCGGATAAAAAGGGGGAGATTCAACCCTAACGTAGCACTCACAAAGCAGCCAGTAGCAAGTTGCACAGGGAAAATGTTTCAGGTGAAAACAGTTGCGGATGGGAAAAGGGAAAGTGCAGTCACAGCATAATGCACAACTGACGTAAAAAAATTTCAATGCAAAAATCAATACTTGGTGTTTCCGTTACTTTATATTTTTCCTCAACTGATAGTACTGAAAGACAAGTACTTGATTGAAAACTTCCCTTCCATAACTGATGGTATTACAAGACCATTCTTTAGTGAAAATCAAATCGAAATACGGCGAGGCACTTTCGAATACTTCAGGTCAAATCAGGTTCAATTGAAATGGGAAAGGGAGACCGGTAACGTCAATCAGTTCCCATCACCCACTCAAATGTATTTTGACCAGAGGCCATTAAGTAAAAAATTCCGAAGGGTAATTTTCCTTCTGCTTTCCTTGGTCGGTTATCGTCGGTACCGTCCGTTCCTCACTCAACGTCAAGACGGATGGCTAACCTGGTATCTGCGTTGTCCTATCGTAGTATCTGTTATGACGAAACTCGTTCGAGGTGGTACTTCATTTTCACAGTTGAAAAACCAGTATGTATCAGTTAAATTGATTATGTGCAGTTGATCAACATCAAGTCAGCGAGAAGTCGTGGCACTTCATCGACTTGCTACCGTAAGCCGTAAGGTGTCGTTGCAGTGATCGGGTGTTACGGTAAACAAACAAGGTTAATAAGCATAACATAACATGCAAATCAAATGAGTGCAGATAATCATGGTTGTAATGAGTGCGGTGTTCAGTGCAGCGCAAGCAGGAATAAATTGAGTGCAAATAGTAAGCAATCCATCAACGACCGAACCTAGTATGTATCTTTTATTTCTTTATCATAATAAAACAGTTCATTATCGCAAAATTGTTGTAACACTGCTGCCAAAGTTTTTAATAATGTTTCACATGTGAGCAGTGACAATACACGGTAAAAAAATCAGCTATATAAAGAAGCAAGCGAAAATCGTTCACATGTTTAAATAGTATTTTAGCTTGGTTCAAGTTCCAAGAGGCGTACTAAATCCTGTGAACGTGATGTCAAACACATCGACACACTTTTTTATATATCTTTATTAATCACATTTCAAATCATGGTTGTAATTTTGGCTATAAAGGCAATACTACGATATATACTAAGTTATTACAAATCCAAATGAAATAATCAAATATTTTACTCTTTGGAGGTCAGTCATAATGAGCTAAGCATACCCTTAATCATAATATTTTTCCACCCAAGTTGTGATCAATTCACAATTTGATTGCATAAACAAGGCATAATGAGGAAACGAAAGCCAGGTTAAAAATAAATAATGATGGGAATCAATCCATACTCATTCAATCACAAGTTTCGTCTTCAATTTATGAAGTTGAATGACAATATTTTACTAAGATCCGGCGACTTTGTTTCCCTTGGCCCCCAGGTGAAATAAAAGATCGCCAGTAGCGGCTTTCTTGATTTCTTTTTTGACCGGTTTAATCTGCCGTTTTGAGAACATACTGCTCGTTCGAATGTAGGCCTCATAGAGCCATAGTTTCATCAGTTCCACGTATAGTCCGATCGACTGTCGGATATAGCAGCGCAGCGTGGTGCAGTTCCTGCAAATTAGAATCAAGTTCAAGTTTCCAGAAAATAGTAAATGTTATTGAGAAAGACTATAATGTGTCAATTTAAAACCATGAGTAAAAAAAACCATATATTTTTTGAAAAAACTGAATTCCAAATTTCTGGTTGCATATTTTGCCTTAAAGGAGCTGACAATACCTAATAAAACACCAACTTCTTATTCTGCTCATAAACAGTGCGCACACAATACTTGCTCATCTGCACCAGACTGAGAGGCGTCTTGCTCAAGTTGCCCAGCGTGAACTCAATGCCACGGAGTAAGTCGTTGGTTTTGAATATTAGCACCATCGGACGAGGTACTCTGTAAAACATAATTAGTGATCACGATGATAAAAAGTATAAACAAAAAAAGAAAATGATAACGAAAGTATATAATGATAAACAAAAAAACAAAGAAAATATCAGAGAAATATCATAATCACAAACCTGTCGAGCACATCTGTAATCTGTGGTATCCAAGACGCAATGTACTTTTGAATCTCGGCACTCTGAAAGTTACAAAACAATTAAAAATGATAAATATGGAATAAAAATCTCAATAAAGAAAATCTCATTCCAAACCTCCTCTTTCGTCATTTCTTTTTTGTCGACACCCTGCGTGATAGACTTCCAGCTTCTGGCTGTCACCATACAGGCGAACAGACCGTACAAGTGACCAACACCCATGCGGCCAGCGTATTTTCTGAAATAACAAACCTTATAAACGGCGATCTGGTAAAATTCTGAGAATAAATTATAACGCTTATGAGTTAGTGTCCACAACTATCATTCTGATATTTGAAGTGAACACAATTCAAAATAGATGACTTGATAGGAAGTCAACCTCATTCCGTCCATATCACGTCCCAACAACGACAGCCAGAACTTGGCGTAGTCCATTCGGAATTGCTCGGTCAGAGTCTGCAATAAATGTTTGCCACATTTATTCATATGCAACAATGAATTTAGCAAACAGTTAATAAAAACATTTTTTATCAGATTTTTATACCATATTTTTCTCCGGTTGCTGTTGTGCTAAAGTAATAAATACAACACTTGTAAAACAAGTACACGAAAATAAGCTCACAAGTTATAAACTACCAAATATAAATAAGTATAATAATTCCAACCGTATATAATCCGTGATCCAATAACACGATTTCGGTGCCTCCCACGGCATTCTTCCTGACGAGCACATTGCCGGGATGCGGGTCGCAATGCACGTAGCCCTGCACGAAGATCATCTCGCTGTATAACGTACCCAGTTTGGTGCACACCTGTAAACAACACAACTAACTATAACTATCAAATTATGAGTGATTTTTTGACAATGTGGGAGAACAGATGACACGTGACAACACAAATTCCACTAAAATTAATGATACATCACCACAGTTTATAACAGTAAAAAAATATAGAATAAACACCGAAGAGTTAGTTTTTGAAAATGGCATTACACAATACATTAAAGTTGCCGAAAACCAATGAACGTGACGTGGTAACTTCTTAGATTGGGTAAGAACACAATGGCCTCATAATATGAAAACCAACATCTTGTGGATTAATATCGTGTTCGAGGATGTATGCAGAATCGTTGATCTGACCACCTTCACAGAACTCCATGACAAGGACACGATCCGTGCTGTACTTCCAGTACACTTCGGGTACCTAAATAGTCAGTCAATCAACCATGTTTGTTAGTCAGGCACGTTGAATCAATCATTTCCGTTTGTCCGGTCAACAAGACACACTGACACCATATCAAACTTTCCATTTCATCAGAGAAGTTGAATAAAATAAACTGTTAAACGAATAGACTGAATGCCATAAACACTAGAGGAACCCACCAGATCAGTGCCTTGGTTCAGGCTTCAATGCTGGGACGGTGAGACCCTTTAATTTGCGCCCTAACCACTGGATCATAAACGCAAAGAAGATAGTTCTATACACACACCTTTAAAAAGCTCAAATGCGCGAGCATCCTCCTGATTCGGTCGGTGTTCTTGCCCTCGTGCATGAAGGCCAGTTCGTTGGGCAGGTTCTCCTTCGTTTCGTCCATCAACCATTCCAGCTTGAACTCGGGGAAAAGACGGGCGACTGCACGAACAGCCAGCTAGAAAAAAAACATCAACAGTAACAGTAAGAAAGAACAACAACAAAAGCAACAACAATAACAACAAAACTATAACAGCAACCTCCATAATCATCATGTCCACCATACAGTGAGGTTTCACATGAGGGTGCTGAACTTTGATAGCGACATCTTTACCGTCCAATGTTTTCGCCCGGTATACTTGAGCCAGTGAAGCAGCACCGATTGGTTCAGGTTCAATGTCGACGAAATGTTCGGATACGTCCTGCAAATAATGAACTGATCACTGAAGAACTTCATAATTATAATTAGAACTTGAGCATATTATTGAGAAGTAAATTTGTCAGACGGTTTCCAATGTTGTTGACAACTTCAAGGAGAGGAGAACAATGACCCAATCACAACTACACATAACAATTGTGTTAGCAAAAATTATATTCATTATCAGTTCTCAAACTAAGCTAACCTGTATGTTAAGATCATCACGGATGACCTGACAGATTTCTTCAAATGTGGATTCAGGGCCGCGCGAGTGAAGCACGGACATGGTTGAGCAATATTCTTGAGGCAGCAGGTATTCAAGGGCAGCCAGGTGTTGACCCACCTGCAAACCCGTTAAGTAACACCAAAAACATTAACAACATCAAATCAACCACAACATCAACAATAACAACAACAACGACAACATTAAAATATAAACCTAAACAACAACTCTGACAACAATAACATCGAAGTCATCTTCATCATCATCATCAACAACAACAAAGTCACCAAAATCAGCAATAACCTCATCATCATCAACAATAACATACTTATCATAGACTTTATCAACAATTACGTCATCGTCGTCATCACTGTCACTATCAGTAACGACAACATCATCATCATCAATAATAACGCAATAACGTCATCACCATCATCAATAACATTATCATCATCATCATCACCAACCTTAATAAACACGCCACCATTATCACAAGCCAATTTCAGCAACCGACTTGCGCCGCGATAATGTGCACCCGACATCTGATCGGCATATTCATCTTTTCCACCAAACCTCCACATCGTCCATTTGTAGTCCACAGACATACGACCCACCTGTAACCCCAGAAAAAAAACATTAAAACGAAACGTATTTTATAGAATTTCCAATAACTAAATGTCAATGAGTTAGAACGTGTAATTCTATACTATTGTTCTGAACTATTATGTGCATTATCATTTGTTTTACTACATTTTTACTATATGATTAGGAGACTGAATAAGCACCCATTTTGTGCTGTTTTGCCCGAATAAATTTTCCGAACGAGTTTTGCATAAATTAGCTAATATAAAAAATAGACCTAAGTAGATGAAGATTGCGAAACTGGGATCCAGCGCAGTATGACAGTTCCATCAATCCAAGTTAAATTTTTAATTAAAATATATAAGAGGCCTAACCGCATACACAGTCCGCCAAACACGCAACGGCCCGATCGAGTTCACGTTCCAGTCATTTTTGTGCAACGAGTAAACAGTACCCACACCAGCTGCAACACCTGTTGACACCGAGAGCACCTGAATATTCATTTTTTAGTATATATATCATATTATATATTACTTATCCATGATGTATATAATGCCAGTTTACCGTCCAGTTACGTACGGCAAATATTACCGACAACCAAATATGTTGAAGTTTTATAAATTTATAAAATGGATTTATAAAAATTTAGTTTTCAGGGTAAGCATAACTATTAGAAACAAACTCACATCACTTTAATTTTTTTGATCCTGCTAACAATGATATTTCAAGGGAAGTGATACCAAGCAATATTGTTTTCTAACCTTCCAAAGTCGTACCGTAACCCGCCAAACAGGAGATCCAACACGCGACATTTCTAAATGTAAATTAGAAAATTTTCATAAAAAACAATAGAAAAATATAGTTCATGTAAATTTCGTTTTAGTTATTGAAAACTAAGCAGAAGAATGAAACGACGCGAAATAAATGAATATAGGTCAAAATGTTTGGTAACATTTTGGTGTGTTCGTGTGCGAACAACAAAACGATAGTGCTAGTGCAAAAGTGTAACCGACTGATTACAAAATACCAAATAGAAGTATTTTATTTATGTAACAGTGATTCAAATAAACAATTTTATTGGGGCACCGGTATATAAAGCATCTGATGACATAATTATTATCTAATTTTTATTGGGTGGTCAAGATTCAGTTTTATGGACCGACCAACCAGCTACAATTTTGAATCGAATTCAACTGAATTCCGATCAACTGAATTTGAATATAAACAACCAAAGTACATGTAGACAAAATTAAGATTGCAAGTTAAGGTTAAGGAAACCTATGTAAGCACCTATTATACACACGTAAGCTACACGTCCAATAATAATAATAATAATACATATTTTTGAGATCATACTACAAGGGTCTGGACTGGATCAACGTAAATGAAGATGAATAATACTAATGAATGATGCAACAAAGCGTGACAGTACGTGATATAATTACCCATGTATTTTGTCCATAAAAATAAAGATCTGAGATTAAATCAAATCTATGCAGAAACCACAAAATAACAGTAATGAATGAATTTGCAAGGCAACATAAATTTTGCTTTAAAAAAGTGTATGCATGAAAGAAAATAACACTTTTAAGAGATTAAGACGAATAGGGAAAATAAACACGAATGTATTAAATGGTTATTTAAAATGGCTGTTTTTCGAGAAGATCGTTTCATGTCATGGATGCATATCGGGATAACCAAACAACATAAGTAT
The DNA here is from genome assembly GCA_964036265.1 of Daptonema setosum. NCBI lineage: Eukaryota > Metazoa > Nematoda > Chromadorea > Monhysterida > Xyalidae > Daptonema > Daptonema setosum. Next base: position 12,020,688 of record OZ038448.1, read on the forward strand.
ATACATAAATATTTGGTGTCGAAATACCAATTGTGACAAAATTCCATCATATGGCAAGTGTGAAACGGATAATCAGCTGAGAAAATTCTTCAAACTTACACATGTATACTCGCATGGACGCTTACCGTAACCCCGTTAGTAAGTAGTTTATTCTGACTAAATCGATAATGTTTCATAAAACATAAAAAATATATAAACAGGCTTCGCTTCGCCAGAAATTAGCAGATCAAAGGTGGGGGCATTCAGATACAGTTAAATTTTTGTAGTTTCAGCACAATTTTCGTATAATTTTAATGACATCCGCACGAAGCCACGACCATGTTCTTGAACCTCTTAAGCACCACGTTTGACGTGTCATCGAAGTACAGCACTTTCATTGAATGCAGTTTCGTTGGTGCACATTTCGGTTCGGGTACCCTGTAATAAAAGAAAATGTTAGTTTTAATCAGATTTTGCATTATCATGATAACAACCCCAGAATTTCATCAGTTCCTATCAATCAGTCACAGTCAGACTTATTATTGTTATTTCAATCAGTAACTAAATCAGTCCGTTTATTAGTTTATCAGTGATTCACGCAATGACTGAGTCGTCCACTTTCAATCAGTCAGTGGATAACTCGATCGGTCAGTCAACGATTCAGTCAGTCATACGGCCATTCACCGAAGCAGTGAATCAGTCAGTTATCCAATCGACCATTCAGCAAATCAATCAGTCATTCAATCAATGGATCAGCCACAAGCGTATCGTCTAACGGATCTATCAACTTACATCAACGTCTGTCGTCTGTCAAATGATCGAACTGATAGCATTAATAATCAGTCACGCAACCAATCAACCGATCGTGAAACCACTCAGCCAGTCAGTCACTCATTCAATCACTTAGCCAGTCAGTCACCCACCCAATCGCTAAATCACTTAGCCAGTCAGTCACTCACCCAATCGTTAAATCACTTAGCCAGTCAGTCACTCATTCAATCACTTAGCAAGTCAGTCACCCACCTAATCGCTAAATCACTTAGCCAGTCAGTCACTCACCCAATCGTTAAATCACTTAGCCAGTCAGTCACCCACCCAATCGTTTAATCACCTAGCCAGTCAGTCACTCATTCAATCACTTAGCCAGTCAGTAACCCCACCCACTCGATCACTTAGCCAGTCAGTCATTAACCCAAACGTTAAATCACTTAGCCAGTCAGTCACTCATTCAATCACTTAGCTAGTCAGTCACCCACCCAATCGTTAAATCACTTAGCCAGTCAGTCACTCACCCAATTATTCAGCCAGTCAGTCACTCACGACTCACCCAATTATTGAATCAACCATTCAGCCAGTCAGTCACGTACTCAATCAGCCAATCACTCAACTAATCAGTCACCAACCTAAACGGGTCCATCAAGTAGACGAGTGTCTGGACGATGGCATGATTGGTGGCGTTCATCTGCGAGTTGAGTGGAAACGAGCACTTGCCGTCGCAGTAGTACGCCGCATAACCGTCGGGCGCAATTACCCATGCCTCAAATCAATCAACATTGTGTGAACATTTAACTTGAAAAATTGGTAGTGAATAAAAATGAAGTCTTCTGAGAAAAACATAAATCGTAAAATCTCGCTGGGTTTGGGAATGCTGATGTTTTTGTACATATAAAAATGTGTAAATATAATCCGGTGCTAACCTGCCAGCCGAGATCTTTAAAGCTGACGTACAGCGTTCGCTTCTGACATGCCAGGCGCGACATGTAGGTGGTGTCTGAAATTATGCAAAAACCTACAACAATTAATAAAATTACCACTTGATTGATTAAAACGTAATTTAACAAAATGTCTCTTGATAAAATTTTATAGACTCGTTCGCTTCTGTTATACCGCGCACAAAATGAAAACATAATAAGGCAGTGTAAACTAAACGTCTGCAATCTGAAAATAACATAAAAAGTCAACCTTCACCGAACTGGTACCAGGGTTGACCAGGCCCAGCACCAGGGGCCATGCTCACGCCTACCGAAAGAGACTCCACCTGAAAAAACGGGTATACCATCAAAACCCATATCCTCTTTCACTAACAACCCCAAAACGACATTGCTAAACCTAAAAAGTTCTGAAACGATAATCACAATATAAAATATTCATCAACCAAACCTGTTCTTCCGACAAATCCCGTTTCACACGTCGATGATTGTGCTCCGTACCGGATTTGAAGAAACCGACCACGAAAGCGTGATCGATACCGTAGTCAGAGAGCAGGTGCTTGCTGCCTATAATTAAACGTTGAACAACATAAAATTTGATGAGTGAGATAGTGATTGAGTGAGTGAGTTAGTAAATGAGTTAGAGAATTTCAAGCAGACATCGATAGGGTGTTGGTTGAACGTATATCGTACATGTGGAACAAATTGAACCAACGACAGTGTGGGTGAATGTGAGTAAAAACATTCAAGCTAATGACTCTTCGTAAAATAATTACCTAATAAATCCCACCCTGTTTCTGCAAGCAAAAATATTGCCCAAAAGGTCTGATAATGAAACATCCGACAATCAGTGTCAAAACGCACACTAATCATCATCACCCCAGCTATACTGTGTTGAAATATGGTATCTACCGAGTTGAGTTGAAGCTAGAGATGTTTGATTAACAGACATTTTGGCAATATTTTTGCTAGCAACTTAGGGGCTTTAAAATTTTTATAAGAATTAATAGAAAAAAACTGACCGAATCCGTCAACGACCTGGGCAATGAGTCCAGTATTGGCCACCTGAATCCAGTGTGTGACGGCCATTGTAATGTTAACGGTCAACCAGGTATCGTTGGCCGAACACACCGATATGGACGCCACGTGCCGCAGATGCGTGTGCAGACGGCAATGATACAAGTACAGACAATCACAATCACAAGTAATTTTAACTAGCAACATCTTCCTTGTTTCAGACTACGAACGTGCATATCTCATATCATATCTCTATTGGCTATAAGAAAAAACTAAATTCCGTTCCCGACTACTTTTCCAACCAATCATGATTTACGTGAGTGAGTCATCTTGTTCGGACGATACCAAAACGTGGGTTTTATTATTCGCAACTGAGAATCTAGCACTTGCGACGGTAAAACTTCGTTGGTTTCTCTTTTTATAATCATTACTTACAATGAGTTATGGGGACAATCATGACATTTTCTACATTAATAAAAGTTTATGTGAGTGGGAGTGAAACCCTCGACCAACCCAACATCAGAGTCGCTCTCCGGGATATGCACATGAAGGCGAGCGTCACGACTCAATGAGGGTAGAGCTGGAGTACACAATTACTCTTAGTTAAAATATCACTATAGACCTGTCAACTTAAAATACTATGTCACACACATTTTATGTTGGAGCAAACCTACTGAAGAACTAAAGTTAAGTTAGCCATATATCACACTGACCGTCATTCATTCACTCAGACAACATGCAGTATACATTAATACGTGTGGAAAATTTGACTGAATAAATAAATAGTTTTGAAATAAAACGTATAATAATGGTATTATAAAAATACTAACCGGCACTAAGGTTGCAATAGGCCCTGAGTTCAGCCCCAATCAATTCAGCATCGATGACCGAGGTCATGTCGAAGAGCCAGTGGTCGTAATGTTCGTTGAGACGCGTATCGTCGTGCGTGTGTGCGTCTGTGAATGAGTCAGTTAGTGAGTACGTGAGTGAGCCAGTGAGTGAACTCGGATGTGGGTGAGTAAGTATCAGAGTTAGTGGTACGTCACTGAGTGAGCTGGGATGTGAGTGAGTGAAAGAAAAATCTGATGATACTGATATATAAAAATCAGTAAAAAGATTGGGCTGCGAACTGAGTTAAAAAGCGAAATAGAGACAAATTACCCAACCATATCGTATAAAACTCGTAATCGTATCCGCATCAGCGTATGTGGTCAATTCTCGTCGGATATCACCGACTTCCGGTACTTCCACCGAATCTTGTAAATGTTGGAGATACCTGCATCAGTTGCAATAATGTGATTATTACGGTTCTTCAAAGTTCAAATACTTAACCACATCACGACAAAAATAAACAGAAAATATTTTGAAAATCTAAAATTACCAAAATTGTATCATGAATTTTATTATTTATTCTTATTGTTGCTGTAGTTATGTTGTAGCAGTTATGTTGTTGCTAATTTTATCATTTACCTGAACTGAGGATTCATCATCAGCTCTTCATCATCCTCTTCGTCATGATCGTCATTCAGTATTTGCTTGTACACATCCAACATGAAAACTGATGCTGTTTTGTCCAGCTGAAATGAGAAAACCAGCTATAATCTGGTGAGCGTGGGTAAATTTTTCTTCTTACGAATTAGTAGCAGTAGCAGATAAGCAAATCAGTCAAAGGAGAGAAAGGCATTTTATTAAAACTACAAAAACATTGTTGCGCAATTAAGAAAATTATTAGTTTTTGCCTGTTAGTGCCACCAACCCTGGGTGTCTTCATGTTTTGTCGCAATCGTCTAAACCTTGCTATCGCATCGTCCAACGGGTCATTCTCATTCGTGACCGATTGTCTGACACCCTGTGGTGTTGGTTCGTGGTCCAGACCCATTAATTGAAGAATCTGACTGCGAAAATGACGGCCCTCGCGGTTCCTGCGTAAGAAATCAGCAAGTTATTGACTGAATCGCAATCATATGGGTATGAAATATGTGAACCATGTACAGGGTACAATGTATCAAATAACGTACATACAGTGCCGAACGGCGAGGCAATACAAAAAAAGACATTTCAACTCTTGTGGTGAAAACCCAAAGAGGAGGCAAATCCAATTTCCTCCGTTCTTGCCCACTATTGGTTTGAATGACCCCTGGAAGGCGGTCAAAAATAGCCAACCTGTGCATGGTATATGGAACAGTAGCCAGTCCATTATCTGCGTAGAACACACTGGCCGAAGTCATCGAGTACCACCATACCACGACGGTCGTGAATAATAGAGACCTCAACATCATGTGCCTGAAATAAAAAGGGTTATTGTTGTAATTCATTTTTGTTTCACTGCTGAAATTAGGATTTCTGTTTCGATTTGCAATGTTGTGACAAAAGCGGAAATCGAACCCCGACCTGATACAATGCGTAACCCAATGTTTCACACATGGGAAAATTCAACGACTGACTGTATGACTGGATTAATAATAAATAAGTAAATGCGGCACAAGCGGACCAGATGGAGAGAGAAAAGTGGATTTCCTCTCTCTGGCCTTTTCAAAAAGTAGAATCTGTTCCCTTAAGGCGTAGGCGAAATGGCATGAAAACTGCAAATCCCCCCTCGTTAACGATATTCCTCTCCCCTTGGAGTGTTTCATTATTTATAAAGCTCGCCGCCAGTGTAATGCGGTAATTGGAACATTTTGAACTGTAGCTGATCTTCACCGTCCCTTAACCCTTTTTCTCGAGAAAGTAACGCATGTGTTGACCACCCGAATCCGTTGCGAGCGCGGCGCGATCCATTAAAAACAGTGTCCCTTTATGAGCAAATCCATGAGACAACGTCGTCATCTTGACTTGACTGACTGATACCTTTACCTATTTTAGCTTTTCGCTCGTGAGGAAAACCATTCTTACTTCGTTCTGTGGGGGGTCAGAAACCACAAACCATTCGACTAAAGGGGGAATAAAGTTGCGTGAACCAGAGTGAAACGTTGTTCTTTTTCATCCTTAATTTTTAAAATTTTTCTAATACTAAAATAATATAAAAAAATTGTTTAGAACGAACGAAATGAGCAGGACCAAAAAATTCAATTCAAATTCAAATCCAAACAATTTTTTTCAAAATTCAAAAATATAATTATAGCTGAACGGTGATTGGCTACCTATGCGATGCTATGATTAGACTGACCAATCAGCATGGAGAAAACTCAAAATAAAAAAATTGACTTTTTGCAATTGAAAAAAGGTTTGATTAAAAAAAAAAAAATAATAGATTTCCTTGAAATTTTTGTTTAACAAAATCGAATCAGTGCTTCCAGTTCCTCTCTTGGATTTGATGCCATCTATTTTGACTCGAAAATAATGAACAACAGTTTCAAGTGAAAAGAAGAATAAAAACCGGTTAGTATGAAAATTTGAGTTTTTCTCATAATTTTTTTTTATTTTGTTGGTATAAAGCCTGGCTTATAAATAAATACCTACAAAATTCACAGGAGCACAATTCACAAAGTTGGCAATTATTTCAAACAATAAAACACTCGTTAATATAACATCAGTCAGTCACACTACTTTCATTCGATTCCATGTTTACCTTCCAAGTAGTTTTGCTGGGCCCAATTTCTATGCACCTTTTTCCACTTCGAAAAAATATGAACATTTTTCATTTCATGAAATAGAGGGTTCTATTTCAGTTTTGGTAAAATCGCTGTAGAATGGGGCTCGTTGATTCTCCATTCCTTGCATGAATTCACTGGCGGACGAGTCAAACCTCTAAATGAAGGGAATTTCGGTAAAAAGGATAATTATAACTGTTTTGAGACCGTTTTATCTACACCTCAGGGACCCAAATTTCTTTTTTTCAACTCATTAAACATTGAAAATTGCACTCTCCCCTCTCCCTCTCATCCGTTAGTGCATGTTTGATCCCAAATTTCACGTTTTATATGTCAGTTTTTTCATCTGTTAAGTCAAAGAGCGCTGCAACGTGTCGTGTATGCTATGGAGCTTTATTTTCCTTGACGTAAAATGTTTCTTTCTACGTTTCAGTATCACAATTCACGAGTCAGTGTAAAACCGTGCGTTCGATCCACATTTTCGTGCATTTTCTTGATCTTCATTACTGTTTACTGCTGAAATATTTTGTTTATTCAGTTTGAAATAAGGTTAAAAGGCTTCTCCGGATGACTAATATTTTCTACGGTCAAAAAAACTGGTAGTTTCACTGCGTAGTAACTCTCACATTTACACAGTCTCCAGTTTGTGAAATTTTATGTCTGCAAACTGGCCAGCGTGTTATCTGTCAACATCCGTTCAATAAAAAAATAACACAAACGTTAAAGTTGACATTGCACATTACTTTTTATTCAACAATGAATTAGTTGCTTTGTTGAGCCGTTTCGATGACCATCGAGATGGGTCATGACATGACTCATAAGTCAATATATTCACAGTACAGTGTAAACTACTATATTGTCGAGTGTATGTATGTAACACTAATCGTTGTATTACATTTTATATCAACTTTCTTTCTGTCATGTCATTCAATATTTTAGAGTAAAAGCAACACGGTTGTAATACTAACCTGGAAGTAAATTTTTTTATTCATTCAGTTAACTATCAGTTGAATTGAAAATATGTCATTTCCTGAGTGAATAGAAAAACAGCAGTAAGTGAACTATCACTTTTCAGTATTTTATGATATTCCGTGGTCTACAAATGGTAGAGGAAAAACGACTAGCCGAAGAAAAGGCCGCGGCGGCGACCGCGGAAATTAATGATAATTCGGCTAACGGAAATGAAACGGCTGAAACGTCCGTCGCCGAAAACGGGGACACCGCCGATGATCCAGTGAAGGCGGTTGAAGCCGAGTTTGGAGTCAAATTAACCGATTTGTACCGGCTGGCCGTGAAGACACATAAATGTTGGTTTGGTTGACAAGAAATGATATTACTGGTCCGTTAATGATTTATCTAACATTTGAAAAGGCTTCATTCATGAAGCCAAGTTCGATAAAAATTTGAATGCCATAAAAACTGATTTTATTTTATTTTCAGCTGCATCCCATGAACTGCGCGCGTCGTATGATGAACGAATCCGACTGGCGGCATACGTCAAACAGGTTTGTTCACATAATGGATTGCTTAATCCTTGATTACTTGAAAAAAAATTCGTCTTCATATGGGAAACAACGGAACAAACGTTTTTGGGGTTCACTACTCTACTGCCTGAGATCCATAACGCCGATCCACTGGAGCCGCTTGGTAAACTTGCTTTCTTGAAACAAATTCTCGTGTATAAATCCAAGAAAACAGCTCACTCAATCACTTCGTCTGTCATTTGCTCACCCATCATCTTCTTTCTCGATCACTCATACACTAAATGATTCAGTCACTTAATCATTCATTCACTCATTCATTCGGTCACTCGCTCACTCATTGTCTCACTGAGCCACTCATTTGTTCACCCACTGACTGACTGACTGACTGACTGACTAACTGACTGACTGACTGACTAACTAAACTACTCACTTGTTGTTCCTCTCTCTCTCTCTCTCTGACTTACTCACCAACCACTCAGCACTCACTCACTCACACTCACTCAGCACTCACTCACTCACTCACTCACTCACTCACTCACTCACTCACTCACTCACTCACTCACTCACTCACTCACTCACACATTCACTCACTCACTCACTCACTCACTCACTCACTCACTCACTCACTCACTCACATACAGTCATTCACTCACTCACTCACTCACTCACTCACTCACTCACTCACTGAACCATATTCAGGTCGTTCACGGTCCGTACGAGAATAATAAGAACGAAGAGGGCAGCGGCTGGTTCGACTTTATCGGCAGCGATAGAAAGTAGGTTCCTAATTTTTTTTTCTTCGGATTTCTGTTAACTTTATTTATTTATTTTATTTTATTACTTCTGTATATTTCATGTGCATCGGATTATGATGTTTAGATGAATACTTTGGTTTTATACTGAACACACTTCCGATTTGTCAGTTTACATATTCTATGAAACCCCTGGCGGTCCACAACTTCCTTTCACCATTCATGGACATGGACATCCCATGAATCTTTTAGATTTTGTTATGAATTCACCTGGTTGCTAAAGAAAGATTAACTTAGTTTTTATCTCGAGTCATTTTTTATAACGGGTAACAATCTTTTTTGTTGCAAATCTGTGGTTGTGCCTTAGATTTTTGATTTGCACTTGCACACATCATGATAAAACACCAAGGTATGTTTTATAGAATATACTATACACGTGTTTTTGTTGTTGTTGTTGTTGTTGTTTCAAGCAAAGATGCCTCTCCCCAGGTTGTCATGTCACCATTTTGCCATTACTTCTGACGGCGCGTTCCATAGTATCATATTGTCAATGCCTGGTTCTGGTGCTCTCGATGATGTGTTTGATGTTTCTGCTGTTGGTTCTTATCGAATCGATGTGGTTGGGATGTTGTATTTCGGTTGATTTGGCCCCGAACTGTGCTATTTTGATGATGCAGTGTTGCTTCACGGGTAGGACATGGGCTTCAGAGAGGGTTCGGGCATGTCAGAGATGTACCATGCAATTAGTACCGCTGCATGAGGAACGTCGTATTTACCAGCTGCTGGTTTGGACTATATAATTGTTGACTTAGTTCCAGTAAGTCATGTCATCTTATCCGGATGCTCAATTCAGATGTTACGGTACCACCGTCAAGGGTGTGTAACCCGATATTGCAGAATGCTTGATCTACCATCACATCCCATGCATCTTTGCATTTCATTCATGCGTCGTCTTCAACAGAACATAGTTGAACATAGTTGAGCTTGGCCTTACAACTTTATTAAACAAATGTTCCTTCTGTTCATCAAGTTGTCATCGGGTTGTAGATTTAGGTACTTAACAGAAATCACCACGTATCTTAGTTTTTGGAATGTCACGTTTTTTATATAAATACACAGGGAATTAATGGTAGCCTTAGCCTATGTAAACACACATTCATTTCCCTGAGCGTGAGCAATGTTTCGTAAACAGTATCAGAATCACACAATTGAACCTCTGATAAGGATGATATTTTATCTTATTATACTTTTTACAGTAGGTGACTTTATCACCTATCTGATTTATACCTCATGCAAAGATTTCGTTGAGTTAACTAATTTTATTCTTAGTTTTCGTTTTTTTCTGTTCTTTTTTTTACTCAAAATTCCACGTTCTACGCTTGCCCTTAGATGATGGAGTTAATGGCCGTTGATAAGTACATTGATTTGAAATACCGTACTTATATAACATTTTTATTCTGGTATTATATAACGTTTTAGTTCAACAACATTGATTTGTAACAAATTTGTCTATCTTCCTTCCTGCCCTGACCTGATTGCATATCGTTTCGGTATTATAAACGTGCATGGGTGCCATTTGAGTTCGTGTGGGTCTAAATTTATGCTCGCAGCTCACAATTTCTCACATGTTCGTTCTGACTTCTGGTTCCTACAATAATTGTAACAAAATGGCCTGTTCTGTATGCAGCTGTTAGCCCTCCTGACCTGATTGTATATCTGTTCGGTATTATCGAGTTATTTGCGGCTTGAAATTTGTGCTCACTATATCACTCACATGCTAACGTTCTGGTACTACTCTACTCTGCATTGATTTGTAACAAAAGGTCTGACCTGATTGCATCTGTTCGGTATTATAAACGTGCATGTCTGCCATTTGGGCTGAGATGTATTGCCGGGTTTGTGCCGGTGCAACAGCCAATTGGGGCTGGCTGCCTTTTTTAAGGCCGTAGCCACCACCATCAGATACCACATTCATGGTGGTCGATCAGCCACACGTGGTGGATGATTGATAAAAACGATTTGCATGGTGCAGACAGAATATCAACTTGGAAGCTGTGTTATGCATGTAGGAAAAGTTACGTGCAACTCATTTCGGGCATAAACATACCGTTCCTAGTCCGTATTTCAAGTCGTTTTTTTTTGAAAATTACGCGGTCGTATAGAAAAGGTGATAGGGGGATTTATACTTTCGATCACTTCATTGAAAGCTATTTCAATGTATATCACTGTATGTATGTTACTGGCAGACCAGCCAATCTTATAAAGAGAGGAGAATACCTTCAAAGAAAGGGCAATACGCAGTTAGGAGGCGATTTTACTTTGAAGAACAAATTCTACTTTTTGAAACTGCCAAAGAAAAAAAGCTGCATTTTTGCGTTCCTCCCTCCTCCAAAAGATTGTCGGATTGGTTTACCCCGATTGGATTGTCGTGTTGAGTGTATGATTCGTGATGTTGGACTTGTTTACCCCGACTGACCGCTTCTGTCACAATCGGAGGACACAACAGGAAATTCGTCCAAATCAGGCCAATTGATGGTACATGCTGCCAGTGGTCAGGATGACACATGCTCTTATGTACCAAAGATGGCATCTGACAATATTTGGAGAAGCAAGCGTTGAATCGTTTCGTGGTCTGAATTGCAGTAAGTAACATGTGTAAGGTATCTGGGTCGAATTATTTGCTGAAAGGGTTGTCCCTGCTTGTAATTAATTACTGCATACTTCTGAAGTTGGATTTGAATAAACTCAGTGTATGGATCACTGAATAAGGAAATCGTAATTCTGGGGAGCATGACTGAGTTTTGTATTGTACATTTTTTGTTGTTTGTAAATTAAACGTGATTTTGAATAATTCTATTCAATCCTTTTTTAAACCACTTAGATGCTGCATGGTTCTTCATTACAATTACGGCAAGTGTTCGCTCTCATTGGTTGTCGTTGTCGCTCACCAAGACTGCATGGCGGACTGTTTTTTCTTCATACTTTTTTCGGTTATCGTTGAATTGTAATTTAGCCAGATATTTTATTTGAAAGTTTTTTTGCATTCATACCTTGCTCATCTCAAAATAAATATGAACAGCTCTTTCTTGACTTGATTGATATGTATGTATAGTCGAATTTTTTGGTTACGCCTTTTTTCGGGAATTTTTTTGTGTGTAAAACCTTTCCCTCACCCAGCAATTCGGGGTCGGATGCAGCAATTTGTGGTTGATAAAAAGGTTTTACACAAAAAAAGTTCCTAAAGAAGATGATTACGACTCTTTTTAGGAACTTCTGTGTGTAAAACCTTTTCATCAACCCCAAATTGCTGCTTTCGACCGCTAATTTCTGGGTGAGGGAAAGGTTTTACACCAAAAAAATTCCCAAAAAAAGGCGTAACCAAAAAATTCGACTGTACATACATAACTTGTACTCAGAATGCATTGAAGACATCACCTTCGTAATTCCATGTTTTCGCCTTTGTCATTGTCACCATGAGACAATATCACTGAATCCCGATGTCCGGACTCACTTGAAGCCTCCAAATGTCATTGAGATACCGGCTGCTAATAGCAGCCATATTTCTGGGCTCTTCCGGCAGTCAGACACCAAATACCAGAGATGTACAGTATGTATCAATGAATGTATGTATGGTATGTACTGTATGTATGCTTTTTAACATAAAAGACGAGGGAAGACTGTTAAGTGAAATACCCCCTCTTTGGCAGTTTTGAAAAGTAGAATTTGTTCCAAGGTTTATTATATAAAGTGGCTTCAAAACTACTAATCCCCCCTCTTTGAAACTGCTCATTTCCCTGTTTGAAATGTTTTCCTGCTTTCGGAAGAATGACTCGTCCGCCAATGTATGTATGTATGTAGACATTTTTCCTACAAATCCATCCTTTCCGTACGGATGATTTTCATGTTCATTAATGGTAGGTCTGTCTATATCTCTATGTATCTGTCCATAAATTTACATCTCTCTACATACTAATACCCATGTTTTCGGTTCATCCCGCCTGTCCGTGGTGCCGCGTGGTCTGCTCCGTTGCATTGTCTTATTCACATCTCCTTTAGTCCTTTGTGATGATAAATACACCACCAAACAATATCTTCACCTAAATTCATTATTATGACTTGAAAACTATATTTATTCATAGCCAACAGATTGATCATCTACAGATTCTGTATTTTCAGTCACACAACAATTTACTGTCTCACCAACTTGGAGTTCCTTAGCTATTTCAGCAATATGTTTTGTCTTGATTTTTGTTTAGTTACAGTTGACTTGCATTACAAACAACTGTAAATAATTGTGCATCATGATCTGCTTGATATTTACATACATCGAATAATAACCCTGTGAACATGGAGAGGAAGAGAACAGGAAGTCTGCTTACTTTTGGGTACTCACTGAAATGAGCTACTGTTTTGTTGGTTGGGTGTTGATAATAAATCTTTTGTTTTTTTGGATATCCAACTTTTATAAATAGCGCTGTTATTCACTTTACTTCCATCAATGTTGGCGATGAATTAGAATTTTATGTTGATTGGTTCTAACAAAATCTGATGTAACGAAATCGTAGTGATTTGCACCGAGATTGGTGCCGAACACGACGCAGAAAACGGGTTTCATGTTCCTTTTGGTTGTTTACCCTTTAGGCGTTCTGTTGTCGTCACGAATCGAGGTATTTTGGGATTTCAGAATGACGTTTGGTTGAGTGCGAACATGTCTTGTTCGCACTCTCTGTGGCTGTCCCTGTCCTAAAATGTTTTCATTGGCTTGAAACTTTTCAGTATTCTGAGTGTTGAGTGATTTGTTTTGTTTGACTATTGATCTCTCTTTCGGAACTGTTCGTCTTCAAAGCTCATTCCTTTCCGATATTTGTTGTTTGCATGCTATAGGCTTATGTTGGTTATGCGCCTGGTAAGGGAATCTCTTCAAAGAGGGTAATTAGCAGTTGTGAGGCCGTTATACCTATACATACCTTAAAGAACGAATTCTACTTTTCGGAATCGCCGAAAAAAGAGGGAATTTGACGGTTGCGTCCCTGGATCGTCCGCTAGTGAGTGTTGGTTGGTTGTGAGCCACCAAGCAGTGAGTGCCTAATGCAATTTACCAATTAGTATGCGGCCGGCTCGGGCACCACCACGGATGCGCCATATGCCCGCCAAGGGTTCGGATTCCTACGTCTTCCTTCACTGGCGGACGAGCCAATCCTCTAAAACGGGGTATTTTTTTTTTGGGGGGGGGGGGGATTTGGCAGTTTGGGACTTAATTAACCTACGCCTTGAGGAGAAAACTTCATTTTTTGGAACGGCCAAAGAGGGGGGGGGGGGTATTTCACCTATTCCCGTATGCACTTCCCTCGTTCGTATTTGCTCGTCGTTGCTCAATGGACTTGCATGGTTGGGATTACCGCCTACCGGAGATTTTGATGTGGTTGCAGTACGATGAATGGCCATTTCTTGTAATTTTCTTTATCCACATTGGTCATTACCGAATACCGATCTGTAAATCTGGATTTGGTTGGATTACTGATTTTTTAAGGAAATTTGCATGGGAATATGTTGGACATTTTCTTGTGCTGTCGTATGGTGGAATTGAGTTATATGACCATCTGTTGTTCTTCATTCTCTAGTCAACTACATAAAATCGTGTGAACATTGGAATTATGATACAAGTAGAATAATTGAGTTTGGTTATCAAGATAAACACTTCTGGGATTTCATGCAGCTTTGGCTCCGGTTGAATGGAATAGCAATGGAATCATTGAAACTATCAGGTTTGCGAGGGCTTGACTTCGGATTATTACCTAGGGCTGATAAATTTTAATGCTAACGTGTATCTACTATGTAATTTGTGGTTTTTTAATCTAATCAGAATTCAACTGATCACTACGGATTACTGACTTTGCACCAGCCATTTTGAATGGTTCATGCCTTTGACCTGATTCGTGCTTATCCCTATTCCCTGTTACCGGGCTAGGCTAGCAGTTCCTCCTGTATGTTTAGTTTATTACGTCTTTTACAGATGTTTCCAAACTTGTAAAAGTATTCCCTTCCTCGAACGCTCCGAGTGAATTATGTACATCTTGAAGTTATTTATTGAAACACGTTGAATTTCTCAGAAGTTCGCCTCGTTGAATTGTTGCCGTAGTGATTTATTGGCCAGCTTATAAGTCTTCGCAGCGTAAATATAATACGTACATATGAGAGAGAGAGGTTTTGGTACACGACCAAGTTTGCGAATACTTGTTGGCTGCAGTTGAACTTTGCCGGTCCATACCACCAACAGTGAAACAACAACCAAACAATTGGAGCACTGGCGGACGAGTCAATCGCACTAAGAGAGGGATTTTTTTTTCGAAAAAGGGGGGGGGGTATTATCAGTTTTTAGATTGTTTTATCTACACGGTAAGAAACAAATTTTACTGTTTAGAACTGGCGTGAGGAGAGAATTCCACTTCTCCGTTCTCCCCTCGTCCGCTTGGGGTTTAGGGAATGGCTGCAGCTCGATGAGTCAAAAGGCTTTTTTTGAGTTTATATACTTTTTGGGTGAAATCTAATCGAATGGAATATTCGTATTCCTGAGGGAAGGTAGGTTTGGCCTCTGGATGAATTGACCTTTTTCAAGGTATTGTGTTTCATCCATCCGCCGACCGTTCGAGGTTGGACTTTTGGCCTTGTTGGTTGTATCTTGGGAATTATGCCGTACAGACATGTACTTGAGTTGGCTCTAATGTGTTCTATGATGTGCTAGTTTGTCGGTCTGGTGGTCAGTGCTTCAATGAACAAATAAGGACAAAACTAGTATACGTTGTTGCTGCTGCTGTTATTGATGGTGATGTAACTTTTGTTATTGTTTGCTGTTTGCCTCATCTTTATTTTTTGAAATTGGTATTCCGTTGAATCAGGTGTTCGATGGCGTGTCTACGATGTTGAATTGAGGGTCATTTCAGTTTTTTTTCGAATCGAATATTTACTAATAGTGGTTATCTGCCATTTTTTTACTCGTTATGGTTGTCGTTGTAATATGGCTTACTTTCTCTATATCATTCATCACTTATTATTCTGTCTCATAACGCAGTTCTCTCCTGATGCCTCATCTAATTATCGCATGCTCTGTTGTTTGACTGGCATGTTTTATGCTAATGTGCCATCGTTAAGGCCGAATGGCACACTTTTTGCATATTTGGACATGCCCTATGGCGTATTAGAAACTGGTGGGCTGAGCGCGTAACCATGGGCTCTCATCAAAGCTACTTTACTCATTTTTTGTTGGTGTGATCGATAAATTATGCCATGAGTCAAGATTCCGAAAATGTTCTGTTTGTTGTAGTAGATTACGTTAACATTGAGAACATGTTGATCGGCTGGCATGTTTCATTGACTGTCTCGACCATTGACATGCGCTAAGGCATATTAGGAACTGGTGGGCAGGGCGTGAAGTCATGTTTTGTGCATTGGCTTTCATCAAATCTCTTTTACTTTTTGTGTTGTTGATTGATATATTATGCTGTTCTTCGAAAACGTTCTGCTTGTTTAGATTACGTGGTTACATCAACACATGCCATCACAAAACATGGCAAAGAAATTTGTGGCCTCGTAGAAAGTTTTGGGGCTTGGGCCAGAAAATTTTGGCAACTATTTTTGGTAATGCTTTTGAATGTACCTTTTAAATGTATTTATTTGGTCTCGTATGGACTATTAAGACCGGCGGTCTTCGCTTATCGCGTTAGTACGTTCATTGCAGTCGTATGTATAGATCCTTTAGAAAAAAGGTAATTAAGTTACATACCAATTTCTGGGCGCCGAGATGTAATGCGTTCCAGCGGGTTATATGGTAATACCTATGGTTACGGGTTGGGTTATACTTTCGTGTTCGCATAATTGGCGATCCCACTGAAAGGTCCGGAAGAGCGAAGCCATTCGATAAGAGGAGGACTATTTGAGATGGCTTCTTTATGTCTCCTACATCTTTAAGGCCCTCTCTTTTAAATCCGTGAGGAAACATTTATCTTGTATTTTGATCCGCTAGAGTCTTGTACGATCTGGGGACTATCTTTCACCGATATGTAGGTTACCTTGTATTATTGTGGTCACGATACACAAGAGGTACCTTGCATCATTCATTGGTGTTTGAAAGGTTCATTTTTATGTGAAAGTTGTACAGTATCTTAGTAATAAAAACACAATTTACAAATAATATACATGTAGTATGTTTCAGCAACTGTAACAGATTCTCACTGTTACATCATTGTAAACTAAACTTGTTGCGTAATTAGATTTTTACGGTAGACTAGTAATAGTGGTATATGTATGTATGTACGTTTGCGAAAATTAAATCAGTAAACTGTCAGTAATATTCAGGGTGGTATGCGTGCGTACGGTAATTTGGATGGCTTCGTTTCACCGAATTGAAAAGCTGGTATAATCGATGCATTGGTCCCGCTCTATGTTTACGGAAAAGTTTGGCCGGATTGTTGTTTTGTTGGTACTAGCGGAAGAGGAGAGGGAGTAGCAGCATTTCGTTCCTAGCAGCGTCATTAAGTAAGAATTACTTTCTGGTTGTATGTAAGTGTAATAGCATGAAAGGTAATGATCGTATGGATTTTGGAAGCGGATAATATGAGAAAGCAAAAGCAGAATTACAGCAGCGTCATTAAGTCAAATTATCTCAAAGGTGATGATGGTGAAGCTATTCTCCTCTTCGCCGATATCCTCCGCCTTTGCCAGTGGTTGATGTAAAAAGTGAGTCTGCTCCTTTTCGAGTATTTAAGGTCAGGGAATCTTTGGCTAATGTTTGTGCTTGTTGGGTTGGTGAGATTGTACATCATGTGCAACAACGACATGGCAAACGAATTGTTTCGACTCCACTGAGTTGCCAATGTGCATTGACGGGGCGGTTCCGATCCGACGGCTTACATTGAGAATGAAAACGGTGGCACATCTTTTTCTCGACGACCATTTGCAATTTCTATACCACGACGACCACGAAGAGATGGCAACAGAGTACCAGAAAGTTTGGCGGGCATTTTGCGCTGGCGGACGAACGTATCGTCCGAAAGTGGGGAAAAGATCGTCGAAGAGGGGCTAATCGATATTTTGAGACCTTTTTACCTTTTTTCAGAGAAGCTCACTTTTGAAAAAGTAAGAAAAGAAAGTGATTTTCTGTTCTTCGGGTTCCATCCGCTATAGTGAGTTTATGTATGTACCATAAAATGTTGTGGGATTGACCGAGCGTGCAACCTCGGGGAAAATTCAATTTCGGCCTTCTCGTGAGGGGCGGACGAAGCCGTGGTGTGGAAAGATGTTGGCCTTTGCTGGTCAAGACATTGCATGTCGTGGTTTGGTGTGCGATAAGAGTTTGTTGAATATGTATTATGTAAATCATAATGTTGTTGGTTTTTTAGTTTCTGTTCTACTGCGCTCTGTTTCAGCTCTTATCCACCTCTTTTGCATATGAATTATTTTTTATATAGTTTTATTAGTAGTGGTCATTCACATTTGTAAGACATAACCGTTGGTACGTATGTATGTACAGTGAATCATCATGTTCCTGGTACGGTAGTTTTTGTTATACTGCCGGTAAAGAAGAGAAATAAGTTGGCTGTCATCAACCTTTACTTGCATTTTTTTTCGGAAGAATTTCGTCCCCTCTCATTTGATGATTGAAGAGGATTATTAGAAAGAACTACAAAAAATGCTTGACTTGTTTATAAGTTATAACGAATGGAGCAACGGATATGAATGGTACAAAGGAACACAACACAAACATCATTGTATAATGACCTTTCGTCTGATTCTATGGCGTTTAAGAAAATTAAATATGAATACATGATTTTGTAAGTATTAGGTTATGTACAAATGTACAGTCCACTACTGGAAGTGAAAAAATTAACGGTTCTGTTCAACCCTAACTGTGTTTGGTCAGATATGTACCATCCACTGTGATGTGTCTATCTGACGGACGTGTCCAACCGGTGGTCGACACACACGACACGACACTTGCTTATTTCATCCAGCCTTCTGACATGACAGTAATGGAGTATCGTAATGGAAATCTTGCATTTTAAATACTTCAGTTTGTTGCCTGTTTTTGTTTATATACGTTGAGAATTGAGATGCAAAGTGTAGTATCTGCAAAGTATCGATGTTTACATCGAAATCAGAGCACATATGTAAAAACAAGGAAAAAAGAAATTTCTAAACATCTTTTAGAGTTTTTTAATAGAACATTTTTGTTGGAAAGTGTGTGCAAAATGTCATCACTGACTACATACATAATCTGTGCTTATACATGCTGAATTTAAAATGTTCCTTTCAAGCGCAAGGTACTTTACCAAAGAACAACTGATCAGTTTTTTACATACCCTGATCGAAACTGTGTGAAGAATGCAATCAAAGCGTTGATGACCGAGAGGTGATTGACACTGACACTTCGGAACTGGATGGCATGTGTCAGTGTCGTGGTGCTACATGGCCGTCGGGATGCATTGGTTGGATCTGATTACTGGTAGTATCCCATCTGATCTGAATCTTTTCCATGTCTATCCATTTAGTCATCTGATGTGATAGTGGTTGTGGTTCTATTCCATTCCATACATGTATGTAAGTAGTCAAATTGTGCCGATTATGCCCATTGAGCTGGGATTTCAATCTCCCATTTAGTAATTGATCTTCAAAGTAACGTTAATACATATTCTTACAACAGCAGTATGTATACTGTAATGAAATGTACTTCATTTTCGACAGCTTTGTTCAGTCCACATAACAGCCGTCATAACATGGCGTTCTTTAATCTGTGTTTCTTATTTATCTGTATCAGTTTACTCACAGTATTTCCTCCTTTGGTGATATAAGAGATCGTTGGCGCAATAAACCAGATTTTCACTGTTACCAGAACCACAATAAGCTTGCATTATCGGCGTAACTATGAGCCAAGTTATTGTTTTTATACGAGTATTTTCTACTGAATGAAAGCTGTATTGAAGGGTGAATCTGTTTATTTACATATGTATGTAATTTGTAATTTGGGGGTGTTCGTAGTGTTTTTTCGGCTTTTGCTGTTTATTTTATTCTTGTTATCACTTTATCGTCTTTTATCCACTCCATTGTTCATTCCAATCTTATGGGCATCTCACATTATTTATTATCTTGATGTAATTATTAAGAAGTGAAAAGAATTTTTATTAATTTATATATCTTTTTTGATTATATGTACAATATTTTAATTATATTATATTGCAGTGGTGCATGGCAGAATCTGGCTGACCAGTCGAAGGAACATGCAATGGCCGGCTTTGTCACGTTATTCGATCGAGTCTGCCCGCCCTTCAGATCGCTCGTCGAACAGCAGAAATTGTTGGTTGACTTGATTGACAAAAGTGCTTGAATTAGATGTTTTGATTGATGGTTTGATTGTAATTCATTGATTCAAAAGTTAAGTTTTCCATCACATCTCACTTGATTGTATTTGTTGACTGATCTTAAAGTCGATTGATTTTATCACTTATTGATTTATGGACTTGATTGAACTGTTTTGATCGAATGCGTGTAATACAAAATGTAAACAAGTGTTCCATGCGTTTTTTGTAATTGGTAATCATAACTCTAAAGCTCCATTCCTATTCATTTGCTGATTTCTATAGAGCTCATAATACGAAGTACAGGGGTGGGCCGGGTTTTGCAGGGGGTGTGGGGGGGGGGGTAGCCGGCAGAAAACCCCATTTTACCCGACCTGTCCGAAAAGTGGGGGGGGGGGTAAGGTCGTGTAGGGGGGGGGGGTAGAAAATTTTTTTTTCATAAAACGCTTGTTTCTGCTAAAAAAATTTCTATTATAAGGTATAAACATCACATATACCGGTTTTTTCAGGTTTTAACCAAGAAAATTGACCCAGAAAACGTGTTTCTTCGAAAAAAAATTCTCACAGCCAGAAAATTTTGAAAAATGAGCCTCAAAATCGAGGTTTTGAGGTTGATTTTCTAAAAAATTTCGAGTAGGGGGGGAGGCGGTAGGCGACCTAAATTTTTGTCTAGGGGGGAGGGTTAGGCTACCCGCCGACCCTGAAAAGTGGGGGGGGGGGTAAACCCCCTACCCCCCCCCCCCCTGCGGCCCGCCTCTGACGAAGTACGATTCATAGGAAGCGCGGCTCATCTGGCACTAAGTCATATACTCTCCAGACCTCCCTAGTTGCAAGCACGGATTGTTTATATCGTCTAAAACTATTCTACTACTGCAAATGCCGTTTCGAACTGGAGCCACTAGCAATGCCATTAGTGGTGCATTGTAGAACCAAAGTGCCCATGTTGTGGCCTTTTGAGGTTTCGGGCACCATATGCTATTAGTTATTGTATTGTATGCAGGCAACTCACGTACAGTATGACATTCTCAACTGATTAAAAGACTTTATTTGAATGTGAGCCACTTTCTCCGTGATTTATATGGTTATCCGGTGACTGTTCTTTTGCAAACAGAGAACGATATACATGTACATACAGTATGTACCTACATCTTGTATATATGTCTTGCCTTGTCGGCCAATATTTGTTCAGGCCAGGTATGATTTGTGCTCACAACGGTTTTAGTGTTCCACTGCAATGTTTGATGATTCGTATTGTGGCCTGATAGTGACAGTGGCTGTTTGCTTGTTTTAATGGTTCTATTGCACATGGTAGCCATATAGAAGCATAACAACATAATCAACAATACAAGTTCCAGGCAACGCACTGAGGTTTCCTGGATCAGCCAGTTAACGATATTTACGGAATTACGGATATAAAGGTGCTTCCACAGTTTTTCGGAACCTATTGTGACGTACTGAAGTGTGCTCAAGTAAGCAGTATTTTCAAAACAAATAATTTTGTCATTTCTCAGAAGTCAGAATAGTGTAGTGAATGCTAACTATTCATAGTGTGCAAAATACTACATACGTAAAAAGTTATCTCTGTTTCCTATAACGTTTGTTTGCTAGTAATTCGACGAGTTATGCACAAGGATTAGTTATCCGTCCGATGTGATGAGGATGATGCTTTGCTTTCGCATATCAGCAGAATATATGAAATGCACAATCTGTTTATCTCGGCTCGATTCAGCCAGTAAATTCTATTTATAGTTATTATTTTTGTTGAAGGCATCGCGTGATAATAGTCGTTGTTTGTGTGACTGTCATTGCGATACAAATGTACATGTTTACTGTATGTACCATTTACGTTTTTGGCCTTGTTGAAGTGGTCACGTTAGGTTAAACTGAAATTCAAGTCGTTTTTTGGTCCATATGTGAAGACGGTGATGGCTAAAACATATCGGACAACATGTAATTTACTTTGGAATCTCACATTTGGAAAACTTTGCCTATCAAAACTGATTGGAACAATGATTTTTGCCCATCAGATCTGAAAAATTGCTAAAAGAAAGTATCTACACGTCAGGCTGATCTGCACATTTACTCATTTATTCATGTTTTAAATTCAAAGCAAAGGCTACATTTCCGACTGTTATGAAACGCATGTTATTTTTAGTAGGGTTTTGTGGTGTGGTATTTACTAAGTGGTTCAATACTATTTAGAGTGGTCTTTAACAGTGTTTCACAATATGCGTATTAAACAAATTTTGTTGTACATGTCCCGTATAAACCTTTTTTTCGGTCAAATGTGTTGGTCGAGTTCAAATCTCTTCGGGCTAATAAGTGTTTTTGGGAATGGCGTTTTTATGAATGGCGTTTAGGATGGTCCACATCATGCTCCACTACAACAATACTACGATATCCGGCTAAACGACAGCCATAACGATAACAGTTTGGATTGGCCACACCCCCTGGCCACAATAAAACCGGCGTTGGCTTTGGCTTACTTTGCAGTCGGATGGTTGTGTTGTTGTACGCCTTTCCAGTGTTTCTTGTTATTCAGAAAACAAGTTTCGCGGACAAGGCAATTTCAAATCCAAGTCTGGCGAAATGCTAAAAATGGTCTTGAATTCGTGTAGAGAAGTGTAACCACAAAACGTGTCACTCTTGGATTTGGAAGGAATTGGGTTATCATGCTTGTTGATGATATGTACATACATTGATACATACCATGTGTTGGTGTTCGGTTGGTAGTCAGAGCATGCTCATGTGACGAACCAAAATTAATAACAGACATGTACATAGCTGCTTGTGCAGTTCGCTCTGCCATCCACTGAAAGTACAATATTCTACTTTACAAAAATACATAAAAAATCGTGGTTTGATTTGAAAAAAAACGCTCGCCTTCACCTAGTATGTCCATGTTGTGTCTTGTCTCTGCGGGATATTAATGTGGTATACTTCTGAATTTTTTTAGCAGATTTTCTTCTCAATAGTTTACAATCTAACCTAATCTTTTTTCTTTAATCTAATTTAAGTTTAAGGACGAGCAATCAGTTTCACAGAACGTACCTCCACGTCCACCCTTCATCTTCTCCCAGAAGAACAGAGGCCGCGGGATCACGATAAATTTTATTCTCGTATGTCACGAAATTGTTTTTTTTTTCTCATTTATCATGTTTACAATGAGATCATAAAGCCACGTATCCTTTCCCATTTCGCTGACAATTCCATCCATGCTAGTGATTCAATGTAAGTTCAATGCCTTATTACGGTCCCATGGCGCCATGCATTACCGGATGAGGGAGGAACGGAAAAGTGGAATTCACCCCTCTTTGGTGGTTCCAAAAAGTAGAATTTGTATCTTAAGGTTGTAGGTAAAAGTGTGTCAAAACTGCTGATTTATTCTCATCCGCTTCCACCCCGTGGGCATGTATCAGTCCTGTTGCATCATGTGCCGTGTTGAGTAGCGGATGAGAAGTCTACTTATGAAGTGAATAACCTATATTTTAATGGGTCGTTTTTTACTTAATACTCTTTATCATGGGTTAGAACTAACTTCTGTAAAACTATCTATATAAAGCTATTTTCGAAAGTTTTCCCGACCACGTTCAGCCGCCCATGTTGGGAAGCCGTCATGACTAGTACATACGTACCGTGCGCTGGACCCATTTGTGGCATATGTGCCAAGTATTAAACGTGCCGCACTATGTATATGTGTATGTGTATGTAGGAATTGTATGTATGCATCTGTGTGTGTATCTAGCTAGGATCTACTACGGAGGTTTCGATTGTATGACCAGATGACGTGGTTTCTTCACTAGCGGACGAGGGAAGAACGAAAAAGTGATATTCCCCCTCTTTGGCGTTATCAAACTGGAGAATCTGTTCTTTAAGGCGCTTTAAAACCGTTTATTCCTTCTCTTCGACGAAATTCTTTTCCCTGTGGAAGATTAGCTCGTCCGCCAGTTGGTGTTCCTATTTCCTATGTATGTATGTATGTATGGTATATGTACAGTACATATGTATGATGCAGTCCAGTCGATATCGAGCAGAGTTTCCCAGTGTTGATGTCCTGTATCTGTACCGAAGTAATTTTTCTTCAGAAGAATTGTTTCCTCGCTTTCGTGATTCCAAAGATGAAAATGTGCTTTCCCAAGTATTGGTAGAAAAGCATAAAACTGCTAATTTCTTCTGTGTATTGGATCAACTCAAACTCATCTTGTTGATAAACTACTCAGAAAGATTATCACGGGATGAGAGGTTCTAGTTTGCAGAGCTGTGCATTAATAATTTAGTATGTTTCATGTGCTCGAACATGATTTGCTTTTGACTGAAGATCGGTTATCCCTTCAGTCCCTTTTAGAGATTATCATGCTTTCCGAGTTCTGAATTATTTAACGGAGTGATTTTCAGTTATTTGTTAAATATGAGGATTACATATATATTAGTTTATACTGTACACTGAATGTATATATGGAATGATTTTTAGTTAGTTATTGAATTTTGAATATAATGATGTCATAAGAATTGTTTATGATAACCACTCATCTCAATAAATATATGATGAAGACTTGATTGATGGAATGATTTTTTTGTAAATACATTGATTAAATAAGAATGGTTTATAAAAATTACTCAAATATAAATAATATAATTCAGAACTGATTCGACTACTCACGCCATAACCAGTAAACTGCAATCGGTCGAACTAAACGGCAACGCCACCAACGGCCACCCCAACATCCAACCGCCCACTGATCCCGCCGCGTTTCTCGCACAAAAGTTAGATCTAATGCGGCTTATCCTCTTCAGATACTGATTGCGAAAACTTTGTTCACAGGATTTTTTCATAAAACATGGGGATTGAAGGATATCAAATGTTTACTTACATTTTTACTTACATGTATCGAAAAAAATTTACTAAATTTTGTTTTATATGAAAAAAGTTGAAATGGATTATCCTTTATCCATAAAACTGTATGAGGTCTATTTTGGTTTTATAAATTGTATTATGATTGCAGAGCCCAAATCCAAGCGGCTTTAAACCAGCAAACAGTGCATCAGTTTCGGGCGTACGCTCAACAACAGTGCCCCGGTGACCCACAACAGGCTAGTCAAGACAAACCTTAAATGAGAGGGGAATATTTTCATAGAAAGAGACACGGCATATGCGGCCAGTTTACCTATACCTCGAAGCTCTAGTTCTAGTTTTTTGCAACAGCCAAAGAGAGGGAGTTCCACTTCTGGCTGGTGGTTCGGCTTCCGTTTTTGCGAAATGAGTACAAAAACGTGTACTTTATTTTCAGCAAGAGCAACTGATCGCGCAGCTGCAGGAGCAGCACTACCAGCAGTACATGGCGCAGGTCTACGCATCGCAGTCCGCTATCGTACAGAATCCGGATGCGGCCGGCGGAGATGTCGATAACGCAGGTAACCGTCTCAGATTCGAATTCAAAATTATTAAGTTGATTTGCCACAATAGCAAAGTTAGATGGTCCTTCCATACCCTTATTATTGCGAAACGATTGCGTGTGTTGCTTTGTTTTGTTTCTCTTTTTGTGTTTTTTTCAATTTTTGTAATTGTGTTTTATGTATTAAGAAAACGGCAAACCAGCACCGGTGGCAGATGACGCGGATGATGAGGGCGGTGACTCGGAACACTCGGAAGTGGGCGGTGATGACCTGCCATGTTAGTGCTATTTATTGCTGATTTATGCAATATTTAATTCTAAATATATTCACGAATCATCAGATTTTTCGGGAGAAAAAATCGATTAATCAGGTCACTGGCGGACGAGCTAAACCTCCAAAGGGAGGGGAATTTTGTCAAAGAGGGGGGAATTGACAGTTTTCAGGCCATTTAACCAACATCTTAGGGAACAAATTCTAGTTTATAAAAGTGCCAAAGAGGGGGGAATTCCACTTTTCCCACCCCTTCTCGTCCGCTAGTGAATCAGGTGAAATTTTGTGAACCGTCCGTAAAACTGATGAATGAAACGTGAACTAGTAACAGGCACTTGTATTTTTCATCACTGATTTGTAGTTTTATTTGGGTTGAATTCAGACTTATCGCGTTATTAAACGAGAAGACTGAAAATAATTTTTTTTTCAAATGTTTACTCTAATTAGAGGAGCTATAGTATAGTCAGTAACAGTTCGTACTTTATTGAGACTACTGATGCAATTAGCCTGATTAGAGTTCTCATAGATGGAGACCACAGTGTGTATGAAAAATTCACTGTAGCCCGTAGACAAAATTAGTTGAAAGAGTATTTTAGCTACAAATCACATCACTTGAAGACTGAATTAGCTCCTTCGTTCTTCTGAATTGTGTTCGTGTAGCCAAACACTGTCTGTCTGTTCTCATATTTGTTGCCGTTAACTGTCTGTAGTTTCGAGGTAGAATTCAGATCAGTTTCAGAACTATATGCCTGTCTGTTTATCATTTTCACTTCTCAGTGTATCATAGAATTTGTCACTGACTGACACGTCCTTGTGCGGTGTTTACGGGTTATTTCAAAGTTTGAGGAAAAGGTTGTGAAAACTAAAAATATGTTTCTTGTGAGATGCAATAATGTCACGAAAACTTTTCGGAACGTTCTTCAATAAACTTTGAAACTGCTCGAAAATTCTATTGTGTGTTTGATTAACTACTCAACTAACAACCACAACTACTAACCATCGCAGTGCGCAGTATAAGCGAGTGTACGCCGCAGCTGTGGGCGAGTTCGTGTAACATTTTTGCCATGCACCTTATGTGTTTGTGTGTCGAGAAACAGTATTATAGCCCTGAAACACCCTTTTCTGTTGTGTCAGTGATAAGTCTTATGATTGTGTTCGGGACATTTAAGATTTAAGACGTTATGGAGAAAAGGGTTAGGACTCCCGATTAAAACTTGAAACCTGAACCGAAAACAGTCATCCCGTTTTATTGGTGTTGTGTTTATAATAGTTAGTTTAGTTGCAAAAAAATTATTTGCAATGTTTTGATCACCTAACGCCAATGCACGATTGATCACTGATTCCCGATTACTGAACCTGGCATGCTGATGTTGTGAACCACGAAAATAAGTCCCAATTTTGTTTCTCATTGAATCGTTCTGCATGTATAGAATATTTTTGATCTCGGCGTTTGTTCAGACAAAAATTTAGAACTTTGATATGAGATGAAGAACTTCATTGATAGTGTGTGTGTAACCCCGTCTCGGCAGAACTCACCCATCAATACTATTGTCAATATCAGCGTCATTCTGGCTATTTCCCACCCATTAATTGCCTATTCAGTGACTAGGATCAAAAGAAGGATAACATAATGTTTCAGCCAATCCGGCCATCTCCCCGGCGTCGATGTGGACACGAAAGGATCTGGCCGAATTCAAAGACACGATAAAGAAGGAGGGCAACGAGGGCATCATCAAAGTCGGGCATGGAGAAACAGTCACGGTTGGTGAGTGGAAATAAAAGTGAAATGGGTGAAAAAATTATGTAAATCGTGAGAACAGTATTCACCTGATTATCAGTCAGTTGCTCCGGTTGAGCATTCGGGCATAGTTCATGTACAATTTCATGTTACTATTTTATCTTGAACACGTAGTAAGTATTTCTCGTAATGAGAATTGTGTTCCAGCCTGGAACTTCCAGGTTACAAGGATTTAGGGATAAGTCTTGGAATGTTGAACTCAAATCAGGTCATCTTCCAACTGTATTTTCATTGATAAACAATTAACTGTTCTATGAGACAGCTGTGGTGTCTATCACTCAATCTATTCAAACATGACTTATGTACTCTTTTGAAGGAACCCATTAAAGAGGGCTTTCTAAAAGTAACTCCCGGAAAGACGGCTAAGGTTCGTCCGATCTTGCACGTTTCATGTTTCGTTAATAATTCACCAAAACCTGGGTTCAAGCAAAATAGAAGCTTTGGCTAACACATGTGGTGGTATTTTATAATATGTTGGGCAGCAGTGCGAGGTTTCTTAGTTAAGTTACGTTGGGGTTCCTTAAATGTTTACGCACTCATCACTCACTCACTCACTCACTCACTCACTCACTCACTCACTCACTCACTCACTCACTCACTCACACAAACACAAACACTCCCTCACTTACTCACTTACTCACTCACTCACTCACTCACTCACTCACTCACTCCCTCACTCACTCACTCACTCATTCACTCACTCACTAACTAACTTATTCACCCACTCATTCACTCACTCATTCACTCACTCACTCACTCACTCACTCACTCACTCATTCACTCACTCACTAACTTATTCACCCACTCATTCACTCACTCATTCACTCACTCACTCACTCACTCACTCACTCACTCACTCACTCACTCACTCACTCACTCGTTCACTCACTCACTCACTAACTTATTCACCCACT
Organism: Daptonema setosum; assembly: GCA_964036265.1. NCBI lineage: Eukaryota > Metazoa > Nematoda > Chromadorea > Monhysterida > Xyalidae > Daptonema > Daptonema setosum. The sequence goes on from OZ038448.1 coordinate 12,048,943, forward strand.
CATTCACTCACTCATTCACTCACTCATTCACAGGTACGCGTACCCACGCACGAGGACGGCACGTGCTTGTTCTGGGAGTTCTGCACCGATAGTTACGATATTGGATTTGGTGTGTACTTTGAATGGACGATCGCTGAGTCGAATACGGTCAGCGTACACATCAGTGAAAGTAGTGATGAAGACGAAGGTCAGTGAGTGAGTGAAACGAGTAAGTAAATAAGTGAGTGAGTGAGATGAGGTGAATGTGTGAGTGAGTGAGTGAGTGAATGCGTGAGCGAGTGAGTGAGTGGGTAGTTAAGTGAGTGAGTCAGTCAGTGTGTGAGTGAGTTAATGAGTGAGTGACTTCAGATGGCATTGTTGACGGCCGACCCGACCTGGAGGGCGGTGGTGACGTACCCGAACGTTCGGCCAACAGACCGCAGATGGACGAGATCATTCCCGTATATCGGAGGGACTGTCATGAAGAGGTGAGTCAATGTGAATGAGTTAGTGAGTGAATGGGTGCGTGAGTTAGTTACTGATTGAACGAATATGTAAGTAAGGCAATCGGTGAATGGAATAGGTGATTTTTCGATACGCTATTAGGAAATGTGTTAGTAAGTAGTAAACCTTCATGAGTACGGTATAATTTAGATTTGTGCATAAAGTTCTGGTGTTGGTTGATGTTTCACAAGAAAACCAAACGCAGGTGTACGCGGGTTCGCACGTATACCCGGGCCGCGGGGTGTATCTGCTCAAATTTGACAACTCGTACTCACTGTGGCGCTCCAAGACCCTGTACTACCGGGTATATTACAGCAAGTAGTACAACATTGAAACGTTATCTATTATGATTACAACACGCGCTGTATCATCATGCTATCATGGGGTCTCTTCATCATTTGAGTTGCAACTTTTCCAGGAATTTTCTGTAAACCGTTGCCTGCTTCGTTTCGATTTTTTCATACTTCTTCGGTATCGAATTCCATGGTGACATGAAAAGGTTCAAAGAAAAGTTTGGAAATAAGTTGCAACTCGGACTATGAAGGCACCCTTACTTACTACAATGTGTTACGTGATTATACTATCCGGCTATCGTGATCAATTAAGGAATGACCAGGTATGTGTTGCCTGGCCAGGTTCAGATAAATATAATGGTTATGACAAACTACAGGAATGTGATACCTGTTCTGAGAATTTGTATGCTATGAATTTATAGCTCATTATATGGCTGTTGCAATCCATATATTCTAAGTTATTATTGGTGATTTTCTCGGAAATGGTGATGATTTGGAAGACAAATGTTTAGGTACAATGTTTGACTGATGGCTATGGGAAAAGTTTTATACACCGACAAGCAGAATCCTATAAGTATTCGTGTCAGCCTTCGGAATGTGTTCACTGTGCTTTTATGTATTTATATATTGTGTATTTATGCTGTATGTTTATTGGTTGTTGGTATTATTCAAAGTTTTTACTCTGTATGTGTATCAGTTTTTGTGCAATTCATTGCTTTACTAAAAAGAGAATGTAAGGCTAAGTTGAATGAATACCTCGAATACAAATAATACGCCAGGCACAGAAAACCTACAGATGGATAAATCAGCAATCATTGGATGAGTTCTTGTAAAGTAAATGTTAGTTATAATTATTCACACACTTCCACGCCTGTATTTCCCTGTCTTTGTCTATTGTTGATTTCCATTTCCATTGTAACTGCAATTGGGGTCATTTGTTCAATATTGATTCAATATGTTGCTCGCCAATAGTATATTTCTGAAATGTGTTCATATTAAATTGTTAATTATTAGCGCGTTAACCAATCCAGTACTTCAACATACCAAAAATCCTCCTAAATAAACTTCTCGTTGGTTAATGCGCAGTAATTCCAATACCTTTTTTATTTTAAATATATTTGTATTGTCTTGATCTTTATTTTATATCTCAGCTCTAAAATAGAGTTCTTTCTGTTTTCCCGGAATTTTATCCCAGATGATTTATTTATTGAAATAACTTTGTTAATTATATAACTACACGATATACCCGTTTCCTATTGGTTTTCGAATGGCAATCTGTGATGTAAACCCGAATAAAACAATGTTCGCTAATGACTTTTGGAATAACTAATAACAGTTTGTCCCATTAAACTTTTCAAGTCGAATGGCCGAATGGGAATTTATGACTCGAAATAGTTCATTATAGTATAGAAACACGCTTGGTTTCACAATAGGTGAGCCATAATAAGGGATCTGATTGAAATACAAACAAATAATAGTTACAGACGACACAATTTTTGAACGACTAATAGAATTTAACTCTAACATGGAATAATAATAAAATGACAATAGTAATAACAGAGTGCAGTTGTCACAACAAACGTACAGAACAAGAGTAAGTTACAAAACTGATTGTATAGGGTTATATAAGAACATGAGGGTACATTCAATATGACCAAGTGGTTTCGGTATTTTGAAGTTGATATTTACTTGCCGAACGACGATAATATAACTTAACCATTCCATCATTGTAAAGTTAGTCGGTAAACCCATCCTGATTGAAAACTTTAAAGAAAAATTGTCACTTTCATGCGCTCTTAAACGATTCTTTGATAAACTAAAATCATTCAGTTTACGTTCCACATTTTATAACAATCAATTCAGAATCAGACGGAGTTATAGTTTCCCTCCCATTTTGGCCCGCAACCGAATCTCGGCCAAAAAGTACCATCCCAACCCAACAATCACTTTCCATCCACAAAAATAGTAATGCCATTCAGACAGACGTACAATCACTTTCTGGATCGTTTTGAATCACCAGCGCGATCGTCGTCTTTGCCCTGTCGCTTGCCACCCTTCTTGGCCGTCTCCAGCAGCTGACCGAGACCGAACGGATCGTCAGCATCGTCGGCAGCCTCGAACTGCACCGGACCATCGCGTCGGGTCGCCGGATCGGCACCCTCGAAACCCTTGTCCGGCACAAATCTGAATACAATTAAATTTTTATTTGCTTTTAGACTGGAATTGTATTATAACTTCTAAATAAGCGACTGATTTTTCGATTTCTAGTATCGGGTTTTATTATTTTTCATTCGCTGGGTCATGAGTTAGAATATTGTTCACTGTTGAAATTAGTCGTAGTGGTTTATGATAAAACGGTATCTATAAAATATTGCTAGATCAAAAAACTCGAAGTGGTGTGGTTCAAACGTTTGAGAAAATCTGTGTTAACACTTATATGAGTCGATGCACGCAAGAATCGACGGTAGATGTGGCTTTTTTGAAAAAAATCGAAAATTTGAAATGCGTGTTAAAATCGATATTTAATGATTGGAAACTATAGTTTTAGATAAATAAATGTTGTTTGCGCTTAAAAATTTCAGTTTAAACAAATTTTGATAGGTTTTCTGGCCGTCCGAAAATGTGCCAAAATTTGACGATTTCACGCGTGATCGCGCGTGTTGTTTGCCTTCTAATTTTTGATTTTTAGGTTTTTTATGTTCTCATATAATCTTATTACACTGTTTACATCTATGTTTATGTGTGTTAACAAGAAAACCAAATTACGAAAAAAATTGAGTATGGAGGGGGTATAAAGAAAAGTTCGGACACGAATTTCACCCATTACCCTCGGATGAATCTGGCATTCTGAAGATGTAGTCTTGTGAAGAATTCTTTCAACAACCTATACAAAAAATTTGATTGGATTTCCCACTACACAAATCGAAATTTTCTGGTTTGAAAAAGTCAACTAGTGGCGTAGTCAAACTCCTACATCCAGATATTTCGAGCGTGTATTCTATATTTTGGATTCAGAATTCAAACATGCCGTGGTTCATTTATGGTGTTTTGGAACCTACTATGAGAGCGTATCAATACTGCAAAGCCGTATTGTTCAGTCTTGCATAAATTAAAAAAAATCCTGATTTCAAGATTTTCGCTGAAAATTGAATATCTTCGTTCGACAAGCGCATTTTAGTCCTACTGAACGATAACGTCGGCGTGTGTTAAAGGGAGTAAAATATTCTGAATCTAAACTTCATTGCCCGCATTTTGAGCTCTAGAAGTTTAGTTTTGAAGCTTTTTTCAATTATGTAACAAAAACTTGAAAAAAAAATTTTGTCAAGGTAAAAAGAAAAAAAAATTGTCGAGTTGTCAACTTTAAAAGGTCAAAAAAATTTCTACTCTGAATGCAACCTCGAACAGTCCATTTGAGTGATGCCCCAAATGATCAACTTTGATAAAATATTATTACAAAAACGAGATACATGACTATTTCTGAAAAAAACGCAAAATTCGGAATAACTTTATAGTTAATTTTTTAGAAAAGCTAATGTAACTCGATTTTGAAGAGGGTGTGGAACGATGGAAGGGGTTAAAATCATATTTATCGAAAATTTGAAGTCAGGGACATCATCCCACAAACACGGTTCGAGCTCGCTTTGAGGGTAACAATTTTTATTTGACCTCAAAGTGGATAACTCGACAATTTTTTTCTTTTTTCCTTAACAAAATTTTTTTTCAAGTAATTGTTACATAATTGAAAAAAGCTTTAAAACATAACTTCTAGAGCTCAAAATCCGGGCAATGAAGTTTAGATTCAGAATATTTTACTCCCATTAACACACGCCGACGTTATCGTTCAGTAGGACTAAAATGCGCAGATATTCAATTTTCAGCGAAATTCTAGAATTCCTTTTTTTTTAATTTATGCAAGACTGAACAAAACGGCTTTGCAGTATTGATAAGCTCTCATAGTAGGTCCCAAAACACCATAAATGAACCACGGCATGTTTGAATTCTGAATCCGAAATACAGAATACGCGCTCGAAATATCTGGATGTGGGAGTTTAACTACGCCACTAGGTGACTTTTTCAAACCAGAAAATTTCGATTTGTGTAGTGGGAAATCCAAACAAATTTTTTGTATAGGTTGTTGAAAGAATTCTTTACAAGACTACATCTTCAGAATGCCAGATTCATCCGAGGGTAATGGGTGAAATTCGTGTCCGAACTTTTCTTTATACCCCCTCCATACTCAATTTTTTTCGTAATTCGTTTTTCTTGATAACACACATAAACATAGATGTAAACAGTGTAATAAGATTACATAATAACATAAAAAACCTAAAAATCAAAAATTAGAAGGCAAACAACACGCGCGATCACGCGTGAAATCGTCTAATTTTGGCACATTTTCGGACGGCCAGAAAACCTATCAAAATTTGTTTAAACTGAAATTTTTAAGCGCAAACAACTTTTATTTGGCTAAAACTATCATTTCTAATCCAAAAGTGTATGATTTAATGTATATTTTAGAATTTCGAAATTTTTCAAAAAAGCCCAAGCTTGTGAACGCATGCGTCGATTCTTGCGTGCATCCACTCATATATGTAATTCCAAGCCACAAGGCCGAAAAACCAACTTGTTAGTTTTAATGATCTTGTCCAAGTCGTCGCCATAAATATCTTTGTCAATATTCTTACTCGGTCGATAAATGTGCTTGGCAACGTTGTCGGTCGCGCGCCAAGGTTTGTCATAAGCAGCATAGCTCTCGTCATCCAGACCGCCGCCCGAGTCCAAACCCTGAAACATTAGGTTAGGTGTAAAGATGGTAATAAGATAACACATTAATAGTATTTATGAATATGGCTACGATGATTTTCGACAGAAAAATCAAGAACACGACAGAATTTTATTATTCAACATTTACTCCACCCAGTTGCATGTACTGATCGTCTTATCATAACTGAATTTGCGGCCACATTACGGAACAAAAACTTGTAGGTCTTGACGTTACCCCGAAACAAAAAACTCCACCAACTTAATTTAATAGCGTTTTCTTAATGATGTCAACCGATAATCAAACCTTGAAAATATGTTTCCACCAACCTTTGACTGATTGAACAGACGTTCATCGAACATGGTGTCGTTGTCCCTGGTCTTGGTATCAGGCAAACCGAGTGCAATCTTCTCACTAATATCACGATCGCCCTTATCACGTCTCAACTTGGCCTGCTTGTCCGGTGCCGCTCGGGCGATATTACGCTCACGACGACGGTCGTTCTGACGGTCACGACTGGAAAATGTTAAATGTAAATTCAACTTCCTTACTGGAACTTCTCTATTACTGAAGCCAACACGGCACACTTACACCATATGAGAATGGTGTTTTCGTAGTGACCAGGGACGTTAGAATAAACTGACGGGCAACGGTAGAAACCCGCAAAAAATTCTTCAGGATCAGGTTTCGAACCATGGCTGTCAGTTTTTCAGCCTGGCATCTTACGCAAAAGACTATGCAGACGATCCTGCAAACACTAGAACAAGGACCCAACGACAACCAACCGAATGACATCTCGTTCCTTGGCATCCTTGACGTCTTCCTCCTCTGGTTTGCCAGCGCCACCGGTGGCCGCGGGTGCTGCCGTCTTGCCACCACCACGACCCACCTAAAATTAGAAAAAATAAATCAACCAAACCCCTATAACTTACTTATACCAACAACCAAGAAATAAGGAATATAGAATTATTAATAATACAATAATCATTCATTGATAACTTACAACTATAGAACAAATTATACAATGCTTGTCAATGCATAAGATTGTAACTAGCGTTCATGAGCGGAATCGCAGGATACATTCAAATGGAACGTAGTTTGGAACAGCTAAATTGTGACTTTTTCACTCCGAATTCAAACAAAATCTTCGAACTGAACTGTAAGCAAATCAAGGTAATAACGATTAACCTGCTGGCGTTCCTCGCGTGCACGTCGCGCCATCTCTCGCATCTTCTCCTCTTGCTCCTGAAAAAAACTATAACTTTAACAACCATTAAGTATAATACCATAACAAACCAATAACTATCATCGTAGAAAATTGCCATCAATCAAAAACCTTCATGAACAACAAATTGAAAGTTTATACCATGAGCTCAAATTGAAAGTTTGAGCTGTACCATTAAAAATTCTACAAAAAAAACAACCGACCTCTTTCTTCTTCTGTGCCAGTCTACGCTCAAGCTGTGATCGCATCTCAACGGCTTCGCGGGCCTTTCGATCCGCAATGTACAGCGATTCAGCCAGCTTGGCAAAGTTTTCGTTGATGTGAATCTGAGAAAACAAACAACGTTGGCGAGATGGATAAACAGAAAGCACGATTCAGTCCAGAGCACGTACACATGAAAGTTTGAAACACGCTCTGTTTTCACAGTTTATCATTAAATAAAAATATGCTTTCTGTTTACTCGACCTCCGGAGATGGGGCAGGGGTTGGTTAAAAACTTATAAATTCATGGCCCAGTGTTATTGGACGACAATTTCAGTATACAATACATAAGAAAAAACGAGTGTTTTTCATGTTTCGTGACCTTTATGATGCTTCAAGTAAAAAATCATAAATAACCTGTTGCAGTCCACGTCCGTCAGCGGCCAACCGCTTGTCCAACGGTATCGTGTAGCCCTTGGGATTTTTCCAATTTGAAATGCACGGCGGAATCTTCCAATCAGCTTGTTCTTTCGTAGTCACCTGCAATTAAAAACTTGTGATAAAATTTTACTCCGCACTACAGGTCAGGGTTACTAACGATTACACTATTACTCGCAGTTGCAGTTACATATATATTAAACTAATCGACAAACGGTAAATCACGATTCTGACTTAAAACAATGAACAAACAAAAATCAACCCGAAATTAAGAATGAATTCTAAACAAGTGAAGCGGAAAAGTTTTTTAACAAAAAAGACAACCGTAAAAAACGCAAAAAAGTAAACCAACTTTTCTGGTGGGCGAATGCATGACGGGCGCCGGTGGGCTGGGTGGGGCGCGGGGAATCTTCTGGTTTATCCTGAAAAAGTCAGTCATTAAGACGATGAATTCAGCAACATCTTATACCGTTACTTTATTTAGGTTAGCATGACCAACTTGAATTTGGGCGGTTCCATGGGGTCTTTCTGGGCATCGACCATTCGGATTATCCTCTGTTCGGAGCCACTGGCATAGGAGGGGCCCTGCTGTGATGGCGTGTAACGGATGTACTGCGCTGGTGTCTGCTTTTCGGCATGACGTACTGGTAGGGCAGCTGCCACCTGTAATCACATACAACTTTATAACTAATTACAATCGGAGGTATCCATTTCAAAAAGATACAGCTATGAATTAAATTTTTTTGAACACCTCTGGAGAGGTGACATCCCTGGCACGAACTCAAGAACAACTAACAGATTGTGACATAAACTAGTGGAAAAACAACCAGACAGGAAAAACCCTATACAATGTCAAGGTATGAAAGTTGCTATTCAGACATTCCACTCTCACTCACACCAACCTTTGTCTTTGTTATCTTCTCCAGTGCCTGTCGTGTCAGTTCAGTCGTCTCGAACACTTCCTCGTCATCCGGTTTCTGGAACGCCTCGTCTTCTTCATCGAAAGCCTGGCCCTTCTGGTCCGATAGTTTGGTGTACACAACCTGAATTGGATCGGCTACAACCAGACGGGTCACGGAAAGGGTATAGTTAGCTGTTTGTATTGCAAAATTATGGCAAATCAATATTATCTAAGTTTTTGAAACCAATATCAAGACAATTTTTTTATTCAACTCAAAAGTGGTTTCTGATCTCGCAATCTAAAATGTTTAGACCAGTTTTTTTCGGACACGTTCACACTCCATTCTTCAGTGGTAACTGTGGGAACTTGAATGAAATTTAAAGAATAATACACTGCTAAATGAATTAAAATCCCGTCAAATGTTAACTATAATCAATCAAAAAATTAACAGACCTTATCCTTGGAGTGGCCGACCCGAGCAATGGCATCGTACTTGACCTTGCCGTCCGAGTCTACCTGAAACACAAACAACACTACCACATTAACGGGTTCGAATCAGCTCGATAGAAGGGTTTAAAAAGGGGAAAACTTAGAATTTTATTCCAGCTAAAAGTAATTCTGAGTCGAATGAAGTTATGCTAACTAAGTATATAAATATATTCCCGTATGTAGAATATAAAAATAGAGACTACTTACTGTATGCTACATGAGTCCAGTGATTTATCAATCATGGTACAGAAACTCTGAAACCAAAAAGCTCTGGTCCCTATCATTAAAGATTAAAGTACATCATTTGCGTTGAACAGATGTGGGGAATCGAACAAAAGACCATCAATTCAAGTGTCAGGTCAAAGTGAGCTTAGTTGAAATGCCAGACGCAGCCGGTCATTAATACTAAATTAGTCGCATGCGTAGAATTTTGTTTCAAAACAGTATTTCGTAAAAAAAAAACCATAAACTAAACCAGCAATAAAACTTTCCACCCAATAAACCCAACCTGTAATGCCAATGTTTTGCCCGTTTTCTCCTTCCTGGATTCCCTACCCATGCCCAGTGGGAACTGAGCCACGTGTATCTCGGGAAAAGCACCACCGTCTCCGAAGTCCTGCAATAATATATTCACTAAAAAACGAATTCAGCTTGACATCCTGGTATAATAAAGTCACTAAGAACTAATGGAATAATGAATTCACTAAGAAACACTATTATTTAGCAGCTTCAACATCCAGAATGATTCATTCGTAATTCTTCTTATATCACAGTAGACACGAGTGAGAAAGAGGCTGATAAGATAGTTACCGTATAATAGCGGCATTTATTAATAAAAGACAGAATAAAACCTGATAGAATGAAAAATACATGATAAATCATTTTCAGCGAGATATTCAAACGAATGATTAAAGGTCAGGTCAGAATATTGAGTATCTAGGTTGCTTGCTACCCCTTGTCATGTCATCTACGTCTGGATGCTCGCTCTCAATGTATGTTAAAGCACTTTCACAAACGAATAAAAAAGAGAAACAACATATTAGAATAAATGCACATATAGTGAAACATAGAAACAACATAGTAAAAGTCAACTAACGGCATCCACCCGTGGTATATATCCTTTTCGCCTGCCATAGGGCGGTGGCTCCTTGGTCGCGATCACACCCGCAGCTGCCGATGCCGACACGCCACTATCACCCATGGCACCCTGTTTATTGAACATCTTTTTGTATTGGGTTTAAAAAAAATTCATGGTGAATATGAAATGGAAGTCGAGAATTTGGCCAAGTTTTAAATGATCTAACTAAAGTATACCTAATATTGATCAGATGAGAGATAAGAGAAAATCTTTACTGGAATAATTTCAAATTCATTTCGACTATTTTCAACGTCTTTAAAAGTGGATCATAAAGTCGAATAAGTTAATGACAGCAGTGGAAATAAAAATGGCTACAACTACTTCAGAACTATTCGCGATACTTAAAATGGATTACAAAGGTCGATGTACAGAGAAAGTTAATGAATCGTGATAAATGTGGATGAACCTCATGTGCCTTGAACCACGGATCTTTAGCCACCCAGTCATCGGACACGCCTGAGGGAGCCGGTAATAAACTGAAAAATAATACTTCAGAAAGAATCATAAAAACCTAAAACAGCACGCGTAATTATAATCGGGTCTCTGATACTATTGGACTTAAATTTTTCCACAACATTTTCACTGATTTATATAGATAGCTTACAATTTATAACTTTATATGTGCTAGTGCTAGTAGATAAATTGCAATTTACATCTTCCAAACGTTTACATTTTATTGTCATTGCCCTCACTTCATTATAATATTTTTCTATCGACGGGAAACCAAGAAATTGATTTCTATAATGGCGCTGTTTACTTAACCGATCCTATAACATAACCCACCCAATTTATGACTCATCCATAAAAAAACTAATTCTTGAATTGAATCGTAGTATTTTTCATACCTTAATATTTGAAAATCTTCATTAATACTTAATATTTACTCTCCTAAATTCTGATCCCAAAAAGGGAAGATAAATTACAAGTTATGATGACTAAAACATCAACAAGTACAAACCATACAGAACGCCCTTTTCTTACAAATAAATACAAATACAAATAAAATGTCCTTTTTCACTACTCTCGAAGAATCACAGCTTTTATAATTTCTAATAAATTCCACGCAAGCCCGAACAATAACAGTCCGAACGAAAACAAACTTTCCCCTTCGCCCCAACTTCTAAACGTGAGCACAATATGGAAATCGTGGCGGCTTGATCGCCATATTATTAGCCAACAAAAAATAATATTCAGAAGAGCGATTCCCTTCTGCTCACAACAAAAAATTATTAACATTGCTCATTCGTGTTTTTATATATTTTTCAAATATCTCAATCACAGATTGTTGTCGCATTATGATTTAATTAATCCGCTGCAAAGAGTACGCGCAACAGCCCAGCTACAACCCGTAACAGTTCAATTGCGATATACTGACTGACGCTGCATTTAGTAGAATACAATCATACACAGACTTATTCACAGAAGCGCTTCGTTATAGCTTCGCCGCATAACAGTCAATTCATGTTAATACTAAGTTTTCAAACCCATACACCAATATAAAAAATATTGAAAAACTCCAAAGCGGTTATATTTTGTCTATTGAAAATTGAGAAAATAAAAAACATGACTAACTCGTGTAATTTAGTAGCCATACTAAATCATACAGACGTCCGTTTTGGTAGTCAGTCCACACAACGCCAAAATGCAGACTACAATAGAGAAACATAAATGAAAAAATATTATTCAAAAAATTGATAATAAATGTAAAATCCACTATAACATGGATTTTTGGCAAACACACATGTGACCAAATAAATTCGACAAATTCATCACCACAATCGAATTCGAAATGTTGGTTTTATTCCAGGAAATATAGTGCAAATGATAGTAGATAATATTAATATTAAGAATGACAATTATAATAGATGTTATATAAATATTATTATAACTTCAGCTTAGTATTTTTGTGGTGGTTGTGATTGGGAGAAAATGAAATATTTCAGAGGAACTATTAATTTTAAACCCACATATATTTTCCTAACGAAACAGCTCTTGTATTTTGAAGATGGTGCTTACGAATAATAAATATTATTCAAGTTTATGAATTTCGCATATTGAAATCCACATGTTTAACAAAAACTACGAATAATTGGACAAAAGTACACATCTAAATTTGATAATTGACAATTGACATTAATAATGCAAAACTTCGCATGATGGAGAGCCGGACAAAGCGAATGTAAGATAATATTCATATAATAGAATATAATTATAATATATCAGAAAAAATATATAATAAAGAAATCGGAACGCAATAAAGAGAGTAATGTGCAAGCGTTTCTTTCATTTGCCTTATTTTACAATGGCCATTTATAACGATGAACATTTAGGCTACTACAGTGATGAACAAAATCTCAAGAAAGTTTCTTCAAAGGTCTTTCTATTTACCCAAAAAATCTAAATGGTTTCGAACCAACAGCTAACTGAAGAATGATCCCACTGCTCGTTTGTATCATCAACTGTAACGTATAATGTTATCTGGTACCCAAAACCGTGTTTATCCTTGGTGATGATGGAATATTAGAATAATAAACAAGAGTTGAATAGCAAAGAATAAAACACCAAGAGAATAATAAAAACAAGAAACACACGCGTGTAGCCGTAGAGCACGTGCAAATATAGTGAAAATCACAAATAATTTGTTACAGATCAGTTATAGGAGGATGAAATATTTGTTTTCACCAGACAAGTCGCCAGAAAACCCCCGATAACTGAACTGCAATTTCACAATAAAAACAGATATTATTCGACCGAAAATATCAGTTGACCGCGAGTAGAAAATAAAAAATCACAAGTAATTATTTTGCATTCACAGTTTCTACATTTGTGAGAGTGTCAATGTGGAGGATACAGGTTTGTCGACACGGTATACGTCGACGTCGTCTTCATTATATACGTGGAAAATGACGATACAAGAGTAGTTTTCCTGCCCCACCAAGTTGACTTGACTCGAGTGAGATATACAGTACTTGGGTGTCATTTAGGAGCGCGGGATAAAACTTCAATTAACTTTTTTTTAATTCTTTCCGAAGGTTTGAAGCAAACATAATAAAAACCGCGAAATATCTCGTTTCTGTATTTTGCTTTCCGTTGTCACGTAAACTATCATACTAACCGAAAACATTTAAATAAATATAATTAACATCACGAATTAAATGAACTAACCATCAGTAATTGACCACAGAATCATATCTCATTCACAGTCCAAAAAGTATTCAAATTTCAAACCAAAGCAGTTTATAAAAAAAGTTACAGTAGAAATTCTGAACACGTTTAGACACAAAGTCACAATGGAGAAAATAATCGGACGAATAGTTACTGCAAAATATGTTTGGAAAGTATATTTCAAACTTCCGAAGTTGTAGTACCATGAAATTGCAGTTGATATCCGTCCGCGTGAATGCTAACAATTTTTTGAGAGTAACTGGGGAAGGAAAATGAATCACAAAGTTCGTATGGGTTGGGTGGCGGTTTGGGGCAATAATAAAACACGCACTGGTTATATCAAGTCATTAGAACATCAATTTTAACAACGTGGGCTTATCACAAACCGCTGACAACAACTCTGCCGATTTTGGTGCAAGAATTTCGCATGTAAAACCAAACATTTATTCGAGGAAATTTCCCATCCAAAAGCAACACGTTGTCTGATTCATAACTGGATGTACATGTAGTATTAAATAAAAGATTGAAATATATAATGTTGTAGTATTTTGCACGCAATACACGCAAATATTCGGAACGAATATAGAGAACAGCTCGGATCAGAAAACGATCGGGTGCTCACGGGACGGGAAGTAATAAATAAATGTTCACACGATTTTTAAAATGAATCCAAATTTCATCCCTCTGCTGTTCTCTTGGCTGTCAATACGATCCGATAAGTTTGGTGCTGTTGAAGGTAAATAAAAATGTTGCTATTGTCCATTTTGTTGTTGTTGTTGTTGCAAAAACCTGATAATTTAACAGCAACCGCCAGATTTTTTGTCCTGCACCGACTGAGTGGGGCCGATTTTGAGACCGGGCTGACCGCCGCCGACGGGCGCCACTGGGCCCATTCGGTTCTTGATCTCAGATGCCATCGTCAGGAAAGCCTACAAATAATAGCCATATGAGCCCATTTATTTATTTATTATAACATTACTATATTTTTTTAATTATTGTGCATTATTATATTCGAATGAACGAAGGGATAAAAAAATTTCTCAAAAGCAGCGTATCTCAGATCGAATAAAATGAATGAATACATGAAAAAACACAGTACAGTACATGCAACCGAAAATGTGGCATACTGAAATCAAAGTTAGATGTTTTCTGACGCCAAATGGGGGAAAAAGGAACGCAGTGTTAAAGCACAAGATTTATGGGTAAGTACCCGAGTAAAGTAATCAACCTGTTCAACGTTCGTCGAGTTTTTGGCAGATGTTTCAAGGAAGGGAATGCCAAGCTGGTCTGCGTATTCCTGTAAATAGAGTTATCATGGAAAATAAATCACTGTTAAATTAACGTACTTCACCAATATCCACTACAAATTCAAAACTGAAAAACCATGTGAACCGTAAGAACTATAAATTATTTTATATGAGCTGCGCTGCGCTAAGCATCCATCTCCTTCTGGAGTAGTGACAATTTCTTTGATTCAATGTTCAAACTATATTAACTATTATTATTTATCTTAAACGATTCATAATTGATTGTTAAAAACCGACTTTGGCTGTCTGGTGTTCGACGGCTCGTTTGGCGGTTAAATCCGACTTGTTACCGACCAGCAGCTTGTTGACGTTCTCGCACGCATATCGGTCGATTTCCTTTAAAATTTTATTTTTGAAATATATCAGTTGAAAACTTCCCATCACAAATATAACATCCTATAGTTTATAAGGAGCAAGGGAAATATTTATAATTAAGACGAAAATGAACGATTCGGCGGGGTATTAAAATTAAGACGGGGTTTTGATTGTGTATCATAGTTTAACTTTTACACAAGTTGTAACAAAACTCTACAAATACGAAATTCTGCAACATGCCAAAAGACAATCGAATGCAAAAGTACTTCGGCGACGGCGAACACACATTTTTTTCGCGCTATTCTAATGATGAAACGATTTTTTTTTCATTTCTAATGAGGAACGAAAATGTAAGAAAGAGAAAGATTGAATAAAAATGAGTCACCTGTAACCACTGTTTGACATTGTTGAACGACTCCTGATCGGTGATATCGTATACGACAATAATACCGTGCGCCCCTCGGTAGTATGATGAAGTGATCGTTCGGAAACGCTCTTGACCCGCCGTATCCCACTATATATAATGACACAAAATTAAGGCTACTATTTTTAAATCTTTGTTTGTCACCTCAAAATTATGCGACAGTAGTTTTGTTTATTTTTCTTGAAGAATCATACTTTTATAATATACATTGTGAGAATGGGCTTCTTGAATATGCGGAATTAGTGAAGAAAGATTTTTCAACACTAATAAATAGCAATGAATTATAAACCAACAATCTGCAATTTGATAGTTTTGCCATCCAGGTCAACGGTTCGGATTTTGAAGTCAACACCGATCGTGCTGATATATGATTCCGTGTACGTGTCATCCTGAATTTAAATGCAACATTTAAGTGCTGAAAATAGCATGTTTTTACAAGATTCTATCAAGTTAAACATCTCTTAAACTTCGTATTCAAGCGAGACAGTCAATGGCTTCATCTCTGAGGTAAATCGCAATCAAAATCAATTATACTATAATGTGAAACCTTGATTGTTAGACAGCATAAGTCGCACAGACTTATGTTAACAACAATCTTATAACAACACAACACGAGAAAAACGTATTCGAGATAAAAGAGCAACAACTAACCGCAAATCTGAGCAAAAGGCATGATTTACCGACACCCGAGTCTCCAATCAGCAACAGTTTAAACAGGTAGTCACTGAAATAGGACGCATATCGTATACCATTTAAGAAAATTAGTTTTGCTTTAGGTGATTGAAACCGCGATAAGAAGAGTTAAGTTAGACGGCAAAATGGCGAAGAAGCAGATCACTGAAAAGTTATTGTGGTTACTTGCCACTGTGGTACCGTTCGAACGAAAATGAGGTATCTCGGCTGGATTGCACTTTTGGGGTCCGAACCCCTAGGCCCTAATTGACCTAAATACTAACCTAAAGACATCGTAACTGATTGACCTAAAGACAAAACATTAAAAGAAAAATAAACCACCAACTATTCGGGGTTCATGGTGGCCATGTTGAGCGCGTGTAATTATACAGACGTCCCGTGTGGAGGACGAACAGCGAAAATGCAAATCAATAAATACGAAGAATCACAGATATAAAAGAATAAACTCGTTGGGAATTACCGCTGGCGTGACTTTCGGATAAGTGTACCGAAATCTTACTGACTTTCGGAGAGGAAATAAAAATATGTCTGGCGTATCTGAAACAAAATGGGCACGATAAGTGGTTGCAAAAGACTCAAGGATTAGGATTTTCTTATTGTTTCAATATTTTTATCGATAAATATGAAATTGTTCTGACAAAGAAAAACGCACAGTGCGCGTGTTAATCATACGTTGTGAATTTTGTGTGCGTCGTTTATTCCACGACCGTAACTTTTATTTTAGTGTGTGTATTCGAGTGCGTTTTTTTATCAAACTGTTTGACTAAAGTTGCCGAGATAAAAAAAATTTAGGTAAGAAAGAATAATTAATTGATACCACCACTAGCTTTTTCGTTATTGAAGTTATCATTACCGCCAGCATCTATTGACATCCCATCATGGTTCAGTTCAGCAGAGATTAAGGTGTTGATGATTCAAGATCGTTATTTAATTTGCCGATCAGGATGATTTTAACCTAATCTTGAGAAGAAAACTACGCATTTTGAATCAAGCAAAGACGAATTAAATTTCACGCTTTCCCGTTTTTATCGCACCGGCGAACAAGCTTAGCTCTCATAGGGAAGATAATTTCTTGGATGAGGCGAGAAGGAATCATAAATTTTGGGACCATTTTATCCATTCCTCAAGTAGCAACTTTAACCCACCGTTCATCATTTTTTTTCATGTATTGTCATAGTTAGAATAAGGCTACCCAAATTTCAGGTACGGCCGCCGTACGTGTTCTACCCAAATTATCGGTGTGGCTACCTTATCCAAATTTTTGTGCAGGATTATTGAGACCAGTGCTTGGCAGCTGGCTGCTCAATTTAACTCAACCACACAGCTCATTGTAAAAAAAACAGTCATCTTATTCAAAGAAGGGTATTTCGAGTTAGGAAAATTAGTTTTATCAACTAGTCATAAGAGTTCAGAAAACAAGCATCGACGTAGATTGGCATCAAAGTGGAAGTCAAATAGTGCCAGGGTTCGTTTCCGCAATCATATTTGGGAAATCTTCTTTGAACATTAGAAATGTACTATTTTATTTGCCCGTTCACGTCGGTAAGCTTCAACTTTCCAGAGCTTTATTTTACAACCGAAGTTTTGTCTGATTTCAGTAGTTAAGAGTCAAAAGCAAAAGCTGATGCTCGATTTTGAAGCTGCGGTTTTATTTAAAAAAAACGGCTTAAGCTGGCTTTATACTTCACACTAGATTATGTTCAAAATCTCCGGCTTTAAGTGAAAGTTAAAGCTTACCGACTTGAAGGTGTACCCATATCTACGGGGCACATATTTGAAAACTGTAACGGTTTATTTTTTTTAAATCCAAACTTGACTTTTTTATTTCGGATTTTAGAAGAGGCTAAGCTAGGCTATCTTCTTTACTAACGTAAAGTGTGTGTTCGGAACTAAGCTGAAGTCGTATAAACAAGCAAATGTAGCTGTCATTGGGTAGCACGAATTCTGACAAAAACCGGTAAATTTTACAAATATGCCTAAGGGGCTGCATAATAGGGATCGTTCGTTTGCGGAAAATTAATAGCGGAAGTCTTTTCTCCGGAACTTTATTGTGAGGATTGTTTGTTAGCGGAACTGTATGGATCGAATTTTTTCGATTCGGTACTGTTCCCACTTAACGGTTCCGCTAAAATAGATCAGCAGATGAACGTTGCGCTTTTGAGATTTCCTCTCCGTAGGCGCAATCGACGTGAAGGGGGCAAATCGCTGTTAACTCAAGCGACTTTAGTACAAACATTACAAAAAAAACATTTTACAAAACACAGTACTTTACGTTAACCCGTTTATGAATCATCATGTCCAATAAACGACGCACTGATTCTGCCAGCTCAGTCACTTGCGAAATTGAAATAAAAAATTGAAAACAAAGCAATCCAGTCAGATAGTAAATAAACGATGCGAAATGGAAAAGAGGGCTAACGCCTGCTGTTATAAATGATTCGAGACACCGTTCCATTTACTGAAACGAGGTGCACACACTTTCCCGAGTGTCAAACGGGGTGTGGGGTATCATCTTATCATTGTTATCTTTTTTTATCCTAAAGTGTCAAAACGCTCCATAACATAATGAAAACCTGATAATTAATTTCAAAAAAACATTTATGAAATCACGAACTTCAGAACGAAAAATCAAAATGTTGGCGTTCGGGCGTTGTTGTCAGCAGACGGCCTCGAGCTCAAATCAGCACCTGGTTCAGTCGATTAGATCCATTGGCCGAGTTGTACCACGAGTATTGGCGCAGAATCTGAAACAGAATCCAACTCTTAATACAGCGGTTCGGCTATGCAGCACAAAACAAGAGGTGAGGTTGCTTGGTTTGGCCCAGAAAATGTTCACAACGGAATAGTTTGTAATGACACTGATATGTTACAAAAATCCATTGATCAATTTCTGCAACAGTTATGCATTCACACCGTTCAAACACTAAACGGTCATTTACTTCTCGCCATGACACACCAATAAACTCGTTCATAATAATTAACCGGATTACGTGTAATCGTTTAATGATGATAATAGATAGATTCACTGATGTTTTTTAAACAATCTTGATTGCAGTGACTCCCTAGCTCACTGAGTCAATCTGAGATTGACTCCCTGACCCAATCAGTCTCTATCATTGTTTCAGTGATAATGTTCAATTGATAACTTGTTAGGTCACTTAAAGCCTTTCTGTTTCATATTCAGTTGCCAGGTGGTGCTTATGCAATCAATCAGTCAATCACTACTCCAACACCCATTCATTCATTTATTCATTCGTTCGTCCATCCATTACCCCATCCATTCACCTATTCATCTATTCATTCGTTTATTCGTTCATCCATCCACACATTCATTTATTCATTCTTTCGTTCATTCATCCATCTATTCGGCCATCCATTCCTCCATCCATTCATTTCAGACCAAATCCCAGTCGATCGTCAGTAAGGAACCGCCGAAATATGAAGAAAAGTACAAGGAGAGTCCATCGGCCGGGAACATTGGTTGGTGGAATCTTAGAGAAATCATAAATAGGCGGCATCGAATCGATTATATCACATCATCATAACTGATTTTAATTGATTTCAACTAATCAACAATTAAACAACTTGTTGAATTCAACTATCTGATAAAATAATTTGTTGCGTAGATTTTCGTTTCAGTTCCACTTAGCATTTTTGTTTAGCCGGCGGCCGAATGATCACAGCGACGGAACGAGTGAAATTTTATCTGCGGATCACTGGCATGTACCTGAATAAAGACGATATCCCGGATATGATCAGGTTGAGTGAAAAACTCAACCACTTGTTCACTCATTTAACCAATCACTCACTAACCCACTCTTTCACTCACTCACTCAACATTCATCCAATCACTCACGTACTCAATCTCTTACTCGCTTACTCACTCAATCGCTCACTTGTTCATTCATCCACTCACTCACTCACTCACTCACTAACTAACTGACTCACTCACTCTTAATTACTCACTCATTCACTCACCAACTAACTCACCCACTCAATCATTTACTCTCTATTTAACTCACTCGCTCTTCTATTCACTCGTTCAGTATTCAACTAACTCGCTCACCCACTTACTCACTCACTCAGCCACACTAGCGGACGAGTTAATCCTCCAAAGGTAGGGTAATTTCACCAAAAAAGGGGGGATTAGGCAGAAATTAGGCTATTTTACCTATACCTTAAGGAAGAAACTCTATCAAAAACCGTGAAAGAAACAGGGAATTCCATTCTTCCCACCCGTTTTCGTCCGCTAGTGCTCAGCCACTCACTCACTCATTCACCCACTTATTAGTTTTCAGTGCCCGAGAGTACGGTCGTTGTCGTGATCGACTTCGAGTAATCGTTTCCGTATTCCTGATGGTTGGGTTCGTGGTGTTGTGGTTCTCGATTCACATCATCAAACGTGGAGCCATTTTGTACCCGGTTTATGAAGAGGAAGAAGATTGATTGGCTAAACGATTCATCATAGAAGGGAATAAATGATTAACCGATTTATCAGGGTGAATACTTCTAACCGATTTGTCATTGAAGTATAGTGTGGCATATTAGTTGATATTTTTTTCATAAATGTCTGGTTCAAGAGCGGTGACCGTACTTGTTAGATGTACAGATTGGCTGGTCTTTACTTTCACTTCATGATCGGAGCCTTGATTATAAGTCTTTTAAATAGCGTTTGACCTCATATAATTTATTGCTCATTTGACGCGAAAAATTCTAATTATATAGCTGATCGAAAAGTATTTGCTTTTTGGTTTGATATGATTGATTGTATTGCATAGAAAGAATATTAGATATTTACAAATAGGGTGCTAGTATTGGGTAGAAAACTCCACGTACTATGTACAGTATGTCATCTTTCATATTTCATTGTTTGAATATTTCATATTTGTACATCGAATATTGCAATTACTATACAGAAAATATAAATAAAGAAGATAAAAAATTAAAAGAGTGAATACTTAGAAAGCTAGTGGGCATTTTTATTTAGAATGATAAATATTTCAATAAAAACACTGTTCTTTTTGAGAAAATGCTGATGGTTTGAAGATATAGCGCTGAAATTTATAAATGTTGGTTTGAAATTTGTATGCTTGCATGATTGTTTACTTTGTTATGAAACAAAATAATGTCATGAAAGTTTGTTGTTTGTAACTATGAAGCATACAACTGGCTATTAGGATACACGTAACTTTACACAATAAGTCAGAATTAAATGGTTCAAAACAACGGATAACGTGGATACAATATCATTAGCATTGTTGAACTTAATTTAGTTAATCAAAATCGATCGCCATATTCAATTTTTCGAATTCGATCGGTTCAATTTATAATAATTTGCCCGTTTTCAAACACCCGAAATCAAGTTGAGATTTGAATGTGAGTTTGTGCACACCCGTTGTTCGCTCCATCCATTATCGGTCATCTCGAAATGTTCGCTCCATCCATTATCGGTCATCTCGAAATGTTCGCTCCATCCATTATCGGTCATATCGAAATGTTCGCTCCATCCATTATCGGTCATCTCGAAATGTTCTTCCGATACGCCACCGCATCTGACACATTTTCCGTAATTTGTCCACGTCTCCGGCCTTCCACGTCCTTAGCCAGCAGTGGTTTATTGTTTTGACTCCGCCCATGCATCTTTATACCCAACAGAGGCTCCGCCCCGGGACTCCGTACGACGTCGCCCAACAGAGGCTCCGCCCTCTCACTCCGCCCACTGGAGAATCGCTGTCTATCCAGCGTTTGTGGCCGTCGTCCGCTCACCGAAGCGTGCAGATTGCGATCAAACTTGTGCGGCTTATCAAATGACGGGGTCTCCATTAGGTTGTTACCAGATGCGCTGTTCCGTGTGTAGAGCATGCAACCCATCGATGCATCTGAAGTCAAAACTGATTAAAAACGTGTCGTTTGAGAACTTGTGGATGACAGTTGTCCTTCATATTTATACAAGTTACAAAAAACCTAAACCTCCCAAACACTTACGAAAAAAAACTCTTAAATATATGTGTTAATTGCGAACCTGGTCGATTAACTTGACGATCGGCATTGGCATTGGTGGATGACGTGTCGCCGGTTCGTGATTGCATCGTATTACTTCGAGTGCGATAATGGCCTTTGTTGTTGCATAGTCGCTTGGACAGTCGCGACTTAAGTCCGGGTATAAACGCCATCGACAATGTATCTGTAATAGAAAGATACAGATAATCATGATGTGTAAGTCGGAGCGAAGTTGGTTGGGATAGAGGGTTGCACGAGGACACTCTCGAATGATTATGGATTATGGCAGGGATCCAGTGGTCCTGATTGGGATGAGTATTGTGGTGAGCAGTACCGCTTTACAAATTCAAGATGCAACGGTAGAAGAAAGCATAGCATGTTTCATAGTTAAGTAGGACATTTGACAAGAAACCATTTTGGGGTGTGCGTGTTTCTGATAGTCAAGCGTTCTGTGAAATGTTAAGCAATATGTTTTAACATGTATTTTATACCTGGTGAACAGGGCGCCAGTAACAGACTTTCAAGGTAAACAAAGCTTTTGCTCTATATATCACTGTACCTGTTACAAATAACTGCCTCGCAAGGTACTCTGAAAAAGGTAATCTGGCGCCCCTTAATACGACGATAAACTACTCAGTGTAGCTGAACAACTATGAACAAATAGACAATCTGACTAAAGTAAACGATAAATCCACAATCGAAGTAACTATTATACTGTAGTCATGTTCCAGAGCGCGGAACAAAGTTAGTGGTCCATAGAACATAACATTGGTGAACTCACAAGTACTGGAACTACAGTAACTTAGA
The DNA here is from genome assembly GCA_964036265.1 of Daptonema setosum. Lineage (NCBI taxonomy): Eukaryota > Metazoa > Nematoda > Chromadorea > Monhysterida > Xyalidae > Daptonema > Daptonema setosum. The sequence goes on from OZ038448.1 coordinate 12,071,584, forward strand.
CCTTATAACCAATCTGCTTAGTACATACATATGTAGCTAACTAATTAAATGTGCTAGTTTTTCATCAATTTAACATGTATGATCATTATCCTCAAAAGCAGGGGTGTTGGGTGCGTATGACCAGGTGACCTTTACTTAATGGCTCCTCTAGTCTACCTACATGCCTACTTACATGACTATGTATAGTAAACAGCTAACTAACTAATCTTGCTTTTTATTCAACATAGTAAACATAATACATTATACATGGTAAACTAACTATCGTCATCATCCTCCAGATTAGGTGTGTTGGGTGCGTAAAACCAGGTGCCCTTGACGATAGTTTTGGTCTTCTTCCTGGCAGAGTTGTGCATGTGCACCGGATTCCAAACGACAGTTGATGCCGCAAATACATGGAGGATCAGGTAGATGAAGTAAGGTTCAGTGTCGGGTAGCGGACGGAAATCTGTAAGTGAGTGAGTGAATAAGTGAGTGAGTGAGGGAGTGAGTGAGTGAGTGAGTGCGTGAATGAGTGAGTGACTGAGTGAGTGCGTGAATAAGTGAGTGAGTGAGTGACTAAGTGGGTCAGTGAGTGAATGAGTGAGTAAGTGAGTGAGCGAATGGGTAAGTGAGTGAGTCGGTCAGTCAGTGGGTGGGCTAACCAAAATCTCGCAGCAGATTACACATGGTGATTGGAGCCCAGCAGATCACAAATGTACTCATGACGATGATCATTCGTCGATGTGCACGACGCTTGACCTATAATAACTGACTGACAGATTGACAGAGTGACTGACTGACTGAATGAGTGACTGACTGACAGAATGGCTGACTGAATGAGTTACTGACTGACAGAATGGCTGACTGAATGAGTGACTGACTGACAGAACGACTGGCTCACTGACTGACTGACTGACTGACCGACTAACCGATCCATTGTGCTGGCGAACGGCTTCGGAAAACATGGGATTTTCAGCAACACTATCTTTTTCGATCACGCAGTGCACCTGAAAAATGTTTAGTTTATTTATCATATAACCCTGATACAGAAACAAACTGACTGACAGAATGACAGACTGACAAACTAACTGAGTGACTGACTGACTGACTGACTGACTGACTGACCGACAGACTGACTGACTGACCGACCGACCGACTGACCTTCCAATAACAAAAGCAGATAATGTAGGTCGGGATGACAAATTGCAGTAAGGCCGCATAGACGCCGTAAAACTTTTTGAACCATCTTGGGTACATATCCCAGGTTTCCATGCAGAAATAACCGCAAACACCTTCGGTGCTGTTGACGTATTCGGCTGCAAGAGAGTGAGTGAGGTAGTGAGTGAGTGAGTTAGTGAGTGAGTAAGTGAGTGAGTGAGGTAGTGAGTGAGTGAGTAAGTGAGTGAGTGAGTTAGTGAGTGAGTGAGTGAGTGAGTGAGTTAGTGAGTGAGTTAGTGAGTGAGTAAGTGAGTGAGGTAGTGAGTGAGTGAGTGAGTGAGTGAGTGAGTGAGTTAGTGAGTGAGTAAGTGAGTGAGTGAGTAAGTGAGGTAGTGAGTGAGTGAGTGAGTAAGTGAGTGAGTGAGTTAGTGAGTGAGTGAGTGAGTGAGTGAGTGAGTGAGTGAGTGTAGTGAGTGAGTGAGTGAGTGAGTGAGTGAGTGAGGGAGTGAATGAGTGAGGTCGTACCGAAAACTTTGCCAGACTGTAGTGTGTTTACGGTAATGACTGGCACATTCAGCGAAAAAGCCAGGAACCAAATAATACAGCAGTAGACGATGGCACGACTGTTCGTTAGGGGAGCACGGGTGCGATCACGAATGTGTAAGTATCTGCTATGACAGACTGATTGACTGACTGACTGAATGACTGACTAATGGATTGACTGACTGACTGAATGACTGACTAACGGATTGACTGACTGACTGACTGATTGAATGACTGACTAACTGATTGACTGACTGACTATGTGTGTTTGTACCTGATCACAGCAGTTGCGGCCAGTGACCAGCAAACGGCGATTACAGCAGACACTTGAAGACACGATAACAGATAGCACATGGAGTAGCCAAAATACCAGGATTTCTAAATTGAATCATGTTCAATCACTCACTCACTCACTCACTCACTCACTCACTCACTCACTCACTCACTCACTCACTCACTCACTCACTCACTCACTCACTCACTCACTCACTCACTCACTCACTCACTCACTCACTCACTCACTCACTCACTCACTCACTCACTCACTCACTCACTCACTCACTCACTCACTCACTTACTTACTCACTCACTCACTCACTCACCAACCTTCACAGTAGTGGTCGGTGTGACGGGTAGTACAACTACACATAAGATTAAGTCTGCGACTATCATGTTGATAAGGAACATGTTGTGAGATTTCAGATAATCCTTGCGGATATACAGCGAATGCAGAACTCGAACGTTTAGGACGATTCCACTAAGAAAGGTTATGACGTAAATGGTCAGCCAGAAGAGCTGCACAAATGGGTCGGTCAGTGAATCCTGAGATAAACAGTCAGTCAGTCAGTCAGTCAGTCAGTCAGTCAGTCAGTCAGTCAGTCAGTCAGTGAGTCAGAGAGCAGTCAGTCAATCAGACAGTCAATCATTAGTCAGTCACACCAGTCAGTCAGTCAGTCAGTTAGTCAGTCAGTCAGTCAGTTAGTCAGTCAATCAGTCATTCAGTCAACCATTCCCACCTGTAGTGTATGCATCTGCAGATACTCTTCCACGGACACACATTTGTTACGGTAGTTGGCATTGGGAAGTGCCGTCATATCAACCGATGGCAAGGTCACATTCAAAATCATTATGTTGGTATTGGAATCCTTGTTCTGGATTTTCTAGATTTCCAGGTTGCTGATCGGTCTGAAGATTGGTTTTACTGTATCTTCAATTATTGAACGAGCTCTCAATGGATTGACGTGTATGCATTCGGTAAGTGATGCGTCTCTGATCAATAATTGATGCGCATTTAGTGCATAATTGAAATGCTTTCAAAAATTGGCTGAGTGCATGTTGATGATTGGCGAACCGACTGCGTTGAATTTTGAATATCAAGCGTCCGTGACTCAACAAATAGGCAAACCTGCAAGAAACCAAGAATATAAGTCAATCAAATAAATGATGTATATGATTCAATTATTGATGATATATTTATATGTATATATAAATAGAACAAAAGCATTCAGGGTCGCAGCTCTAAACAATGATTCCTTATTTTATATTACGAAGATACAGTATACATACGGATGTACATAGTTACGGTTGATTATTAACTTAGAATAGTATATGTATCTAGCTGAATATTCTACATACTGTAGCTTAGAATAGAAGTCATTAGGGCTCTGTAAGGCTAACTGTATAAAGCATGACTTTGGTTTAGATAGATTCTCTAGAGATGGTACAAAACTTCTAGGTCAGCACAGTTTTCGTTAGGTTAGGCAATGTTATCGTTAGAACCATCTAGAGAGCAGATAGATACATTTTCTTTGCCCGGTCCGTAGAATACTTACATAACTGCCAGTATAAATACGACTTGGCGACGAAAAACTACATATAATACATACAAGTTTATGACGACAAAAAGTCGGCTATAAAGTTGAGCAAATTTCCTGATGTAAATTTTTCCTTATCCATGCATAACATTAATTAATGAAAAATGTATGCTTTATTATGTACATCGGAAATCACTAACTGGAAGGGAGGGGATATTCTGTTACTACATACATACATACATACATACATGCGTCAAACACCGATTATATTAATCTAAAATACGATAGTCTTTATCATTATACAACTTGACAGAAGTCCGTGTCCAATATGTAATTTATTTCGAAACATTGATAAAATTGAATAACATAATATAATATTAATACAATCAAAAACATGGACAAGATGAAGTATTTTAATATAATAATAATATGAAACCATTTAAATTATACATCGGTGAGATTAATTGAGGCGATTCTGATCGGGCTTCGTAGCCAACGACTTAGTTTACTTGATATAGAACATTTATGTATATAGATTATAACCATGATGATTTTGATTCCTTTATGACCCAAGAAAACTGTAATTGACTGGTTATAAACTATTTATAGATCTTTCAAAACCACATGCGATAGAAGTCAAAGAGAATGACGGCATCAGAGTTTCCGTTTTCGGTTTGTTGTCAAGTACTATTGATTGTACTCACTGCATAGCTGACGAGAAGGAGAGGGTGAAGGGAAATTCCTCTATCTTTGGCAGTTCCAAAACGGATCTCAAAACTGCCATTTCCCTTCTCTTTGAAAAATTCCCCTCTCTTCGAAAGATTGGCTCGTTCGCCAGTGTATACACTTACGTTACTGTACACGAACGTTGAAGTTGAAACCGGAAACAATTTTCTAGGGGCTTGAAACAAGCAAAAAGGAATCGGTCAAGGAAAATGTCAACAGAGCTAAACTTCCTGATGTCAGATCCAGTTTAACCACAAGCTTTACGTGACCTTCAATTGTCGTTGCCCCTTTCCTATCAAACGTTGAGCCGGGCTATTAATGAGCTGATTCATACAACTTTTAAAGTTTGTAACTCTAGATGTAGATATAATGGCCTAAGCTAGACCGATACCCTTCCTAGGAAGCAACTCCTTTACCATGTGAAACACTGAAGTCCCCTTGTATTTTCAGGTATGCAAAAGTTTCAGATGCAAAGTATGAGTCACGTCAAAACGACTTCTATAGTCCATGTTCAACACTTAAAAAAATATCATGAAAATGTGATGCGCATGTGTTCCGGCTTTTGTAATTACATACATGCTTGACTCTCCTTTAGGAATTTAATTACCGACTGACCATAGCTTAGGTTAAACATAAAATAACTAGATTTAACTAAACATCAGGAAGCCATGACATTATGGATTATAGGATATACCATACCATGGCAAGGGTTCAATGTTACAGTTCCTAGTTGGACTCAACTCAAGGAACATATAATTCAGTGTATTCATCATACAATATTTTACAGTCCTTTTGATTCATAAGTAAATAATCAAGTTTTTTACTTTTCAAAACTATGATTCACAAGTTTTGTAAGCAACTCACATCATGAATTCATTACTCGGTCCGTAGTTGGAAGCCGGGTTTTCGTTTAACGAAATTAAAAGAATTGTAATCATATATGGAATTAAAACTTCATACAATTCCTATCAGTAATAATGCTGATATATCGCTCAATAAAACGAAGTCTCACAACAATGTTAACATGCACATGTACATATGTATGTTGTACGTACATATGTATGTACCACTATATGTTAATTAACCACCAAAATAATGACCGTGTTTCCGCTATATGTATGTTGTTGTGTTGTGACCACTAGTAAATGACGAACCGTATTACATTTATTGTCATTCATATAGAACAGGGTCAGTGAATGGAACAGACTCAGCTATGTAATCACATACCATCGATTCAACTCGTGGGAGGTATGCACTAGCGGACGAGAAGTTTTGGCGGACTAAACATTGACTCTGTTCTATAAGATGTAAATAAAACGGCAGAAAAACTGCCGATTTTCATTATTTGACGTTTTTCTTCTCCCTTTGGAGGGCTGACTCGTTCGCCAGTGGTATAGTACATTATACAGTGTGTCCCAGCGAGGTGTGATCATTGAGATTTTTGAATAACTTTCACGGTGTTTTAGATAACGACCTAAAATTTCACAGGTCGATAGAACCAGTTTCGGTGATACGCTGAATCTTAAAAAGTTTGATTTGGTTCAGTATTGCGTGTTTTACGGGCGATCCAGCAACATGCCGGTTTATGTTTTTAACGCGACAGCATTTTAGAGATTTTCACCGAAAATAAAAAGTGATGCAAATGAACGAATTTTTAGTTAAATTTGTGTTAAAAAGCAGGAAGAGGTATATTACAAAAGTCAAAGGACATTTTTCGTTCAATTGGTTTTTTCAAATTTTTTTATCCGCAACTTTTCGCCAACATTAGCAAGAAATTGCTATTCTGTTTTCAATATCCAATAGAAGGTGGAATAATTGATCAAATCGAAAAATGTTTTCAGTACTTCAGATTTATGGTATTAGCTATCAGTGTTGCATGTTTCAAGCCATATAGTTTAACTATCAGACAGTTATTTAATGTTTCATGCGACATACTTGGATATAAAGTGTAATTTTAAGGCATGTTTCTGGATCGGCCGTAAAACACGCAATACTGAACAAAATCAAAATTTAAAAAATTCTGCCTAACAGCGGAAATTTTTTTCATCAACCTATGAAATTTTAGGTCGTTATCTAGAACACTGTGAAAGTTATTCGGAAAATTCAATCATCACACCACGCTGGGACACCCTGTAGTACTGTACATGTAGGTTTACATTGAAGCCTTCAACGTACCTTAATAATCGAAACCCGATTCCACTTTTCACAAGAAACGTAAATCCACTGATTTAGAATGGTTTCACCGTAGTATTCTTGGTTTAATGGCAACTCAAAGACGGGAATATGTAATATAACAAAGGAAGTTTTATATTGAAATAATCATTGAAAAGATGAAATTTTTTATAAGATGAAAATGAAATATTTTCTGAGAAAACCCACAAGAATAAACACAGTCTTAGTGATGAAAAAGAAGTAGAGGCAACATCGTTCTATTACATTCGATGATCGCTCGTTTGCTACTGCGGCACAACAACTGAATAAATTGAAAGTGGTTTCCTTGTCATTAACATAGTAATTGATGATTGACTTGTTGATCACGCACCCACGTTATGTACTTGAGTAGAGGTATTTACATACGATAAACCCTAACCACTTGATTAATCAGCTTCTAGGTGTATTATTAAAAAAGTTGGTGGTTGAGATAAACGGTATGAGTGATACTGTTTTCGTTGCATGCATGACCGTAACGCAATCAGCCGCCTATCTGTACATAAGCCCTTAGAGCAACATCACTTACTGTGTCAGTTTAGTCAACTAATCCTTATTATCTTTACAAACCACGTAACTTGTTTTTTTTTATGTAAGAAAAGACCTGAACACGAGAATTTACATAACAGTTTTCAATGAGAAATTATGAATAACAGTTTTTCATGGGGAAATACGTATGTATAAACCTTTTACGTAAGTGGTTATAAGAAAAAGCCAAACTTCGTTTACTGTCATCAAATCGCATTTAAAACAGCTTTTCACAATCATGAATCTGGCTTTTAAGTTGTGACTTTGATTAAAATCCGGTTCGGTCTAAGCCAAAACCTGATTCTCAGCTGAGTAAGCCATAATTTGAATTTTAACTTCACTGAACTTCACAGTTGCTTGATTGTCGAAAACTATTGATCAACAGATCATTCCGTCATATTCTTCAACAACTACTGTATGTATTAAGACAAGTACTTAAAACTCTCCAACAACTATTGAATGTTTTATGAAAAGTACTTCATATTCTTCAACAACATGTATTATTAACAAAACTTCATATTATACCATGTTATGACATATTATGATTACTGTATGTTTTCCCGAGTAATCTGAAATCATAGAGATTGCTGGCGGATGAGCTAATCCTTTAAACAGAGGGAAATTTCATCAAAGAGGGGGAATTGACACTTTTCAGGCCATTTTATCTACTCTTCATGAAACAAACTCCTGTTTTTAGAACAGCCCAAGAGGGGGAAATCCACTTTTCCCTCCCCATCTCGTCCGCTAGTGTTTACGATCATAAAAATGCAAGTGCGTGTAAACATGAATCAATTGCACAAACTGAAGCTGCAAGACTCATAAAACGAAAAGGTGACAATTTTTGATTTTACAGTTGTTGTCCGGGGAATCAATCAACAAAGGTGATTGAAAACTGATCTTGTTTACACTGTGGATAGATTCAAGACAAATTTTCGTACAAACATCGGTCCTTATGGGCTTCTATAATGCCAAGAAAATCGTCAATATATTGCGAAGAAATGCGCTAATACTGCGAAGATAGTAGGTTTTTGAATGGGATATTGCGTATTATAATCTAGAATTATCATATACTGTAGAACTACCAGGTACAATGTATGTAAGCAGTTTAGTATTAACCACGTAAGTCTTCTAAGTACTCACTGAGTATGTAGGCGGCAAAACCGAATCCAGATTTCGGGTGTTGCTTTAGACTTGGGCTTAGACTAAGGAAAGACAAGGCAAATGGTTGTGGCTCAAAAATATAATAATGTTTCAACTTTCTTGGTTCAAAAAAGTTGCGATTACCGCGAGAATTTGTTGCTAGATCGAAGATGAGGTCAACGGATATTAATGAACGGTCTGAAGTGAATGTGAAACTATATCTGGTCCTTATTTATGTACAATCTGAACCAAGACCCATAAACTGAATGCTGACTATAACAAAGTTCGATTTTTTGCGTTACAAATGAATGGATACGCGAGTTGCACATATCTCGCTATAGTTTAGGATTGATTCCTAAGTGAGCCGAGATTTATATATCGAGCAAAAATACAACTTTAAGACATGAATGTACGTAATAGTGCTTAATAATGTTGATATTGTACTAGGTCAACATACATATGTACATATTTATTTATACATACCACCGTACCGTATGTTTTAGATGGGTTCCCCAACAAATAAACATATAACACATCACGGTATGGCATATGAAACGTACAAGCTCCTCACACTTCCACAACGATTAAAAAATTAGCATTTGATCAATGCAGTGGTTCGTCAAACAGCAGTTATTTGCATTTCATTGATCTTAATGCTAAATATAGAAACTGTATTCTATAATGAAGTTGACATAAAGTTGAGATATGGAAGGCTAAATGTGCAAACTGATTGGACTGTCTAAACACGGATTCACGGTAATTAGTGATACTGGACCATGTGATCTAGGTTATTTATACTACATCACGAGACAAAGATTCCACTTTTTCGTTGAATATAACATGAAATATTGGTAACATAGAATATTTATGTACATACATACTTCATTACGGTGTGTTTGAAAACAAAGATTACGGTATCACGCTGGGGAACACGGTGCACCAACAGCAATTCAAGTAACAATATACATATTAGGATAAATCTTTTCTGTAATTGTTGAAAATACAGCTTGTTTATAACATGTGGATAAAAGTATCCTGAAAGTGATAGTTAACAATAACTGATTTGAGAACCCCATGGAGAATTCCCTCAGTGTTTTGTGAAATTTAATGAGGTATGTAAGCACTGTTTACTTTTCATTGACGTACACAAACAAATATAATGTTAGTTAGTTGTTTTTGAAAACATCCAGATTCAAAAAGCGAGTTTTAATTAACATAATAATACTGATGAACTAGGTAATCATTCAAGAATATTAATGGAAAGTATTCAGTGGCACAGGGTTTACAATATCATAATTGTATCAAGTTTTTTTTAATTTTATTTTGGGTGAACACAGTTACATATGAAAGAATGTAAGTGTGAAAGTGAGCTGTAAAAGAAATTTAAACGAAAAAATTATGTTATGAATGTTAGTGGTTGAATGGGACAAAAGATTCCTTTGTTCCATCATCTACATAATTGACTATGAAGAATAGTAGGGACATTAAACAATAACTACATACAAACAATAAGCAGGTTTTTGAACATATGGAAAGTTTTCATTAAGCACATATATGAAAATATTTTCACCAAGTTTAGGTACATAACTGAAACAGTGACTCGGCGAAAACCTCAATCGGTGTTTCTACCAAAACCGTATGTATTTGGCGAAAAGTTACTCAAATTAAGGGGTGCTAATGGTGCATTCGAGTAAACTACTCAACGTACACGTTCTAATTTAGTATTCTCTAGTTTAGTAAAAACTAAATAACTTACACAGATAAGTCGACAATAATTAGCAGAAAATATGAGTCATGGGCATGTCAACTCCTAAGTTACGTCTTACCACACTCATATTTATAGTACTTGTACTACTTATCCGACTCATAGGACTTACAATGAAATTATCAGATTTCCTTACAAAGTATGATATGAGGGTAATAATCCAATCGTAATTACACATTCATTGGCGGACGAGAACGGCAGAGAAAAGTGGAAATTTTCCCCGTTTGACGGTTTCATAAAGTAGAGTTTTTTCTTTAAGGTGTAGGTAAAATGTCCTAATTTCTGGCAATTAGAAAGATTCTTCTCGTTTTATAGGTTCTACTGGTCCACCAGTGACCCATAATAACCGAGCATTGTAGGTCTTCGGGTTTTATGGTTGTGGGCTGCTCTTCATGATTTATGTACTTCCTGTTGATTGTAAGTACCTATTCGTTCCACAAAAACATATGATTATGATAATGATAATATTGAAAGTAGAACCCAAAAATGAATCACATGCATATACATATTATACATACATTATCATACAGTTTGATCATTTTAATTATAGTGATAAGGTCGAACAAAGACTTTTATTATGAAACAGATTGTCGAAAGAGTCGAGGCTCTGGACGCACTTTTGTGCACCGATTTTTTACTACTACGGACTTTATCTCAATATTTCTTATAATCCCATATGATTTCGATACAACATATTTCATATAATGCTGTATATGTCTATAAGGGTGCTTTCAGAGTAAAAAGGAAAGTAAAAAGGAAAGTAAAACGGAAAGTAAATTTGTAAACCTATTGACCGAAAAGTTAATTTTGTTCCCGAAAAATTGTTTTTGGTCATTTATTTTCAAATTTTACTTTCCGTTTTACTCTCTTTTTTACTTTCCCTTTTACTTTCCTTTTTACTTTCCTTTTTACTTTCTTTTTTACTTTCCTTTTTACTTTGAAAGCACCCTTATACAATTTAAAATAATGTGGGTGGAAAAGTTTCAGGAAAAAATAAGTTGTCATGAAAGTGAGTGCTGTCAGCTATCTATTCTCTTTTGGAAAAATATCATACATCTCAATATTCTATTCAAACGAGAAACTCGTTTCAGATTTTGCATTTTAAATAATGAGCAAATGGATTCTCTCATAATGGATTGTAGTCATGATTTATTTAATATCATGATTGGATACCCAGAGTTGGTTAGGATATTCGTGAATACAATATCACAAAGTGAATACAACTTTGGACATTAAATTCAGTTTCAGAACGCTGAACTTGAAAGAAAAACTGTAATATTTTCAGCAATGTCAATTCCTTACGATTCAAAATCGGTAGAAACATTAACGACGTTCTTTTTGTAAATTTTTTTGAGTCAAAACTTTTTGGATGATCGTTTTCAATTCATTCTACCTGGACTTAAAAGACACTGTGCAAGTTTGTCAGTTTTAGTAAAAAAATACTCATTCTAAGAAGGTTATTCGTGAAAAGGGTTAACGTAAAGATAAAGCTGCATGAAATGAACCCTTCAAATCACGATGAACCGAATGTTTTGCGTAATGAGTTACCAGTTACGCTCGCATCAAGAATTCACCGACTTTTCAATTCACAGACGTTTCAGTCAACCGTCGACATTTTTAGCATCAGGAATATAACCCGTCACATGCCGTCGTATCGAATTGCCCTTTAAAGGATTGCCTTATCGAAGCCTTTGACAGCCCTATCATATTGTTTCAGATATCAATTTTGGTAACATTGAGTATAGGAAAAGTAGAAACATTTTTGATTAGATTTCGTGATATGCCAATCGAAGCCAGACATAGACATCATGTTCAATTAAACGAAAAAAATTTTTAATCCAATTTGAACACGTATATCGGACGGGTTCGCTCTCCTGTCACTCAAGTTTTACTTCATTAATGTCAAAGGTTTCGTTCGAATTCGCATTACGAAAAACCCGGTTTCGAACCCAGGACCAACACTCTCCGAGGCTGGCTTACTCTGACCGCTAGACAAGGCAATAGGCACAGGAGCGAGACACTTTTTTTTTACTTCTGCATCCTACTCCTACATATGTTTCAACTTTGAACGTTTCACTTTATAATAATACGTGGCTTGACATGAATGTAGAATAAGAATCTAGAACAGCACAATTAAGAACTGGTCAAAAATAGTTAGCTAAAGAGTAGCGCCTGCAGCTATCAATCAACTTCAGTAGCACTCACATCACAAGTGGCACATTGAACTCGGGTTACGGTAGTTATGTATAGCTCCATCATGAACGTATCACATCCGAAACCGAGATAACCAAAATTATGTACGGCTTATAGTTTCGCTCCGCGTATGAACATATTTGGAAAATAAAAAACACTATCTTGACCAACATATAGAACCGTATGTAAAAAAATATATAAGGTAAAGTTACAAACAGTTATCGTTATGTGAACTGATTTGCTTCGGTTACATGAGTCAGTTTTTATGCAGGAAAAATGATGTAATACTGGTTTTTAATGGTGTGCGTTCGCTAAAGAAATTTTTTGACACTTTTTTGCGATGCAAATAAAAAACTTTCAATGTTACTTTTGACCAAACAATAAATCTGGCGATCGGACAAGCCGAATTTCCCATGAAAATCTGAGTGGGATTCAGAACACATGTTTCTAACCTGAGTGTTTATTTATATCCTCTCATGTACATATGTACCTAAATATGTATATTCTTTTATGTATGTATCTAAAAAGTTGGCTTAAAATATACATAGTTGCAACTACTCTCCTTTCAACAGTTCATACCAGTGGTGAGTGATACCAGAGCGTGTTTTACTGCAATGGCACGCATTCAAAACTGGTTTCGCAATCAAATGAGATTGCTATCATGAGTTTTCCCTAACTTTCCAATGTATCGGTCAAAACTGGTGTATGGTCAAACACCTTTTCCTTTAATTGTGCCCCACTGCAAAGACCGGGTTCGCAGTTGGCTGTTATATATCTGTTTGTTCCTTGTATCAGGAACACTCGAGTAAATGAACCGCCTCCAGTCTCAGCAACAGAATCGATGTTGGTTATTGCGGTAATGTCCAGATCATGATTCATGAAAACAATGATTTTAAGGTGAAAGTCACGCATAACCATAATACACAATTTTTATTATTTTTATTTATTCCGCTTTGGAAACGAACTCTTAAGTTTTCGGCGATTTTTTTCAAACACCTGAGAATCACTTGGAATATCTGATTGAAGATCAACTTTGCCATACCCACTTCCAATACTCGCTCATAGCAGAGTTGAAAAAATGAACCTATGTTTTTCCAGCTGGAAAAGGTTAATAATAATCCGATAAAAGGTGAGTAATTCTACATCTTTGTGCAGTGCCAGTGATTATCAGCTGTAAAAGGCTGAAACAACCTCGATAAACGGCGAGTACTTACATACTTTGTGAATAGAACAATCATTTGTTTGACGAAACAAGATTGGCGCTGTATTCTGTTTCTACATACAGTAGTTGTCAAAGGGTCGTCTTATCCACTTAGCTGAGAGTATCTCAATGAGCTGGTTTCAATATTCTCCAGATTTTCCGGAAACCTAACGAGATCGAGTATGATAAAACAAGAAACAGCAATGTACTTCACTATATTGTTATCATGAAAATCGCAGTTTTAAATCGAAGAAGCAACAATTTACTATATTGTCATCATGAAAACACTAATTTTTGAATCGCTCAAGTCTACATTACTTCTAAACCAATTTTGATAAACATTTCTGTCCAAGATTATTTTTTATATCTTGGTTATTTTTATAACTCGAAATGGCCAATATTAAAAGAGGCACGCAATGTTGACTTTGTCGTCATCGAAATTATCTGAGTTAATGCTTTTCAACGTTTCAAAACGGAATTTTCTCTTTATAAATAAAATGGTTTAAAAAGTCTTGAACTTGGAAAACTCAACACGCGACTCACATCTTAATTGAGATAAGATTGAGTTCAGTTTACAGTAATATCACAGTACGTACTCACTATTACATACTCAAGAATTCAACATAAATTGCAAGTTTTTACCGTTCTCAGTGAGGTGAGTTACAAATAAGCATGCAATAAAACAATCGGGCAATAGTATGGAAAATAACGATAATTGAAAGTAATCAGATAGAAGCTTTCAAGGGGCGGGGGGGGGGGGGGTCACGAGTTGGAAAAAGTTCGGCAAAACAGTGAACGTTTGTTTCCAGTAAAATGAGTAACATCGCGTTTCAGAGCGTATACGGATTTCGTAATTACATCATGTGTAATGCAAAAAATTAAATGACAATGACGATGAAGCCTACGCGATAATGAAGACGATTGCCGTTCATGATTTCCGTCGCTCATTCCCATCTCACGTATTACTGTAATTTATATCAATGAACTCACACAGCGTGATTCTGAAGAAGTTTACACCGAATCCCATAACGTAAGGTTGGTTTGTACAGATTAGTTGTATTCTCGACTGTATTCCAACTTTTCCAGAACAATTTCGCGTGATCTGCCCTCATTTGAAGTCTGTGCCTGCGTAGTTACTGATAATTGGAACAATACCGACATGAAAACAGCAGTTCACTTACGAAAAAGTTTAGCGTAATCAAATGAAACACGATTCGTGTTTGACACTGAATTTGACACATCACCGAGAGAATTTGCCTTGCAAGTAAAATATTGGACATTTTTATATATGAAGAACGCCTATATAATACATAGCTTCAGATGTAGAAATTTGTTTTCATTATGAACTACACAACTGCTTCTAGTGGTTGTCGTTACACAGCGCAAAACATAGCTGTCGACGCCTTTGTCATGTGCTTTAAAGCTCCTGTAATATAATATTCAAATATTCTAAAACAAATGATATGCGATACTGTTCTCGTGGTCTATACATAAATGCAATACTTCTACAATAAAAATGATAGGCAATGTGAGCATGCACAGGCGGACGAGCTAACACAAAAAGGAGGGGATATTCGTCAAAATGATGGTAAAAGACTGTTTTGAATCTATGTAACCTGCACCTTAAAAAAACAATTCTTATTTTTTTAACTGCCGAAGAGAGGGAAATTCCACTTTTCCGTTCTTCCCTCGTCCGATAGTTATGAAAGATACAATGTAAGCATGTCATCACGCAATAATTCTAAAGGTGACTTTCGTCTCTTCAGAAAAGATAATCTGTCTACAAAATCTGTAAGGTTACGGTAATCATCTACATGATGTCATATCATAAGCAGTGTCTTGTCAGATGACCGACTGGTTTACCTACATACATATTAATCCGACAATCTCACAGTCATTCCAGTCAATTAGGAAACACTATTTTAATTGCGCTTCAACTTTTATTGAACTTTTGAACTGAAAATACAGTAAATAATTACAAGATGTATTATGATGTATAAGAAAACAATTAATAAAAAACGCAGCAATTCAAGTGATTCTCGGGTTTGGTTGAGCAATTCTTTTAGATTTTTTGACAAAAATACATGTTTAATTTTTTAAATCAATAATTCAGGCGGTTTTCATTTTGCTCTATATGACAATTTGTCGTTGAATAGAAAACTTAATGTATTGTATATGACATGTACACAATTTTCTCAAATATAACAACTTGTTTAAACAAATGAGTCAACTCATTAATTGTTTGTCACAATCGCCTGTCACACGGCTTTCTTTTGTCACAAAGTTATATTTGTCTAATCCTGCTTTCTTCGAAGGAAGATTGACCATCGCTGTCGAGATGAGCTTTCTATTGTCCGAAAGTTATTTCTGAGTAAAATTGCTGTTTGCTGAATAATATTAACATGACTTGATTGTTCATACCAATCAGAGATGACTGACAATTATAGTAATGGGTGCTGTGTTTACTCGAAATCGCTAACTTAGGTAAAAAAAACAATCAAGATTGAGTAAAAACGCGAGTAATGAGCGTTTTTTTATTCGTGGCTAAAACTTTTTGATTGATCAATCGCTGTCGATTTGTAGTTCCAGTTATAGTTTCATAAATTTACAAAAGTTATAGTTTCAGAGTTTTACAACAGGTACAGTTTCAGAGATTTTCTTACTATGCAATTTCCATTTTATATGTTTTGGGAGCGATTAAAAGGTGGTCAACATGGAGTATATATATGGAAAAATTTTCAACAATTATAAACGTCTTTGTCTCAATGCTTAACGTGTGATAAAAAATACTAAATAAAACAAACCTTAATACTTAACAAATGATGAAAAATAAGAACTATGTAGATTTTTACTTGATTTAACGTTCAATTAATGTTTTGGCTCTAATAGTCTGACACAAAATCATGATGTGTTTACCGTTCATAACGATTCGCGGGGAGTAAACACAAACTGTGGTCAAGTAGATCAATGGCGAACGAGTCAAACCACCGAAGGGAGGGGAATCTCTCCAAAGTTGGGGAATCGGCAGAAGTTAGGGTATTTAACTTACACCTCAAAGAACAAACTATTTTTTTTAAACGCCAAACATCTTTTCCTTCCCTTTCTCGTCCGCTAGTGAAGTGCATGTACAGCTACAAGTACTGTATATAAATCATTTTTCGTCCATCATGGTTATCCATGTGTACTTGGATGTTACATCCGATAATAATATATTATTATTGTAAATAAACACGCTAATAAATTAGGTCCTTAATTGGAGTTTCCGGTCCTTATTCCTATGAATGATCTTTCGCACGTATTCTTCGATTTCAGTGCCACTGGGCTACGGTATGGCGATAGAGTTCGTTACGAAATAAAGTATAGTACATTACTACATTCTTGACTAATTTTGTGCAAAAACATAATGTTTCCCCCTCGATTCCTCGGGTCCAAAGCGGTTTCCACCTTGTGATACTCAACCTGACAATTATAGAGTCAAACATTTTACATAGGTGAAAATGTTGCGGCCTGGCACAAAATAAGTTATGAGTACTATGATCGACTACACCAGGCTTGCCATCAAATATAATAATGTAGTTCCCCAACCGATTGGGAATGTCACATTTCATTGTCTGTCATTTTTCCGTAAAAAACGATCGTCATGACAACACCTTTACTTTATTGTGTTCAAGTTCTATGTAATAAAGTTATAATGAATGTAGGAAGGTTAGACCTGTGGGCGAGCAAGTTGCCTTCACTTTATTGTTACATACAAACGATTAAAATACTTCATTTGAATGTGCCGCGTGTCTCTCGATGACTTCGAAACTTTCGACAGTGAAACTTCTTGTGAACAGAAATGTTCACTAAAATTCGAACAGACATGAAACAAACTACATAAGTTACACATCTTAAAGGTTTTATGAAATAAAGAGAGAAGTGTACAAATCATACATTCAAAAATAAAATTCCGGTTTTTATGATAAAAAGCCAAGAAAATCTTCAACATTCTCAGATCTTTCTGAGTTGAAGAATCTGCTGAGTCGAACTGTATTTCAATCAATGACGTCATTGACTTAAGGAGGAAAATTCTTGATAAGTGAATATGTATTTTTCTGACTTGTATCTAAAAACTATAAAAACACGTCAGAAACAAAGAATGAACAATACTATACAATGCCGACGATAGCGTGACGCGAAACCATAATAAACGGCTTCATAACTTTATGACTTCCTATTTGTATAATAAAATTTCATCTCATTCTACGAAGACAATTGGATTCTCAAACTCCGGAAAATAATCTGGTTAGGAATTAACGGGTAACACCTCACAAAAGCGAGTTTAAAACGCCTTGCCTGAGAAAACCTACAGGTTGTATGGGAAGTGTGGCCCCTCTTATCAAAATCGAGTTATACAGCGTTTTGGAACCTACCAGAGTAGTGTAACATTACCCTATGACCGTTCGGTTCAAAGTTGCCCAAAACCGGAAATATCCGGATTTTTCGATTTCTGCTGGAGGGCATGCGTCACCATGCGATCCGGACACTTTGACAGGCGGCCGTCAGCGATAGAAGCTTCCAATCACCAAATAGATTACATATTATGAAACTAGACTTATTTCCGCGTGTTTTGAGCCCTATTTGACGGCATTTGACAAAATATTCGATATAAAAATAAACCCTGGAAATTTTTGAAAATTAACTTTTTTTGAAAAAATCGTCAAATTGCATACATAAATGTCAAAATAAAAATTGTTGCAAGATTTATCCAGACAAACCGAGTATGAGGGATGATGCCCACATAGTAGACCTTCAAAAAAATCGTGTGTTACCCCCCCACATAGCCCCATTTTTTCGAGCTACGGGCAATTTTTTGAAAAAAATCATGAAATTTCGGTGTTTTTCTGTTTTTACTCAACTTTAGCCATTAGCTATGAAATATTTGTACTCGATATTTTACACCCTCGATAAATATAACATCGTTAATTTATTTTAACTCACTTTAACTATGGAGAAAATGCATGAAAATCGGGTAAATTGGACAAAAACGACTTTTGCAGAAAAATGGTCGAGTTTTACTCACAAATTAGAACGGAAGTGTTATATAACTGCTTTATGCGACAAGACCAACTTCTGGTAAAACAATTAAATGTTGTTACAACTTCAGTTGATTGATTAAATGTTTTTTACAATCGAATTTATATAATTTTAGATGAAAATTTTGCTTTACGGCTAACATATGTGTATATTCAAAGATTCACGTGTCTTTAGTTATGGGACTTTATTTTTATTTCTGAGTCGTTTCTGTTTTTATTTTGAATGTTTTTAGCATAGCTTGCATATGACATTTGAATAAATGAATGTTACCAGCGGATGAGGAAGAAAAACAATAAGTGAGGAGAAAACGGACATTCGACGTTGATATGAAAATGTTACTAAATGTACGATCGGTGATAACGCAAAACATTGTTCAAGTTCGCACCACGATTTATACTTTTTGTTATATGTACATAATTGATAGAGCATGACAGTTATGTAGCGTCATATTTTAATGAAAAACATAACATAATATAAGTGAGTTCAATAACGAACATAAACATGATACGAATAATGACATGTCAGTAGTTTTCACGTAAAACAAAATTTGTATGATCAGGGTATTTTGTTAGAACCAGTAATTTTTTATAACAAATCTTGTTTCTACACTGAACGTTTCAGTCCCGTATCTTTCCTATGTGCATCTTATGTTATCTAGACAACTTTGAAGAAAATTTTAAAGCGCGCCTAGATACAGTAGTTTCCACGCGCAAAAAAAATAATCACACATTTTGGGTAACAAGGAACCTGGATAGTGAAAGAAAAAAAGTTTGTATTTGTGATAAACCCGCTGCAATATGATTGAAATCAGACCTGAGTAGTATCAAATATGGCAGTTACTCACTCACTCACTCACTCACTCACTCACTCACTCACTCACTCACTCACTCACTCACTCACTCACTCACTCACTCACTCACTCACTCACTCACTCACTCACACACTCACTCACTCACTCATCACTCACTCACTCACTCACTCACTCACTCACTCACTCACTCACTCACTCACTCACTCACTCACTCACTCACTCACTCACTCACTTATTCAGTCACTCAATCAATCAATCAATCACTTATTCAGTCACTCAATCAATCAATCAATCACTTACTCACGTAGAAATCATATTTAATGAAGCCCTTTTTAGCACACTGGTTGGCAGCGCCAGCCAACTAATAATCAATATCCTGATATATGGATTGATTGTGGTCACCATTTTGGCAGTTGTGTACGGTACCTCATGGTTCGTTTTGCTTGGTGCTACTTCAAGAAAAACCGTGAGAAGAATAAATTCTTGAAGTATATTGATAACATTGACAGCAAGACCGAGAAAAAATTCAATCCCGTTTAATTTTTCGAAAAATCGATACGCGTAACAATCTGACAGAAATTTCGGTTTACACACATTCTTCAACAAATCGCGTTTTGGTAATTCGTATTTATTGTAACATAATTCCGATAAAGACTGCAATAATATTTTTAATGTGCTTGTTGCTTACGTATAACACAAACTTATCGTAATCGACCGGCAAATTGCTTAATAATGACACAAAGTTAATGTTTTCGATTGTTCATATATACCATTATTCAATTGGAATTCCGGAGCTCAGATGCGTTACCATTATGCTCACATGCATTATTGTACATATGTAGGTATGTACAGGGTGTCCCATCCTTAACCGCCGATGTTGACGGCTCGGCGTTTGAGTTGTACTGAGTCTATATAAAAGAAATTCTGTTTTCAAATAAACAAGTCTTTGGCAATTTGTTTGACGCCTACCAGAACCTAATTGGACGTTTGTAGCTAATTTTACAAGCAATTGAAAAAATGTCCATTTTTTTGGGCTTTTTTCTTCCTTGTATGCTGAATGTTTGTCAAAGAATTTTATAAAGAACGCACTAAAAGAGCGAAGCATCACTGAAAATATAACAACACATAATAGTAGAGAACAAAGGAAGTTGACCCGCTCAACTTTCGACTTGGGTACCTCCAAGACCCTAATATCGTTCCCAACAACCGGGAAAGGTTTCATTGGGTCAATCTCGGATGATGCTGGCATAACGTGCTGCAGAACCATCCTGGCTCTTTAGCAAAAATTTCTGTTGCTTCGACTAATTTCTGTTGCTTCCACTGAATTTGTGAAGGTGACTTGTTGTTGCAACGGTACGGTGCAACGGCTCATTATGCCAGCATCACCTGGGATTGGCCCAATGAGACCTTTACCGGTTCCTTTATCGGCAGAGAAGGACGACTTATGTGGCCTTCCAGGTCACCAGACCTGATCCCTCTGGACTCCTGGCTCTAGGAGATGTGATTTGAAGGAACACGTATATCCGGAGAGTTCTGAGAATACGGACCATTCACGTCTTTCAAACCTTGAAGAGACGGGTGAAAATGGCACGGGCACAGGTTATGAAGCCGTGCCTCGTTGTTGGGAACGATGTTAGGATCTTGGAGGTACCCAAGTCGAAAGTTGAGCGGGTCAACTTCCTTTGTTCTGTTCTTTTATGTGTTGTTATATTTTCTGTGATGCTTCGCTCTTTTAGTACCTTCTTTATTAACTTCTTTGACAAAAATTCAGCATACAAGGAAGAAAAAAAGCCAAAAAATTGGACCTTTTTTCAATTTCTTGTAAAATTAGCTACAAACGTCCAATTAAGTTCTCGTAGGCGTCAAACAAATTGCCAAAGACTTGTTTATTTGAAAACAAAATTTCATTTATATAGACTCAGTACAACTCAAACGCCGAGCCGTCAACATCGGCGGTTAAGGATGGGACACCCTGTACATGTACGGAACTTTTGTATTGTTAACTGCCATATTTGATACTACTCAGGTCTGATTTCAATCATATTGCAGCGGGTTTATTACAAATACAAACTTTTTTTCTTTCACTATCCAGGGTTCCTTGTTACCAAAAATGTGTGATTTTTTTTTTTGCGCGTGGAAACTACTGTATCTAGGCGCGCTTTAAAATTTTCTTCAAAGTTGTCTAGATAACATAAGATGCACATAGGAAAGATACGGGACTGAAACGTTCAGTGTAGAAACAAGATTTGTTATAAAAAATTACTGGTTCTAACAAGATACCCTGATCATACAAATTTTGTTTTACGTGAAAACTACTGACATGTCATTATTCGTATCATGTTTATGTTCGTTATTGAACTCACTTATATTATGTTATGTTTTTCATTAAAATATGATGCTACATAACTGTCATGCTCTATCAATTACATATAACAAAAAGTATAAATCGTGGTGCGAACTTGAACAATGTTTTGCGTTATCACCGATCGTACATAACACTTAGTAACACTTTCATATCAACGTCGAATGTCCGTTTTCTCCTCACTTATTGTTTTTCTTCCTCATCCGCTGGTAACATTCATTTATTCAAATGTCATATGCAAGCTATGCTAAAAACATTCAAAATAAAAACAGAAACGACTCAGAAATAAAAATAAAGTCCCATAACTAAAGACACGTGAATCTTTGAATATACACATATGTTAGCCGTAAAGCAAAATTTTCATCTAAAATTATATAAATTCGATTGTAAAAAACATTTAATCAATCAACTGAAGTTGTAACAACATTTAATTGTTTTATCAGAAGTTGGTCTTGTCGCATAAAGCAGTTATATAACACTTCCGTTCTAATTTGTGAGTAAAACTCGACCATTTTTCTGCAAAAGTCGTTTTTGTCCAATTTACCCGATTTTCATGCATTTTCTCCATAGTTACTCGATTTACCCTTCATAAACGAATGAATAGAGGAGTTAAAATAAATTAACGATGTTATATTTATCGAGGGTGTAAAATATCGAGTACAAATGTTTCATAGCTAATGGCTAAAGTTAAGTAAAAACAGAAAAACACCGAAATTTCATGATTTTTTTCAAAAAATTGCCCGTAGCTTAAAAAAATGGGGCTATGTGGGGGGGGGGGGGGGGGTAACACACGATTTTTTTGAAGGTCTACTATGTGGGCATCATCCCTCATACTCGGTTTGTCTGGATAAATCTTGCAACAATTTTTATTTTGACATTTATGTATGCAATTTGACGATTTTTTCAAAAAAAGTTAATTTTCAAAAATTTCCAGGGTTTATTTCTATATCGAATATTTTGTCAAATGCCGTCAAATAGGGCTCAAAACACGCGGAAATAAGTCTAGTTTCATAATATGTAATCCATTTGGTGATTGGAAGCTTCTATCGCTGACGGCCGCCTGTCAAAGTGTCCGGATCGCATGGTGACGCATGCCCTCCAGCCGAAATCGAAAAATCCGGATATTTCCGGTTTTGGGCAATTTTGAACCGAACGGTCATAGGGTAATGTTACAATACTCTGGTAGGTTCCAAAACGCTATGTAACTCGATTTTGATAAGAGGGGCCAAAACCTGTAGGTTTTCTCAGGCAAGGCGTTTTAACTGGAAACTACAACAAAGAAAATGAATCAGGAGGAATTTTTTGGAATGTTTAACAATGCAATTAACTGGTGTGTTTGGGAGGTGGTTCTGTTTTTCGCAATTTTCTGGACAATACAAAATATCATAAAAACATTATTATACAAAAAATCAAAAAAAAAATCATAAATTTCGTGTTTTTCGAAAAATCAGAGCGGCGGTGAGTTTGAGCCGTTCGTTGTGCCGTTTCTCGCTTGTTCGTCCAATTTTTTCTTTTTCCCAATTTCGTAGCCAACACGCATTTGGAAGATGATGAAGGTGATCAGTTTGGACCAGGAATCTCTGATCTGTTTGCTGTGTTTGGCCGTTTCTGAGGGTGAATGAAGTCTCACTCACTCACTCACTCACTCACTCACTCACTCACTCACTCACTCACTCACTCACTCACTCACTCACTCACTCACTCACTCACTCACTCACTCACTCACTCACTCACTCACTCACTCACTCACTCACTCACTCACTCACCGACGGTCTTGTCCCACTCCAAGGCGGCTTCAATAAGGGATTCTTCGAAACAGTCCCAAAATTGGGGTCTGAATCCTTTATCATCGGCGAAGCTGGCGTGCCTCTGGCCTAGCTCGTGGCACAGCCCGGTCAGTTCTGGTAGTTTATTGCACTTAGTCACCGCGAGCTCCAACATGTTCATGAACACCCTCACATGCTTGTACATGGCCGGCGTGAGCTGCAATTTATGAAAATTGTTGAATTTTTTTCCATGTTTTGATGGTACTTGACGGAAGCACAGAGAAGAAACTCGGCAACTGAGAATAGTTTGTGTAATAAAACAGGTTGTTTAAAGAGATTCTGTCATTTACTGGAACATTACCACATTTATTTATTAGCAGCTCAGCCAGGGTCTCTCGTTTGAATTTACTCAGTGTTTCTGGCGCACAACAACATTCACGTAGAACGCAGAAATTAACATAACATTCTAAGCAACAACAAAAACTAGTTTTGCGGCCATCCCATTTGTGGAGACGGTTTCGTGAAAACATTTTGTCATAACCAACCACCCTGATCCAACCACATATAGAAATCGGACACAAACCAAGCGAGTGCAATAAAAATTTGAAAACAGTCAACACGCCTAGAGATGCGGAAAGAATCTCGAAAACTGTCGAATAGGAAACATCAAATTCTGCTGCCGTGTGTAAAACTTTTCATTAATGGAACATTGAAGGAACATCTTGTAACACACGCAAATGCTGGTTATGAAAAGTTGTGTTGTACTTGTACATATGCCTGATGTTTCACTAGTGGGTTGCGTGGCGGGCAGATTTTCAGGCAGAAACTGTGTTGGAGCTCCTAAAAGGTGGCCTTCATAGTCGAAGTTGCAACTTATTTGGGAACTTTTCTGTAAACGTTTTTTTGTTTCGTTTCGACATTTTCATCTATTTTCTTCCTGTTTTGATTTAGAAAACATTTCGGAATGAATTGTGAAGAGGAACGGGTTTACGGAAAAGCTCCGAAACAAGTTGCAACTTCGGCTACGAAAGCAGCCTAAATAAAAATGAACACACCAAAACTGTGTCACTCTGATTCAAAGCACGAGTCAGACTGATTGCTGATTTTGTCCGAACATGCAAACTTGATCTGGCTCCAGTCGCATCGGTGTTCATTTGGTGAAAAACGTATTTGTTTCAAAAGAATAATTTTTACCTTTGTGATTTTTTCAAATCGTGATCATTTTAGAAATGTGTGCTAAAGAAAAGATTGCAAATTCTCACAGGATTATAAAGTGAATGCAGAAATCAGACCAGATTTGAATCGGGAATTATGAGCAATCCCCAAAAAACTTTTTGTTGTGCTCTTTCATCTTGATTTCAATTCTGAGCTGGGTTAAATAGAAAGAGCCCTACCAAAACTAACGAAAATGGCTTCTAGAGAAGTCTAAAAAAATTTACATAACATATACAGTTGTTAATACAAAAAATAAGTAACATTGTAACAAATTTTGACATCACAATGAACTCATAGACTACTGAACGTGATAAAAAATCATAAATGAGCCAACGTAAATGTACATATATGCCTTGCTCTCGTTACCGTAATTTCCTGGCCTTGCATTGTTCCTGCGCGCATGTGAAACATTATGCCACGTTTTATATGTAGTTGTTTTTACTCCTCAATTTTAAAACTTAATCCATTCAGTTCTCAATATAAGTTTCATCAATGCATCTTGAACTTCACATAAGAAAATGAAATAGTTCGTCGCCGCAACGATGTTGTAACACTGCTGCCAAAGTTTTTACTAATGTTTCGGATGCGCGCAGGCACAATGCAAGGCCACACACGGTAACAATAAACCAGCCACACATATTCAATTCAAACTACATTATAGCTTATCGGGTCAGGGTATCTTGTTGCTCAGAAAAGTTTTTCGGGTGCCATTTGAAATCAAAACAGATTTTGGCGCGTTTTCAAATTTTCGCGAAGAAAATCTTCCATCAAATGACATTTGGACAACATTCGAACGTATCGCTTATTCAGTGCAAATGTGGGAACGGGTAAAAAAAATTCTGTTGACGAGAAACTCTGACTAATTACGTAATTTTTATAACTCAGAAATCAGAAACTCGAAATATTGACTTTTCATGAAACTCTGACAAATTATCGGGCAATATGATAATCTGAAACTCAATCTGTTAATCAATTGTGGGGGTATAACAAATTTCCTCTAAAATTTCGAGCAAAACCAACCTCTTCATTCGGATTCTGACCGAAAACTCGAGCGATTTCGGGATTTTTCGCGAAAATTTTCTTGAATATTCGTTGGCCGGAGTTTTCAAATGAGCTCAATTCGGATTGGCGCCAGTTCTCCTGAATTATCGCCTGCTCGTGTTCGGATAATGTGAGTGTTGGTGTGCCGATGTGAGCCATTGTTGGTGAATTTTGACGTTTTTCTGAAGTTATTTCAATTTTTTATAGTTCGTATTTATAAAAACTATGTAATATATTTTGTGTCTTTGTTTATAAAAGACCGAAACAACGCGTGCCATTTCAGCGTTTTTCGCGGAATTTTCCTGGATTATCGCCTGCTCATGTTCGGATAATGTTAATGTTGGTGTGCCGATGTGAGGGATTGTTGGTGATCATTGGCGTTTTTTCTGAAAAATATAATTTTTTTGGCTTTGTTTTATCAAAGACAAAAAAATCAGATGATTTTCGAATTTTTTTAATAAAGCCCGTATGTTATTTCTGCAAGCAAACGTACTGCCAAAAAATCTGATAATGAAACATCGTTAGCCTCAACTCAACTCGGTTGACACCATAGTTTAACACCAGAGCATGGGGTGATGATGATTGATGTGCGTGTTAAAACTGATTGTCTGATGTTTCATTATCAGATGTTTTGGGCACGGTTTTTGTTCGCAGAAATAACACACGGGCTTTATTCGCTATAGGATTTTCGGTTAATGTGCGTGTGGGAGTGCTGGTAAAAGCCATTTTATATTTTTAATTTAATTTTGGAGTTTTTTCTGGAAAATAATTTTTATGTTAAGCTGAGCTTCATGTTTGGTGAAATCATTTTCGACCACAGGATAATCGACAAACAACTTGTCAAAGCTATATGAGAATAATATTAAGTAGGTTATGAAGTGATTGTCTAGATAATCTCAAGTCTGTTCAATAAACAGAATCGCGTGACTGGATTGTACATAAGAGATACATTCTTTGTAAAGAATCGAAAATCGGGTTTTCTTAGATTCAGACACTCTATGAAAAATGATATAAATAGTTGAAATTGTCATTCTGGACTGTGTAATTTTTTGCCGAGGAACAATATTACGTTGTCTTTGTCGGGTTAAAAGCTGGGCCAAGCAATACACCGAAGGGCTGAAAACATCTGGTTGAACTGAAGGTTTCAGCCCTATTGATTGCTTAGTTTCAATGAACCCGATCTAGACGAAGTAGTATAAGTAGTATTGTCCCTCTGCTCAGAATGAGTCCTGTATGAAAATTCCGACGTTATCATATTTCATTTTATATAATTTCTAACAAGGGCTATACATGTGGGTTCGATATAACTCGTTCGCTGGCACGCACAGAACCCAATGAACCGAAAGCTGGACGTGAGATGTCAGCATACGATGATATACATTACATACATAGCACCGTCAAGTGATAAGGAGACTAAATTAGCAACTAGTCTGGCGGGCTTTAGCAACTAGTCGGACGGGCTTTAGCAACTTATCTGACGGGCTTTAGCAACTAGTCTGACGGGCTTTAACAACTAGTCTGGCTGGCTTTAGCAACTAGTCTGGCGGGTTTTAGCAACTAGTCTGTCGGGCTTTAGCAACTAGTCTGGCGGGCTTTGGCAACTAGTCTGTCGGGCTTTAGCAACTAGTCTGACGGGCTTTAGCAACTAGTCTGGGGGGCTTTAGCAACTAATCTGACGGGCTTTAGCAACTAGTCTGACGGGCTTTAGCAACTAGTCTGGCTGGCTTTATCAACTAGTCTGGCGGGTTTTAGCAACTAGTCTGTCGGGCTTTAGCAACTAGTCTGGCGGGCTTTAGCAACTAGTCTGGCGGGCTTTAGCAATTGGGTTGGCGGGCTTTAGCAACTAGTCTGGCGGGCTTTGGCAACTAGTCTGTCGGGCTTTAGCAACTAGTCTGGCGGGCTTTAACAACTAGTCTGGCGGGCTTTAGCAACTAGTCTGGCGGGCTTTAGCAACTAGCCTGGCGGGCTTTGGCAACTATGTAATCTGGCGGGCTATAGCAACTAGTCTGGCGGGCTTTAGCAACTAGTCTGGCGGGCTTTAGCAACTAAACTGTCGGGCTTTAGCAACTAGTCTGGCGGGCTTTAACAACTAGTCTGGCAAGCTTTAGCAACTAGTCTGGCGGGCTTTAGCAACTAGTCTGGCGGGCTTTGGCAACTATGTAATCTGGCGGGCTTTAGCAACTAGTCTGGAGGGCTTTGGCAACTAATCTGGCGGGCTTTAGCAACTAATCTGGCGGGCTTTAGCAACTAGTCTGGCGGGCTTTAGCAACTAGTCTGGCGGGCTTTAGCAACCAGTCTGGCGGGCTTTAGCAACTAGTCTGGCGGGCTTTAGCAACTAGTCTGGCGGGCTTTAGCAACTAGTCTGGCGGGCTTTGGCAACTAATCTGGCGGGCTTTAGCAACTAGTCTGGCGGAATTTAGCAACTAGACTGGTGGACTTCAGCAACTACATAGTCTGGCGGGCTTTAGCAACTAGTCTGGCGGGCTTCAGCAACTAGTCTGGCGGACTTTAGCAACTAGTCTGGCGGGCTTTAGCAACTGTTCGAGTGGGCTTTAGCAACTAGTCTGGCGGGCTTTAGCAACTAGTCTGGCGGGCTTTAGCAACTACATAGTCTGTTGGGCTTTAGCAACTAGTCTGGCGGGCTTTAGCAACTAGTCTGGCGGGCTTTAGCAACTACATAGTCTGGCGGGCTTTGGCAACTAGTCTGTCGGGCTTTAGCAACTAGTCTGGCGGGCTTTAACAACTAGTCTGGCAAGCTTTAGCAACTATTCTGGCGGGCTTTAGCAACTAGTCTGGCGGGCTTTGGCAACTATGTAATCTGGCGGGCTTTAGCAACTAGTCTGGCGGGCTTTGGCAATTAATCTGGCGGGCTTTAGCAACTAATCTGGCGGGCATTAGCAACTAGTCTGGCGGGCTTTAGCAACTAGTCTGGCGGGCTTTAGCAACTAGTCTGGCGGGCTTTAGCAACTAGTCTGGCGGGCTTTAGCAACTAGTCTGGCGGGCTTTAGCAACTAGTCTGGCGGGCTTTAGCAACTAGTCTGGCGGGCTTTAGCAACTAGTCTGGCGGGCTTTAGCAACTAGTCTGGCGGGCTTTAGCAACTAGTCTGGCGGGCTTTAGCAACTAGTCTGGCGGGCTTTGGCAACTAATCTGGCGGGCTTTAGCAACTAGTCTGGCGGAATTTAGCAACTAGTCTGGTGGACTTCAGCAACTACATAGTCTGGCGGGCTTTAGCAACTAGTCTGGTGGGCTTCAGCAACTAGTCTGGCGGACTTTAGCAACTAGTCTGGCGGGCTTTAGCAACTAGTCTGTCGGGCTTTAGCAACTAGTCTGGCGGGCTTTGGCAACTAGCCCGGCGGGCTTTAGCAACTAGTCTGGCGGGCTTTAGCAACTAGTCTGTCGGGCTTTAGCAACTAGTCTGGCGGGCTTTGGCAACTAGCCCGGCGGGCTTTAGCAACTAGTCTGGCGGGCTTTAGCAACTAGTCTGGCGGGCTTTGGCAACTAGTCTGGCGGACTTTAGCAACTAGTCTGGCGGGCTTTAGCAACTAGTCTGTCGGGCTTTAGCAACTAGTCTGGCGGGCTTTGGCAACTAGCCCGGCGGGCTTTAGCAACTAGTCTGGCGGGCTTTAGCAACTAGTCTGGCGGGCTTTGGCAACTAATCTGGCGGGCTTTAGCAACTAGTCTGGCGGGCTTTAGCAACTATTCTGGTGGGCTTTAGCAACTAGTCTGGCGGGCTTTAGCAAATATTCTGGTGGGCTTTAGCAACTAGTCTGGCGGGCTTTATCAACTAGTCTGGCGGGCTTTAGCAACTACATAGTCTGTTGGGCTTTAGCAACTAGTCTGGCGGGCTTTAGCAACTAGTCTGGCGGGCTTTAGCAACTAGTCTGACGGGTTTTAGCAACTAGTCTGGCGGGCTTTGACAACTAGTCTGGCGGGCTTAAGCAACTAGTCTGACGGGCTTTAATAACCAGTCTGGTGGGCTTTAGCAACTAGTCTGGTGGGCTTTAGCAACCAGTCTGGCGGGCTTTAGCAACTAATCTGGTGGGCTTTAGCAACTAATCTGGCGGGCTTTAGCAACTAGTCTGGCGGGATTTAGCAACTAGTCTGGTGGGCTTTAGCAACTAGTCTGGCGGGCTTTAGCAACTACATAGTCTGTTGGGCTTTAGCAACTAGTATGGCGGGTTTTGGCAACTAGTCTGGCGGGCTTAAGCAACTAGTCTGACGGGCTTTAATAACTAGTCAGTCTGGTGGGCTTTAGCAACTATGTAGTCTGACGGGCTAAAAGCTAAAAGCTACTAGTTTGGCGGGCTTTAGCAACTAATCTGGCGGGCTTTAGCAACTAGTCTGGCGGGATTTAGCAACTAGTTTGGCGGGCTTTAGCAACTAGTCTGGCGGGTTCTAAATCATGAGCCTAAAATAAGAACAGAAGAAATTGGTATGAACATTGCGCTGATAAAATTTGTGTTTTCATGTTATGTGATAAGTGAATGCTCTTAGTCTTCGTCAGCAACTATTATATACGAAATGAATATCACTCACTCACTCACTCAGTCACTCACTCACTCACTCACACACTCACTCACTCACTCACTCACTCACTCACACACTCACTTACTCACTCACACTCACTCACTCACTCACTCACTCACTCACTCACTCACTCACGCACTCACTCACTCACTCACTCACTCACTCACTCACTCACTCACTCACTCACTCACTCACTCCTTCACTCACTCACTCACTCACTCACTCACTCACTCACTCACTCACTCACTCACTCACTCAGTCCCTCACTCAAACACTCACTCACTCACTCACTCACTCACTCACTCACTCACTCACTCACTCACTCACTCACTCACTCACTCACTCACTCACTCACTCACTCACTCACTCACTCACTCACTCACTCACTCACTCACTCACTCACTCACTCACTCACTCACTCACTCACTCACTCACTCACTCACTCACTCACTCACTGACTCACTGACTCACTCAGCGCTGGATCAAATACGTAATAAACAACGGTCTAATGAGCTAATTAACTTTCATCACCGCCATTTCCGCTCAGATTTCCTGTATTCAGCTGAAGATGGTTTTCCCAGGCGCGGAAGCTCGGAAGTGAAATACACCCCATTCACAGTGAACTACGACTTGGAAATTAGAAAGATTCTGCCCCGACGAAATTTCTAGGAATCGATATATGTATGTATATGTAGCTGAGTCACTGGCGGACGAGCCAAGTCTTCAAAGAATAATGTTAAAAAGGAGGGAATTAGCAGTTTTTAAGCCGTATTACCGACACCTTAGGGAACAAACAGCGCTTATTCACAATGCCAAAGAAGGGGAAATTCCACTCTTCCCATCCCTTCTCGTCCGCCAGTGAGCTCAGTGAAGGTATTTGATGAAAAACTTCGAGTCGCATACTGGCGAACGAGCAAAACCTCCAAAGGGAGGGGAATTCCCTCAAAAAGGGGGAATATGCAGTTTTCAGTTCATTTTACCTACACGTTAGGGAGCAAACTTTTCTTTTTCAAAACGCCAAAGAACGGGGATTTCTACTTTTCCCACCCCGTCTCGTCCGCTAGTGCAGTCGCATTACGTAACACATGCAACGAGTTAGGCGCTCACTTCGTCTTTCTCGAGTGATGCATTACTGCAGCCCCTAGCGGACGAGACGGGGAGGAAAAAGTGGAACTTCCCCCTCTTCGGCAGTTCCATAGAGTAAAGTTTGTTCTTTAAGGTGTAGGTAAAATGGCCTCATTTCTGCCGATTCCCTCCTCTTTGAAAAGGTTCCGCTCCCTTTGGAAGTTTGACTCGTCCGCCAATGCATGGCATGGCAACATGATTTTATCAATGGTCGCTCGGTCATAGACTTTTCCCTAGGTTACTAAAAGGCGGACAAAAATAGCCTAGGACCACTGGCGGACGAACTAATCCTCCAAAAGGGATGGGTATTTTTCCAAAGTGAGGGGAATTTGCTAAATTAAGGTAATTTTACATACACCTTTGAGAACAAATTCTACTCTTTGAAAACGCCAAATAGGGGGGAAATCCAATTTTCCCACCCTGTCCGCAGTTGGCTAGGACAAGCGCGTTAAGTCCGTCCGTGTTTCAGTGGTTCATCAACCATAGTATGGGCGCAATTCATAGTTTAGTAACTTCAACGTACAGTAGGCTTACAATTAAACTGTTATGAAGAATAATTTAAAGGTAATTAATCAAAACAGTTTGTTAAAAACACCGATGATCAAGGGAACAATGAACAAAACAGAACATAAAAATCTCACATTAACTGTGATAACGTACGCATAATGACTTTGATGTGTTCGGTAAAGGTACAGTATATTTAGGATTCTCAATTGATTACGAGACTAAATTTGAATTTTCAAGACTTTTTGATGCATTGAATTTTTTGCAGAAAGACACTTGGGTATCTGAGATAATTTTATTAGAGATCGTCCGTGATAGTTTTCACGAGAATTATGTCTCGGGACAGTTAATATTAATATCTCATTGGAATAATTTTGAAGTTAGTGTCGTAATCAATTGAGATTGCTATATCTTGTTTTCCGAAATAACTTTAATGGCCCCGTTACGCACAACGTGCAATCAGTCATAGCCGATTCAGAGTTCCTTGTTAGCCAAAAAGTTTTGACGCACAGTGTAAATTCAAATATACATTTGGCGCTCTTTCAAAATTCCAGTTTGTTTGTCAACCCTGATTCTTTCTTATACAATGGCTGAATAACGAAAACCAATCGATTGAACCTTACGAGTGCGCATCGAAAAAATTCAATAAGCTCGGAGTAATGAGAAAAATTATTCAACGTTCCCGACCTTAATTAATTAGTCAAATGAGTGTGCCCGTGGGAAAGTATAATACCATATATGAAAGTATAATACCATACATGAAAGTATAATACCATATATGAAAGTATAATACCATATATGAAAGTATAATACCATATATGAGAGTATAAAACCATATATGAAAGGAAAGTATAATACCATATATGAAAGGAAAGTATAATACCATAAATGAGCGGAAAGTATAATACCACATATGAAAGGAAAGTATAATAGCATATATGAACGGAAAGTATAATATCATATATGAAAGGAAAGTATAATACCATACATATATGAGAGGAAAGTATAATACCATATATGAAAGGAAAGTATAATACCATATATGAGAGAAAAGTATAATACCATATATGAAAGGAAAGTATAATACCATATATGAAAGGAAAGTATAATAGCATATATGAAAGGTTTTGGTTTTCACATATTAATGACCGGAGAGAATATAGAGTAAACTGACGGGCAATAGCAGAGTCCTGAGCGTTCCAGAAAAATAAAAATAATTGAGTAAATCTGACAGAGGCTACATCGGAAGTTGTCCTAGAACTTTTATAAACAATGAAAACAAACTATAAAAAATGACATGGTTGAAATCAATACCTCTCATCACTGGTCTGAAGCAGATAATCTACGCTTTCATTCACGCGAAACCAAAATATAACTGAGGTTCGAATATTTCGCGACAAAAGCGACAAATTCACAGTTTTTTTATAAAACTCTCGCGACACACCTTAAATTGAAAGTTTGAAATTAATGTACCTGGCAAAGATTTTACAAAAAAAGAAACAAAAAATAGTGTGCGTGAAATTTGTTCACAAAAAACTTTCCCGACAATGTCCCGGAGAACTGTCGCGAAAGCAAAATTACAAAACCCAGAAATTTTTCTAGAATTTTTACAAAACGCCAAAATTTTCTGTCGCCGAAATTATATTCCATATGAAGTTTTACTGTCCGTTAACCCCCGATTACCTATCGTAAGGCTGGCTTGTCCGAGCGGGAGCGAGGACAAGCGCGTTAGGCCCGCGCAGCGGTGGTATTTCGGTGGTATTTCAGTTATTACCCACCTGTATGGGAGATGGTGTATGGGAGAAATTCTAGGGAAATTTTTGGGTTTTGGAAATATGCGTCGCGAAATATTCGAACCTCAGTTATATGTATAGTCTGTGCAAGTTACATCGCCTCTCAGCAGTACTTCTGCGCGCAATTATAGGCCTCGTAATTGGTTATAGGAAAATCCAAAACGTGGCACAGAAAATTCCTTACTCGAGAATCCGGTTCTAGACTTGAGAATCTGGTTCTGGCCATGTCATGGGTTATGACAGTTTGAAACATTTTTAATCAATTGTGAGGCCTATACGTTTGAATATTTTTGCACTGTCTATGGTTTACTCGAAACCTTTAAGCAGTGTGTAGTGGTAAACAAAGCTATGTACTATATGATCTGTTGGAAGGCTTTTTTATTTTCTTTATCAGAACATGCACAAACGTTATATGAAGGAAAATGTTACAGAAAAACATCGCTTTAAAAGGCGATATATTCCGCACAAACTATATCCCAACCTTTTTGGGTGCCTTCATAGTCAGTTACAGAAAGTTGAGCAATTTTTTCGGAACTTTTCGTGACGTTCAAATTTCCTCTGTCTTCCGTAACGTTTCGGAAAGTTTCGAAAAAATTACGAATATTCTGGAACTGTTTTTCCAACTGATTATGGAGGCAAACTATATAACCATTATATGACGCAAATGGAAGCTGATCGGAGGGTGTCCGTGTTACAGTGGTTATTAAAATGCCAACTGTTCCGGAAAATCACATAATTACAAACTTCTCCGTTTTCTAGTTCCGAAACAATTTTAATTGTCGGAAAAAATCGATAAACGTTGCTAAAGCTTATTCAAAGTTTTTATGTTCATCTCATGTATTGGAGAAACGCATAACCAAAAAGGCTGTTTGGATGAAAATCGAAGTTATGGTATTTATTCGATTTTTGTTACTTTGTAATTATGTTCATAATTATGAACTTCTATACAATAAGATTCTAAATAAATATATGATTTTATCAAAATTTATTTTTTTATGATTATATAAAAAATGACAATTTATACAAAATACGAACTTATCAAAATTAACTTGTCCGTGGTTAAAATTCTGGTTGAAACACGATTTTTCCAAACCTGGTTGAGACCCGGACCGATGGAGAGAGTTACAGCCCATCCTGGGATTATTGTTACTAAACAATTTTCGTGTGAGCCTATAGTCTGCGTTCGCGAGAAAAATTAGGCGCAATTCTCCAAAAAATCACATGAAATTTAAAAGTTTTCAAACAACAAACCCCTACTTTTTCACACGACACATCAATAACCTACGAATGTTTCATTAAATTGATTGCATCCATATTAAAAAGCTCATTATTTTTGGTGACAAGATACTTTGAATAAATCTATGCATTTATGTGGCTCTCTCTCAATTATCACGACCAAAAAAGCGAAAAGTTATCTTATATATTGTTCACACTAATGAGTGAAAGACGAGAACATGTGGTCGGGGCACTGGCGGACGAGCTAACCTTCCAAAGGGAGGGGAATTTCTCCGAAAAGGGGAGAATTGGCAGATATTAGGCAATTTTACCTTCACCTTACGGAACAAATTCTACTCTTTTAAAACGCCGAAGAGGGGGGAGTTCTACTTTTTCCACCCTTTCTCGTCCGCTAGTGATCCAGTTATGTACAGTAGCTAATTACATAAGGATGGGAAACATAATGAGCACCTGTTTTGTGGAAGTGGAACTAGAAGTTCCGTATATCAAGAAATTCTGAATGAGCCAATAATGTTCCAATAAAGTTGGTAGGTAAAGAGTGATATATGACACTGGCAATCTTCTAAAAGGAGGGGAATTTTGCCAAAGAGAAGGCAATTGGTAGTTTTCAGGCCATTTTACCTACACCTTAGCGAAGAAATTCAACTTTTCGAAAACAATGAAGAGGGGGGAATTCCACTTTGCCCACCCATTCTCGTCCGCAACTTGTGGTAGGTAAATAAACAGTGAAATATGAGGACATAAAGAATAAGTCGAGATCTGGCTACAGTAGCTATATAATTTAATGAGAAAAATATTGATTATCATCACAGGGGGGTTTTTTATTACAACATTTCTTGCTTTACTATTTATAGTAAAAATTATTCTCAACCTCAAATTTTCCCACAGTCCACATGATTTTCAAACACCGAAGTAGGATGGTACGCCGAATAAGAAGTACTAATTGAGTTTGCACTTAGCGGAAATTATTCTTTAACAAGAATTCCTGACCAGGCACGAGTCATCCTCACTGATCTCAATGCATACAGGGTGGGCCAAAAAACCATACGATTTTGAACGTTAATAACTCGAGCTATAAACAACCGATTCAAACGTTCTTGCTCTCGATTGAAAGTCTAAATTTTAACTTAAAACTCCTCTAATTTTAGTCTTGTTTTATGAAGTTGCCCTTAAGTTACAGAAGATAACCCCAAAAGTCTTGTTTTTAATGAAAAAAACGGATTTTTATGGTGTAACAAAATGTTCTTTTTGGGCAATGAATTTCTAAATTTTAAAAGTTCCATAAGAGAAATAGAATTTGCTGAGCTCCATTCTAACTTGGAAACTCTGGAATACCATATTAAGTGCTTGGAAAAAATTCATGGCAAATGTCATAGCCGCCATTGACAATTTTTTAGGTATGTGGTATCAGGGCAAAGGTTTACAAAGATCCAAAATTTTCAAATTTACAGTCTCCTAATTATTTGTGAATGGTGCATACCTAAAGAGGCGTCACGAAAGGAGTATGCAAAAAAATTACATGCGTTATGACGTGTTTACGAGCTAATAGTTGTACTACACCTTTCTTAAAAAGCCGTCCTCATCGCATATTTGAAAACTGTACCGGTTCTTTTGTCAAAATCCCAAATTCGACTTTTTCATTTTGGATCCATGGAGACGCTAAGCTAGGCTATCTCCTTCACTAACGTACAGTTTATGTTGGGAACTAAGCCTAAGCCGTACAAGCAAGCAAATGGTTATTAGCTGTCGTTGGGTCACATCACACGAATTCTGACAAAAAACCGGAACAGTTTACAAATATGCGTCCTCATCTTTCTATGGCTCACTTCAATGTTATCTTTTATATTTACACGTATCACTCCAAGGACACCGCAGAATAGCAAACAGAAAATTTAGAGGTAACTTCCAGTAATGTTTTGAATAAATGGTCAAGTAATGATCTTTAAAAACAGCGCTCCATTTATTATATAACGTGAAACTCTACGCACTCGTATGTAAATTATAAATAGCGTGATTAATTTTTCAAAAGCGTACTTCTTCATGTACTCATCCAGTGCACCTACAATATTAGCCACACGCTAATGTGAGTAATCAAAGTTATTAGCTTGATCAGGGTAATATCAAAAATGAATTTTTTTTTGTATAAAATATCTTGTTATTTTATAAAAAAATTTTTTTTAATCGTTACGCACTTATATTTGACAATTATTTGAGCGTAACGTTAGCATGTTGTATAAGTATCATGTGAAGAAGTATGTCGAAAATTTGGACGCACGCCAAAAACAAATTTAAAATTCAAATTGCGCGCCAAACACTTGACAGGAAATTCTGGATAAACTATAGCATTCTCAATTGATTAGTAGGATAAATTTTAATGAGCGCGTCTTTTGCTCGGTGATTTTTGAGATTTCAGTGTGGGATTTTTAGCAGGCATATTTTAGGAGTTTTATTATAAATTTTTTTATTTGTGAGTAAATGGATGGAAAAGTCCCACTAAGGCAATAATGGCGA
>OZ038448.1:12113806-12115503 GCA_964036265.1 Daptonema setosum
TTAAAAGCGTATTCACTTTACTTAAACCAGCCAACTCCAATTGAACAGGGACATACGAAGCAAACTATAGCTTAATCGCAGAGGGACCATGTGAAATGTTTCCAATGCAACATTAATGACTGAAACGAGATACGTGGAAACCGAAATTGGAATTCCTTTTTTGTAGGATAAAACGTAGTAAACCAAACAGAATTTGTTGATAGCGGTCTAAACAAATCCTTGGGAATAAAACCGGGAGGGTGGAGTTTCACAATAACAACCATTCCCGTCTGATGCCTTTACGAGCAAACTGAATTTATTTTGCCTATAACCAATCCATGATTTTTTGTTACTGAGAAAACTTTTGGCGCGCAGTTCAAATGCAAATCTGCGGTTGGCGGGCGTGACGGGCGGAAAACAAAAAAAAATACTAGCACGATATAGATCGAACATGCTATAACTTACGTGAAATAGTTCAGAAAAACTTGCAAAAATGCATTTCAATGAATTAAAAATGTTTCCGACTGATAAATATTGCAGTGGGCACTGATGCTTCGTTTAATATGTATTCAATTTAGTGAGAGAGGCCAACGGTACTCAGGTATGAGGGAATGGGGGTGGGGCATCAAACCATTATCATGATGGGATAACCCTTATGGGAAAGTGAAAACACATTTGACTAATAAAACTGTTTCACTTTTGAACAGTTGAAGTTCAACTACATAATTTCAGTAAACGTTTCGTAAATCGGTCAATTATGCAAGTGAAAATTTGACATGGTAAGGATGACTTCAACAAAAGCAATGCACACTCGTGGTGCACTAGCGGACGAGAAGGGGAGGGATTTCCCCCTCTGTGGCGGTTTCAAAAAGTTGAGTTTGTTCCCAAAGGTGTAGGTAAAACTGCCTGAAAAACGTCTTACCACCCCCTCTTTGACGGAATTCCTCTCCCTTTGGAGGATTATCTCGTCCGCCAGTATCCTGGTACAAAGGAACGGAATAATTAGGATATTAGATTTATACGTAGGATCCATCGGTGCTTCAACGGTTCCAGGCTTCAAGCAAGATCATGAGACCAGACGAGAAGGGTCTGGTCTCATGATAAATAACAACAATAATAATGCGAATTAATAACAATTAATATCAATAACAATGAATAATAACAACAATAATAATACGAACACAGTAATCGATCAAACAAGCTACATATAATGATTAACTCCATAAATATCATTTTTTTTCACCCTCTCATGGCACGAACGAACGGAAGAGGAATGCCTTTCGTGCCATATATCTAGGTTACAGACTGCAGATTCATGAGACCGGACGAAAAGTTCATTGTTATCTAACATGGATTCATAACAGTATCCAGGATTGCATGGTAACTCATGTTTATCCAAAAGGGATTTGGCAGTAACTTGAAAGACAGACAGAAACAAAATGTATTCGAGTGCGCTTTCAGATTTCGGAGAAAAACGACTTCTACACATATTTTTCCTGTTTCGTCATCTCATGAAACGAATGGAAGTACAAAATGATCCATCGTTGCTTTAAGGGTACCAGACTTCACGATCATGAGACCGGATGAGAAAAGGAGGGAAAAGTAAAATCATCCCCTTCTTCTATTGTAGATTTTTTTATTTTTTTTCAAAAACTGTAAGTCAAATTGTAAAAAATGCCGATTCCTCCTGTCTGAGGATATTTACCTCCTTATAGAAG
>OZ038448.1:12115703-12155703 GCA_964036265.1 Daptonema setosum
AATAGGAGGTTCCGGTCATTACTCCTATGAATGATATTTCGCACGTATTCTTCCATTTTATTGCCACTGGGCTACGGTATGGCGATAGAGTTCGTTACGAAATAAAGTATAGTACATTACTTTATTCTTGACTAATTTTGTGCAAAAACATAATGTTTCCCCCTCGATTCGTCGGGTCCAAAGCGCGTGCAACCAGTTTCACCTTGTGATACTCAACCTGACAATTATAGAGTCAAACATTTACATAGGTGAAAATGTTGCGGCCTGGCACAAAATAAGTCATGAATAGTATGATCGACTACACCATGGGAAGTTTCCCATCTGATTGTAACCTTTTACTGGCAAATTCCAATTCTCAGGATGCCTTTCAATCGGGTTGAACACTTTTTAACGTGTTGCTGGGACACCCTGTGCGAAATTTCAAAGCTTGAGCGATTCGATTAAGTTAATTTGAACAAGTTTTAAG
Source organism: Daptonema setosum (assembly GCA_964036265.1). Classification (NCBI taxonomy): domain Eukaryota; kingdom Metazoa; phylum Nematoda; class Chromadorea; order Monhysterida; family Xyalidae; genus Daptonema; species Daptonema setosum. The sequence goes on from OZ038448.1 coordinate 12,116,170, forward strand.
TGTTCCTCATGTCATTACTATACTATATTTTTGCGTAATAAGAGAATCAGTGGTTGTCATTGCCTTGTTAATGCATCACAAACACCTCAGCAATGAAAAAGGCTTGCCATCAAATATAATAATGTAGTTCCCCAACCGATTGGGAATGTCACATTTCATTGTCTGTAATTTTTCCGTAAAAAACGATCGTCATGACAACACTTTTATTTCATTGTGATCAAGTTCTATGTACATAGTAAAGTTATAATGAATGTAGGAAGGTTATCCTGTGGGCGAGCAAGTTGCCTTCACTTTATTGTTACATACCGATTACAAACGATTAAAATACTTCATTTGAATCCGTGGCGTTTTTCTCGATGACTTCGAAACTTTCGACAGTGAAACTTCTTGCGAACAGAAATGTTCACTAAAATTCGAACAGACATGAAACAAACTACATAAGTTACACATCTTAAAGGTTTTATGAAAATTCCGGTTTTTATGATAAAAAGCCAAGAAAATCTTCAACATTCTCAGATCTTTCTCAAGAATAATCTGCTGAGTCGAACTGTATTTCAATCAATGACGTCATTGACTTAAGGAGGAAAATTTTTGATAAGTGAATAAAAAACTATAAAAACACGTCAGAAACAAAGAATGAACAATACTATACAATGCCGACGATAGCGTGACGCGAAGCCATAATAAACGGCTTCATAACTTTATGACTTCCTATTTGTATAATAAAATTTCAACTCATTCTACGAAGACAATTGGATTCTCAAATTCCGGAAAATAATCTGGTTAGTAATTAACAGAAAGTAACACCTCACAAAAGGGAGTTGAAAAAAAAACATTTAAAATAGCTTATTGTTTGGGGCTTATCGTAAAATCAAACATTTGAATTTACGAAATCACTGATGAATCAATGAAAATAATAGTTTGATAAACTGTATTTAAAGTAAATAGTTTCACACTTTTTAATGACTTGTTGAGTCTTGAGGTGATTTCTAATTTTAAATGACTTTACGAGACCTCAAAACTTTAATAGCGGAGTGACTCATGATAACGTACTTAATTGTTTACAGTATCAACTTTAAAATCAAAATACAATAACCTCTTGACACTGCGAGACCTCAAAACTTTCAAGCAGAGTAATTCTAGATGCCGTACTTGATTGTTTGCAATAAATGAAAATATAATACAAAGTACAATAGTATGTGCTTTAAAATTTCCTATGCTATTACTTGTGTTATAATCTCCGATGAGGTAAGCTAAAATGTCCTAAAGACCCCTGGCGAACCTCCAAAGAGAGGGAGAACTTCGTTAAAGAGGGGGAGTCGGCAGTTTTTTTACATCATTTCCCCATCACATTGCAATCCACTTCCCCTTTCTCTTCCTCTAGAGCTAAAGACACAACATTGTCTAGAAGGTACATAAAAAACATCTCTTACATTATCAGGTTCGAGTCATCAGCATTACTATGTATGTATGTAGCAAGCCAATTACTGTAGTGGACAAGACCAACTTCCCTGAGGCACTGGCGGACGAGCCCAATCACTCAAAAAGAAGGGAATTTCCCCTAAGAGGAGATAAATCCACTTTCCCTCATCACGTCCACTAAAATCGAGGACACAACATTGTCTGGAAACACATCTCTTACACGATAAATTTTTGAGTCATCATCACTGGCAAATCAATTACTGTAGTGAACACGACGAAATGCCCTGAAGCACTGGCGGACGAGCCCAACCCTCCAATGGAGGGGAATTTCCCCAAAGATGGGGAATCGTCAGTTTGACGTCATTTCACTCACACCTTGAGGATCAAATTCCCACTTTATAAAGCGTCAAAATGGGGGGGGGGATTTCCGTTTTCCCTACCACTAATGCCCGTAAGCCAACACATTAGTGTAATCGACTATAATACAGTACATAGTCATAGTGGCTGATTTTGCTGAGTAACAACGAGAAAAGCGTCACAGTTAAATCCGGGTTGGATAGAGGGATAATGGCTGATACATACATGATAATGGCTGTATATGTATGTAGACCACTAGCGGACGAGACGGGAGGGAAAGTTGGAATTCCTCCCTCTTTGGCGTTTTCAAGAAGTAGACATTATTCACTAGGGTGTTGGTACAATGGCTTAAAAACTGATGATTCCCCTCTTTGACGATTTTCTCCTCCCTTTGGAAGGTCATCTTGTCCGCATGTGTTGTTGACAGGCTAAATGGCCGCCCATTGTAAAACTACTTTCATAAACAAAGGACAGCAGTTCTACATTCATTAAAACTTTATTACTTAGAACTGGATCAGATGAAATGGAGTGTTGTCATGGACATTTTCCTTGTTTAGATAGTTGACCCATGAAGTTGACGTCTTTGCGCCCTAAATCCTATAACAATGGTTGAGTCTGCTTACCGTAATGAGGCTTTTGATGGCAGTGACAGACGTGACTCGAATAATGCAATAAGATTATAAACCCTTAAGTCCTTCAGCAAAATGTATAAAGATCACTCAGAAAATGACACTTTTTGTCAAATTCTATTAAAAGTTGCTGACATGAAAAAAACTTCCGACTATGGGATTTAGTTTTAATTAATGAACAGATAATGCTGACAAACTCAGATAATATCGAATTTTATTTTATTTTTACAAGGGTCATACGTTCATGGATGCCGAAATAAATTTAGTTACTCAGTGCTGTATGATTGTTAAAGGGTATTTTACAAGCTCCATCTCGACTGTAAGCCGTTTTTTTTACTGGGTTACCCATGTTTTTGTCGGCTAATTATCTATGTACCATTAGAAACCTATACAGTACCTAGTAAAGTCTATACAGCTAATTACAAATAAAAAAAACTATTTTTAGAATAAACACATGATAAACTGAGAGGTTCAACCTCGAATGTACAGATCCCCGCACTGGCGGAATTCCGTCCAAGATGAGGAATAGACACCTTTCAGACCATTTTGCCCACACCTTACGAAACCCATTCTACTTTTCAAAACGCCAAAGTGGAGGGAATTCCACTTTTCTCACTCCCCATAGTCTGCTAGTGCTGTCCAGTAATCCGTTTGATTTTTATAATGCTTCGGTTACCGACAGGGCTGGGGTACTTAATTTAAAAGTACTTTTTTAGGTGCCACTTAATTTTTTCTTCCCATTTTAAAAGTGCCACTTTTGAATTTGTCGCCTAAAAATTAAGTGGCACTGAATTCCAGGTTTTGAATTAAGTACCAAGAAATTATTTTTTTGCTTAGTAATTTCTCTACGGCTAAGGGTCGTGTATTTTGGATCGATGATGTTTTAAGTTGTACTGGGAAAAGTCTTACACAGGAAATATGGGAGTGCGTTGGTAATAGAGGGTGACAAAGGCGGACGAGCAAATCCTTCAAAGGGAGGGGAATTTTTCCCGAAGAGGGGGATTCCACTATTCCCTCCCCTTCTCGTCCGCTAGTGGAGGGTGATGTAGAGTGATGCGTGCACCGATAATCAGGGATTAGTCGTTATTGGTTGCCCTTTTCCGTTGTTTTGTCTGTCCAGTTTTGTGCGAGAGTTGTCGGTTGTGTTTTTGGTCGAGGACTCTGGGCTGTTTGCTGATTTTGAGATACATTTTACATAAATAATAAAAAAAATTTTTTGAATGTTATGCCATTTCAGATATCAAAATCAGATCGAAGTACTAATGAAGTCGAACCAGCAAGCCGGTGGCCACAGTAAGCCGAAACCGCGGGCAGCGCGGAGTTTGTTTTCGACCGTTATGAACAGGGAAGAACCAGCACCCCCGGTTTGTTATAAGTTTTATTAATTAAAAAAAAGATAATCGCGACCGGTATACCCGAATTCTGCATCCCCCCCCCCCCCCCGGCTCCATCACGGCGATTGAGTCAGCCAGTGTTGAAGCCATTTTTCGGTTTGGCTCTGCATGCACGGCTTACTTCTGGCGTGCATGCATGCATGATTTACAAAAATTATGCCTGATTCCCCCCCCCCCCCCGCTCCATGCCCTATTTTCTGGAAGAAAAATCCTTTCAAAACACCTTTCATGGCTGATTTATTCCCCCCCCCCCCCGCCTGATAAAAAAAATCATGGCTGATTTGTTCCCCCCTACCCGCTCCATCACTGTGATTAAGTCAGCATTCATGGCTGAGTTCTCTCATGCATTTAATAACTGTTTAAAAATAATTTACGTTTCATTCAGGTCAACGAGCTGCCGCCGTCGATGACGTCAACACCGGTCACACCGCAAATCGGCAATCGGGATGTCAGTTCCAGCAACGCTCAGGTTAATTTTCAGCCATAGCTGTGGTAGTGATAGCGCCATTTTGGAAAAAAATTTGTGTTAACCGGGAGGAAAACCTTCTGCATTTTATTTTATATAGTTATGAGATCAGAAGTTTTAGTAGTTCAGTATTTTTTTTACTTATATTTAATTATTGTTTAAGCAAAAAACCTAGGAAGGCCGGATATATTGCAATATAAAAGGTTATCTCTGGCGACTAAATGATTAAGATTCTTCAATTAGCCCAACCATTGCGTTGTTGATTTTATATTATAAAGAGTATAAAGGTTATAAATTTAGAAATAAACACTTCTGGCTGGCGCCAGTTATTACGATCTAATCCATGTATGTTTTTGTGTATCATTTAATTGTGTTTTTTAAGTTGTTTGTAATTCGTAGTAAGGAAAGGCTATATGTTTCTAGGATGACAGTGGTCGATTGATCGATGAAACGGTGCCACGGTCTTCAGCAGATGGCGATGACGCAACGATCGTGACGGATGATGGAGAATCGTTGCTCGATGCCGTTAATGCGATGGAAGTTGTTGTGAACGGTTGGTCTAATTAAAAAACAAATTAATTTTTTTCTTTGATGTTTTTCTTCATTTTTGAAGTTTCCTCTGCCCGCGCACCAATTTATGTCCGCAATATTTTAAGACGCACTGAACGCGCGCGCGCAAGTGCGTGACAAACGTGCCGACTCGGCTGTAGCAGGCGTTGAGCTTATGGAATTGCAGCAACAGGATCTGATTCAAGTTAATATTTTTGTATTATATATTATTTTATATAATTATGTCGAACATGTCTGCTGAACATGTGATTGATTGAATGAATGAGCGATTGATTGATTGAATAAAAGTGTGTTAGCTTCGTTAGGTGAACGTGTGATTGATTGAATGAATGAGCGATTGATTGATTGAATAAAAGTGTGTTAGCTTGGTTAGGTGAACATGTGATTGATTGAATGAATGAGCGATTGATTGATTGAATAAAAGTGTGTTAGCTTAGTCAGGTGATTAAAACCTAGGATGGCCGGATACATTGAATTATGTTTTTGTATATTATTAAATTGTGTTATTTACGATGTTTGTAATTCGTAGTAAGGAAAGGCTATATGTTTCCAGGATCGGCCTTTGGTGATCGATGAAGGCGTGTCACCGTCCGATGATTCGAGCAATGCCGAAAGGGATCCGTGCATTCGCAAGACACCGGTTCCGAAGCCACCTGGTGGCCGTAATCCGAAACGGCGGCCAACGCGGAGCACCTTTTCTACCGTGGTGAACAGGCCAGAACCACCCCCCCCCCCCGGTTTGTTATAAGTTTTATTAATTAAAAACAAGATGGTAATCGCGACCGGTCGACCCGAATTCTGCATCCCCCCGGCTCCATCACGGCGATTGAGTTAGCCAGTGATGGGTTTGACCATGCATTCATGGCTGAGTTGTCGTGCCATTCACGCCTGATAAAAAAAATCACGTCTGATTTGACTGTTTAAAAATAATGTACGTTTCATTCAGGTCAAAGAGCTGCCACCGTCGATGCAGGAAACCGTCCCCAGCTCTGCCAAGGCCGCCAAAGTCACGGAGGAACAACAACAACAACAACAACAACAACAACAACAACAACAACAACAACAACAACAACAACAACAACAACAACAACAACAACAACAAAACCTGGTCGCAGCCGTCGACCAGCCTTCAACATCGCAGCCGTCGACGTCGGCTCACGCCACCAGTCCAGACGAAGATCCGCGTCTTATAATTGCTGACACTTCTACCAACGATGATTCCACCGACGACGATTCCACCGTTGACTCAGAACGTCACCAAATTCGGTGTTCGTCAAGAGGCCGGAGCGACCAAATATGTTCAATATCTTGTCAGGTAGGAGTCAGTCTTATACGAGTTCCGTAAACAAGTAACTAACCGTGCCGTGACACTCAGGCGCCCTTTTATTGCGAACGGTAAACGGCACAGACTGACGTGGCGACGTGACTTCCAGGCAGGTCGACTGGCTATTGATAACCCTAAATAAAATTAGAGTTCGATTATTTGACTTAGCAAATAAGAAATGCTAAAATCTCAGACATTAAGTGCAATGGCTTCTGGCGATCGAGATCTAAGCGACGTCTAGGGGACAACTTTATCAGTTGCTAGATTTGTAGGAAAATCCGGTAAATGAATAACTCACCTGGCTGGGTGTGGAGTGTGGTCCGAAAAAAGAGTGGTCCGTGTGGCGTCCAACAAATGGGAAGACGGCGTCTGGTTGGCAACGGATTCGGTCGATCGAGGCCCGTGTGCTTACGAGATGACCTTTTCCTGGAATTACCGCCAATAGCTTGGAATAACTCACCTAGGTGCAGTGATCGATAGCGAAATAACGGTAGCTTAACGTTAGTGAAACGTCATGCTACTGCCTGACCGGGTTACCGCGGTCGGTAAATTTTATAACATCAAGTGAGTGGTTATAGGCAAAAAGACTGTTTGCGCAAAGTTATTAGGCAAACTGCAGCGTAATATTAGAATGCCCTTGTCATATTTCGGGACTCATGCTACTGCCTGACCGGGTTACCGCGGTCGGTAAATTTTATAACATCAAGTGAGTGGTTATAGGCAAAAAGACTGTTTGCGCAAAGTTATTAGGCAAACTGCAGCGTAATATTAGAATGCCCTTGTCATATTTCGGGACTCATGCTACTGCCTGACCGGGTTACCGCGGTCGGTAAATTTTATAACATCAAGTGAGTGGTTATAGGCAAAAAGACTGTTTGCGCAAAGTTAGTAGGCAAACTGCAGCGTAATATTAGAATGCCCTTGTCATATTTCGGGACTCATGCTACTGCCTGACCGGGTTACCGCGGTCGGTAAATTTTATAACATCAAGTGAGTGGTTATAGGCAAAAAGACTGTTTGCGCAAAGTTATTAGGCAAACTGCAGCGTAATATTAGAATGCCCTTGTCATATTTCGGGACTCATGCTACTGCCTGACCGGGTTACCGCGGTCGGTAAATTTTATAACATCAAGTGAGTGGTTATAGGCAAAAAGACTGTTTGCGCAAAGTTATTAGGCAAACTGCAGCGTAATATTAGAATGCCCTTGTCATATTTCGGGACTCATGCTACTGCCAGACCGGGTTACCGCGGTCGGCAAATTTTATAACATCAAGTGAGTGGTTATAGGCAAAAAGACTGTTTGCGCAAAGTTATTAGGCAAACTGCAGCGTAATATTAGAATGCCCTTGTCATGGTCCTTACCGTTAAGCTAACGTTAACTACCGTTAAGCACCGTTTCGCTATCGATCACTGAGGTGCGGTTTGAGTTACTTCACCCATGCTTTCTAAAGATGACACAAGTATAATTTAAAAAGAAACGCATCTTCGAATGCGAAGCGACTTATTAGCGCTCAATAATCTTGCTTGACGTAATGAATCGCCGGGCCGACAGTGTTTGGCAATTCTTTATTGTATGTTATTCAATAGACTACACACGAATTACTATTAAATTTCGTTCTAACAAATCGAACGGAATGATATGAGATCACAATTAAGATATTTTTTTTGATATACAAAAAAAAAGAATTCTTGACGTAAAATATTTCGTTAAAAGCATTAGTGTATGCTACGCCCTACGGCTCACGACACGATCACGATTCACGGCTTGAAACTGCAAACAGTTCTTTGTTTGCGTGAAGAACCATATCATACAAATGCAATACAGCAAACGCGGTCTACGTCTACGTACGGGTACGACACACACACATCACACAACGCAAAAAACAATTAACATATTATAATTAAATTATCATCACAACATAAACAAGGCAACGGTTCCCGATCACGACGACACATGCATGACAAAACACAAAAAATACATGGACATAGTAATAAACGGAGGAATGTATATCCGAGTGTATATCCGAATGTATACCCGAAAATATCTAGGAATGTATAGAATTCACCACTCTTCAACAGGAAAATATTATCTCCACGACAACCACCCATTTAGGTTTTTCAAAAAGTGTTAGAAATACGTTCATGTTTCAAAGGGGTCCATGGATAATAAATACGATTTTCAATTATCAAAAAAAAAGACATCCGTTCGTCGCTTCTCGTGCCAGACATTCCACTACAGTGAGAGCCTGACCGAGTGCCTTCATAGACTGTCTGCAGAAAAGTTGACTATGAAGGCACCCGGCCAGGCATTCACTGTAGTGGAATGCCTGGCACGAGAAGCGACGAACGGATGTTCTATGCTTTTTCTTGTATTGACCATTAACGTAAAACATGGCATCGGAAGAAAAATCGGTGGTTAATCACGTCGATCAGTGATTGGGCAAGGTTGATAAATTAACTGACCTTGTCAATCAGTTTATATATACACTACACTAATCACTGTTGGTCTTCATCCTGAGCCTCACGTACTTCGGCGTCGCTTCGCTTCGGCGTACTGGTGACGGGTGGATCGAATTCGAACCTAAGTAACAAAATAACATGACGTTATGATGATGACGCACCACCACACCACACCAGGTCGTTATTACACACACAAAACTTATGGATGTTTACGTGGAATAACTAACTCAATTTCACTGCAAGATGAGTCATCATTGATACACCAGGTTGACGACAAATCGCTGAGATTATAAGGAGGCAGGGGATCCGGCGGAGGTGAATACAAAAGGTAGTCGTAGTCGCCACTAAATAAATTAACAACTAAATAGACTGAAGTCTGAAGTCTGGGCCTCCATGTTGAAACATAATAATAACAAAAAATTAACACACTAACCTCACAGACACATCGTCCACATTGCCGGTCTCGTATTCAAACCACGAGATGTCAGACACAGCAGAATAGGACGAATCGATGTTTGTCATTGATGAATTCGATGCACTCTCGTGGTCGTCTCCAGCTTCCATGACAGCTTGGAGTACCCTGGATCTGGAAAATAATTGGCCTACGAAAATCTACAAATTACTTAAATGCTTACTAAAGATGACACAAATATAATGAAGTGAAAACTAATTATAAAAAGATACGCATCTGCCAATGCGAAGCGACTTATTAGCGCTCAATATTCTTGCTTGACGTAATGAATCGCCGGACCTAAAGTCTTTGTCAATTCTTTATTGTATGTTATTCAAAATTCTTACTGTAATGTAATGTATATTGCAAACAAGTGAGCGACAAACAAGTAGATAGAAATGAGCAAACACATAGACATAACAGTAGCGGACGAGAAGGGGTGGGAAAAGTTAAATTGAAAAGTTAAATTAGCATGAATTTTGAACAAATTTTTCATAATTAAACAGCATTTCAGAGAATTGTGAGGCTAAAAAGCAGACCGAATACACGAAAAAATTATGTGTTTTAATCTGTGAAAAAAACATTTATACTCGGTCGAACATAAAGTATACTTTTTGAAACAACAAACCTAATTTGGAGTGCATTGGCCGATCACATGAATGTACCATATTTTTTATCACCAACGTCAACCTGCGGCGTTGAATTCAAGCTTCAGAAACATAGTTTTCGAGTAATAAGAAACGTATTATAAAATTTACAAGTGATACGCGAGACAGATATGATAGGTAGCTTGAAAATGTGCACTCTTATCTTAACCATCTTAACATCTCTCTTTGTTCGCAGGTAGTTTGAAGGACTGTAGGTTCATGTAGGTTGAAGGACACATACCCATACCCATCCGCCAAATAAATCAGGATACCCAACCCAAACCATGCTCTGGTCATTGGTCAAACAAACGTTATCATCAGTCATCAATCATATGGTCGACTGAATATTCACTCGATCTATACATCAGTCGTTGTTCGGCGTTGAACGTCTGCGCATTTTCTTCAGCGGTGGTTGATCGCCCATACGGGCTGCGAGTTTACTAACTGCACTATTCTGAGAATCCAAAATTGCCAAACCTGTAATTTGCGAGTTTTTTTATAACAAAAGTGTTTTGGAGAATCGAAATTTTCAAATTGTATGTATTTTCGATCCACTACTTAATTTTTCAAACGGATCCCACCTCCGCGCGGTGCTTACGCGCTTGTCCTCGCTATCGCTCGGACAAGCCAGCCTCACGATAGGTTATCGGGGTTAACGAACAGTAAAACTTCAAAGGGAATAGTACAACTTCGAGAAAACCCGTCTTCGGCCAGTATTTTACCAAAATTTTACAAAAGGTTTTGAACCCAGAACCTCTCGCATGCGAGGCCAACACCCTAACAACCAGCCCATACTGGCTTTGGTTGGTATGTGATAAATGCTGGTGTCAACATAACGGTAGAAGCACGCGTTGGTTGCATTCACTGCACGTTTTGAATTTTGGATTCTCAGAGTAGTGCAGTTAGAAAACTTGCATACGGGCTTGCAGATCCTGTAAGATTTCCTCGAGCACAATGTTGACGAGTGCCGGATTGCACTGCTTGAGTTCGTGCCACTCATCTGTGTTGAGGATGACGTGCCCTCGCTGCTTGATGTACTCGATGCACGCACCGAACAGGGTGTCCGCTCCAAACAGCTCAGCATGCACCAGAAGACGGCAAACCTGAAAAATATTTTACTTTATAGTGTAATACAAATTTGAATAAAAAAAATAAAATATTAAGCTTCTTAGAGTTAACTCACAGGCTGGAACACAAAAAAATCGCAGATCCCGAATTCACTGGATACGAAACGACTAACATTAGAAGTGTTGAGTTGCATGCCCAACTGGTCCTGGCACACCCTTTTCAGGTCGTTGAGCGCGTACTTTTCAGACAGGCCAATCAGGTCGACCAAGACGTTGAAGTCATCGGCATCGCTCACAGAACCTACCAATAAATTACTTGTTAAAATGTTGGATCATAGTTTTTCTTCTCAATATCAAAACAGTCCGCTATGAAAGGAACAACCCCAACAACAACCACAAAATGAAATGGAAAAACGAGGATATGCAACAAACCGGTATACATGTAAGACTGTTTGCGCAAAGTTATTAGGCAAACTGCAGCGTAATATTAGAATGCCCTTGTCATATTTCGGGACTCATGCTACTGCCTGACCGGGTTACCGCGGTCGGTAAATTTTATAACGTCAAGTGAGTGGTTATAGGCAAAAAGACTGTTTGCGCAAAGTTATTAGGCAAACTGCAGCGTAATATTAGAATGCCCTTGTCATATTTCGGGACTCATGCTACTGCCTGACCGGGTTACCGCGGTCGGTAAATTTTATAACGTCAAGTGAGTGGTTATAGGCAAAAAGACTGTTTGCGCAAAGTTATTAGGCAAACTGCAGCGTAATATTAGAATGCCCTTGTCATATTTCGGGACTCATGCTACTGCCTGACCGGGTTGCATATTTCCAGAAACTATAAAGTTTTTTTTCACCAGTAAAACTTTTCCCTGAACCATTATGAATTCACAAAAACATAGTTTCGCACAAATGAACGATTGAAATTTTTTTCAAAAAAATAAAAATAATTATTTTTTTGTTGTTTTTTTCATTTTTATAAAAATTTAGTTATGAATAAGCTATCCCATTTTAGCGTTTTCATTTAAATCAAAACTTCCCATTGTTTTTTATGGCTTCGGCTTAGTCATTATCACAGACTGTTCGTTCTGAGCGAGATCGCCGAGTATGAGGCTAAGAGTTAGTTTTCAGTTTAGGCTTAGGATTAGGCTTAGGGTTTGGGAAGGGCTTGGGCGCGTAGCGCCTGAGCCCTTCTCCAAAGGCTAAGCCTAAGCCTAAGCCTACACTGAAACCTAAGTTTTATGCCCCCGCCTTGGACCGTTAGCACCGCGAAGCGGAGGTGTCCAGCGTGGTTTTTCATGTCACCACTAACCGAACCATTAGCCATAACTTTTAAGATGTAAAACACTCATGAACGGTGTTTTTATAACATGTATTTATCATGGAAACAAGTTGATTAACAAAATGTTAAAAATAATTTTTTTAAATTCAATTCAATTTTTGAGAGCTATTTTAACCATTCAATAATCAACGTATTTCCATGAAAAATACATGAAAAAAATCAGCAAAGCAAGCTGAATTTTCTGAGAATGAAAATTCCATCAAAAAAAATTATTTTTTATTTGATTATTTTTTGATTTTTTTATTTGTTCACTTGTTCGAAACCATTCATGATAGTTCAGGGAAAAGTTTTACTGGTGAAAAAAAACTTTATAGTTTCTGGAAATATGCGACCGGGTTACCGCGGTCGGTAAATTTTATAACGTCAAGTGAGTGGTTATAGGCAAAAAGACTGTTTGCGCAAAGTTATTAGGCAAACTGCAGCGTAATATTAGAATGCCCTTGTCATATTTCGGGACTCATGCTACTGCCTGACCGGGTTACCGCGGTCGGTAAATTTTATAACGTCAAGTGAGTGGTTATAGGCAAAAAGACTGTTTGCGCAAAGTTATTAGGCAAACTGCAGCGTAATATTAGAATGCCCTTGTCATATTTCGGGACTCATGCTACTGCCTGACCGGGTTACCGCGGTCGGTAAATTTTATAACATCAAGTGAGTGGTTATAGGCAAAAAGACTGTTTGCGCAAAGTTATTAGGCAAACTGCAGCGTAATATTAGAATGCCCTTGTCATATTTCGGGACTCATGCTACTGCCTGACCGGGTTACCGCGGTCGGTAAATTTTATAACATCAAGTGAGTGGTTATAGGCAAAAAGACTGTTTGCGCAAAGTTATTAGGCAAACTGCAGCGTAATATTAGAATGCCCTTGTCATATTTCGGGACTCATGCTACTGCCAGACCGGGTTACCGCGGTCGGTATATTTTACAACGTCAAGTGAGTGGTTATAGGCAAAAAGACTGTTTGCGCAAAGTTGTTAGGCAAACTGCAGCGTAATATTAGAATGCCCTTGTCATATTTCGGGACTCATGCTACTGCCTGACCGGGTTACCGCGGTCGGTAAATTTTATAACATCAAGTGAGTGGTTATAGGCAAAAAGACTGTTTGCGCAAAGTTATTAGGCAAACTGCAGCGTAATATTAGAATGCCCTTGTCATATTTCGGGACTCATGCTACTGCCAGACCGGGTTACCGCGGTCGGTATATTTTACAACGTCAAGTGAGTGGTTATAGGCAAAAAGACTGTTTGCGCAAAGTTATTAGGCAAACTGCAGCGTAATATTAGAATGCCCTTGTCATATTTCGGGACGCAAAGAGTCTTGACCGCAAATGACCGATAGGACAAATGAGGTATTAAAAGAAAAACCCCATCAACAACCACAAAATAAAATTGAAAAACGAGGATATGCAACAAACCGGTATACATGTAATTAAGAAAGGCCTGAATGGCATCGGCTCCAAAGTCGTCGATCACAATTCTGCTGGTTGAGGCTTCTGTGAACGGGTGACTGAACATGTTCTTGAACACGATCGAGTGGGTTGTCAGAACGCATTTATGCACCTTAATATAATCAACAATGCTGAAACATATGCCTAAGAGAAAGCAAGAACGAGTAAATAGGTAATCATGAGTTCCTTCCCTCTTAAACTTGTTAGGAAAAACATTTAACATTTGAGGTGACTATAAACACTGATCACGGCCCTAAGTTCCCGCAAAATAATTAGGTGTAATTAGCTGCTGTCAACCTTAATATCACGATTGTCTTCGGACACATGTATAGTACAGTCGGACATGGTTGATTCATCCAGCATTCGTCGGAATGCGTCCACGTGCGAGTTGGGCACCGAGTGCATGTCTGATGGCGACATGGATGTGACCGTGCCACGAACGCAAGGCACCTACAAGCACACGTAACATTACTATTAGATTATATAATTACTACACACAGAATTTCCAGAAAAATTTGGCGATGGCGATCAGCGAAAGACCACACGTTTTATTAACCTGAACTCCTGAAGGTACCATGGATTGGCAAAAAAAGTAACTTATTATGTTACAAATATTTATATTTTTAAGACTTTCGAAGCTGTTCTGGGATCAACTACTCACGTCCCAATTAACTGAATTTAACCTTATTCGGATTGGCCATGTAGCCCACTTCGCACACGATCATCAGAGATTTATCTGTGCGCAGATTGTTCGATACATTTCGCTGCGGTAGGTTTCGAATACCCCACGAGTGACCATATCTCGGTGGTTTGCAGTGAAAAACGCAGATGTTCTCGTTGCACCATGTTGGCGCATTGTCGTCGTCAAGGAACCAGAATTTGTATTCGACCTTCAGCTCCGCCTGTAGAACATAACACGATTGATAAGTTGATAAAGCATAAAAAATGCGGATTCATTAATATTTGTCGTTTGTCGGTCAGGCGGTCCTAAGTTCAAAAGGAGAATTGCGACTTTCGACACAGATCCTGTTTCTGACTCGTTGCTTGGGGCGGGGGTCTCTGCCAGTGCCCATCAGTTAATGCAACTATGTGACCACTATGAAAAAACCAATCTGATATGGTATTAGTTAGTTTAAGTACCACTTATCACGTGCAGGGCAGGGGCAAGCAAATAGAAAGTAAACTGAGTTTAATGCAGTTGAAATGTTAGTAGATATAAATTAACATGTAACGAAATTATGTGCAACAAACCCGATGTCCCGACATTTTGAGAAAAAACGAAACGTTGTTGGCGTTCTCCTTGTGTTTCCCGCCGGGAAATATGCACAACTGCCAACGTACATGTGGGAGCCGTCGTGATTCGTCCGTGAATGTCTGTAGAATAACCTACTTATTTTACAGACCTATGTTTGATAATCAGTGGTTGGTCGATTGTTGGGATTTTGGTGATGGGGGAAGTCCCCATAGGCCTCACTCAGTCCGAAAAGGGGGGGGGGAGAGGAAATATGTTGAATTGACAAAATTAGGCCATTTAGGATACTGAAACCGTTAAATGTTGGACAACTGACGTCGGTAATAGGAATTTAGCCGAAGTCGAAGTCTAACAATTTAACAAACATATATGAATCTCGGTAGACAGGTACAGGTGGCAATAACCGGTTGCTAACCTTACTTCGCAAACAAACTCCAGGCAGTGCAAACTTCATCACATCATCAAAGTTGTCCACACGCCATTGCAGGCTCAATCTGACTCGTTCCAATTTGGTGTGGCACGTGTTAGAATGAATACTGCGCCGTCGCGACTTACACTGTTGTGATGAAGATTGATTGACGCCATTTGATGTCGCCTGGTTTGCTAAGGGTCGAGCGACGTCAGCCTGATCATCAGCCATCATCTGCTCGTTTCAGATAATTGACTGAAATTCTACTTATATCGTTTCATATTAGAAAGTAACAGCATAACCTTATTGTATCGTAAATGAAAGGTATATATGTATATAATATATGCCAAAGTGGTCAGTACATTTGTCAATGTTCATCAATATTCTGAACCCAACACAAAATAATTTCAGATTAAAGATTTCATTGTGTTGTCTCGCAAATAATCGTTCTTACAGAAATTACAAATTACAAATAACCCGAATTAAAGAGGTAAAAACATGAAAAACAGTGAATTTTAAAGAATTCAATCGAATAAAGTTAAATGAACTGGAATGGAATGGAATGTGATATATGGAGAGGAATAACAACAGTTTTCAAATTAAATTTCGTCCTAACAAATCAAACGGAATGATATGAGATCACAATTAAGGTTTTTTTGATATTCAAAAAAATAATAAAATTCTTTTCGTAAAATATTTCATTAAAAGCATTAGTGTGTCCTACGCCTTACGATCACGATTCACGGGTTGAAACTGCAAACAGTTCCAGTTGAGTCTTTAAAAGAACAGCTGGGTGGGGAGGGGAGGGGAGGGATAGTCGTTTAGTGCGGATGAGCAATTTACCTAAGAAGTAGGGAGTTTCCCAAAAAGGGAAGGATAGTTTAATTTGAAGTAATTTGACTTAAACATTAATATTTATAAACCACTTTTGAAATTTCCAAAAGACATGAAATTTCGTATTTTATTTCCCTCACCCTCTCATTCGCTACTGATAAAACTGTGTGAATACCAAAACCAGGCACCAGCTGGCTGCTAAATAAGCGGAAGAGAAGGGATAGGGAAAAGTGGAATTGCCACTGTTTTACTTTTCTGAAAAACTGAATGTGTTCTTGAAGGTGTATGTTACATAATATGAAACTAGTGAATTCTTCTTTCTTGGGGAAATTCCTTTTTTTGATGATTAGCTCGTCCGCCACTACCGCCAGTGCCTAGGCTCCTGCCTTACCGGTAGTTGAACGGTAGCTTAGCGAAACTTAGTATACCCGTGCGTACGACACACACACACACATTACACAGTTCTGTTCAAAACAGCATTACATGGAACTGTATGTAACTAATTGAACATGATAAATGTAAAATGATGAAGTTCAATCGAATCAATCGATCACGAATGAATCCTCTCATTCACGCATTCTCTGACCCATCGCTTCATTGTTTGTCTTGGCAATACTGAAATATCATTAGTATTTATAGACGTATGCCTACAGAAGCAAATTTAAGTTTACCATAACAGTGCCCTCTCCATTGACCGTTTATGACCAATAAAACTGAACTGAACTGAACTGAAATGTCGCGTAAAGGAGAATAATGGAAAAGTATGGTAAGCTTCAACAACCTGCATGCTGGCTGTGTTGATTATTCCATGTATGAAATTGTGGCGTTCGGTGATGTCCACTCGGTGGACCGCGGCTGCGTATGCGCCCAGCTCCTTCTCCTGTTTATACGAAAAAAAAATAATACAGCCACTGAAATATCGTCTGTGTAACAGCAAAACAGCAACTGCACAAACAAACCAGTTCGGGCATCTTTGCCTTCGCAACACCAACCAGGTCGTTCATCATTCGCTCTCGTTTTTGATCAACTGAAAGGAAAAGTTGGTTTATTCAGCTTAATGTAATTGTAATAAGAAAGAACGTCAATGCAAACCAACCGGTGCGTTGATAACGTAGTCGTTCTTCGCGTGTGCTGTCGTCCTCCGCCGAATCGTAATCTGCATTTGAATCGAAGTCACTTGTATGTTGTATAATGCTTACGCTGTGGTAGCGCGGGGGGGGGGGGGGTGCAGGGAGGGGAAATTACACGTTGCCCCCTGGCTGGGGGCAAAAAATTACACTTTTTTAAATCGAAAATGGCGCTACCCACTGTGCTTACGTATACTACATAACATATAATAAACTACTATTGCTAGCTGTTACTTGTCAACAAACCTTCGTCTTCAACTGGATCGCCAGCCACTTGACAACCCTTGTTTTTGATAGGAAGTTTCCGGTGATGGCTCTTCTTGTTGATGGTTGGCCCGACGGTTGAATTGCTGCTGCTCATGCTCATTGTTGTTGATGGTGGCAGTGGCCGCAGCTGCGTGGACATTGGTTTGTGAATTGATGTACGAACCATGCTTTTGTGTGTGTTATGCTTTGTGCGAGCCATGTTTTGGCTCAATGCGCAGAAATCGTTACGGGTAAATTTAAGTAATACAACAAGCCAACTAAACATGAATGAACAGTCAAATGTTAAGCGACAGTGAGTAGTGACAGACAGTAAGCTGACAATCAGCGTAACGACCAATGAAACATAACATGATAACAGGGACAATTACCATTCCTCTCACAAGATTTCATAAATTTCATTACGTTAATTATAACAAATGATTAGAAAACATTAAGGGAAACATGCAAGTGACATCACGCAACAACGGTACAATACAACGGACAACGGATGCGGGAAAACAAGTATAAGTGGATAAAGTGAAATATAGGTGGAAACATGCAAGTGACATCACGAAACAACCACTGGCGGACGAGCCAAACTACCAAAGGGAGGGGAATTTTCTCAAAGAAGGGGGAATTTCCAGAAATCAGGCCATTTTACCTACACGTTATGGAACAAAGTCTACTTTTTGAAAATGCCGAAGAGGGGGGAATTCCACTTTTCCCTCCCCTTCTCGTCCGCTAGTGGCAACAACGGTACAACGGACAACGGATGCGGGAAAACAAGTATAAGTGGATAAAGTGAAATATAGGTGGAAACATGCAAGTGACATCACGCAACAACCACTGGCGGACGAGCCAAACTACCAAAGGGAGGGGAATTTTCTCAAAGAAGGGGGAATTTCCAGAAATCAGGCCATTTTACCTACACGTTATGGAACAAAGTCTACTTTTTGAAAATGCCGAAGAGGGGGGAATTCCACTTTTCCCTCCCCTTCTCGTCCGCTAGTGGCAACAACGGTACAACGGACAACGGATGCGGGAAAACAAGTATAAGTGGATAAAGTGAAATATAGGTGGAAACATGCAAGTGACATCACGCAACAACCACTGGCGGACGAGCCAAACTACCAAAGGGAGGGGAATTTTCTCAAAGAAGGGGGAATTTCCAGAAATCAGGCCATTTTACCTACACGTTATGGAACAAAGTCTACTTTTTGAAAATGCCAAAGAGGGGGGAATTCCACTTTTCCCTCCCCTTCTCGTCCGCTAGTGGCAACAACGGTACAACGGACAACGGATGCGGGAAAACAAGTATAAGTGGATAAAGTGAAATATAGGTGGAAACATGCAAGTGACATCACGCAACAACCACTGGCGGACGAGCCAAACTACCAAAGGGAGGGGAATTTTCTCAAAGAAGGGGGAATTTCCAGAAATCAGGCCATTTTACCTACACGTTATGGAACAAAGTCTACTTTTTGAAAATGCCAAAGAGGGGGGAATTCCACTTTTCCCTCCCCTTCTCGTCCGCTAGTGGCAACAACGGTACAACGGACAACGGATGCGGGAAAACAAGTATAAGTGGATAAAGTGAAATATAGGTGGAAACATGCAAGTGACATCACGCAACAACCACTGGCGGACGAGCCAAACTACCAAAGGGAGTGGAATTTTCTCAAAGAAGGGGGAATTTCCAGAAATCAGGCCATTACAAAAAATACACTGAATCTGGCTACAGAAGCAGACATGAATCACATCAGAATGACTGATGTCAATAGTGGCAAAAAAGCATTCAATAATGTTTCGAGCAAAGGTGTTAAGAAGACACTGCAATGACTTCTAAACTATGAACCCGTAGTGTTTTTGGCCACTATTGACGACGGCATGGGACACCAAGACTGATGTCAACGTTGGTCTGACACAGATAGTTGGATTCCAAACTTTCGTCTGACAGACACGTCCGCAATTTGGACAACACCATGCCAGCCGTACTGAACGAGCGCTCCAATGATGATGTGGACAACGGCAATAGACAATAGTCAAAGAACACCTGTGCCAGATGTTTCAGCTGCTGCAAACAATCCCTTTTTAGAATACCTGAAGTACTGCTGCGGTTTTCTGGCAAGCGGGGAAAACAAAAATGTAGTGCGAATGAAGCAGGTAAGCCAACGAAAACAAAGTAAAACGTGCAAACTGCAAAAAAGAAAAAGGCTTAACACATGAACCAGTGCAACGATTGATACAAATTTATATAAACTAACTTTGCCATTCGCTCGCCAAAACTCCATATCAAAGTCACGTGGGCAATCGAAGTCGCGTTCACTGGCCATCATACGGAACACTCGGATGTAAGCTGGATACGCCTCCCATTCCTTGGCTACCTGTTCCAGGCATTTCTGCATGGCCACACCGTTTTGTCGATACTTTTTGACGATCTGGTTGGTAAATAAACGTACAGTCAGAGGTGCTTCGGAGGAGGCGGGTTGGGGGAGGTTACCCCCCACTTTTCGGGGTGTCCGGGCAGCCTACCCCCCCGCAAAAAAAATTGTGGCCTCCTACCTTACCCTGACCCCCCCCCCCCCACTTTTGGAGCCGTGCAAGTAAATTGAGATTTTCATTGCGATTTTCATTTTTGGGATCTTGCATACTTAACAGCAGACTGCGGTGTGTGTTAAAAATGTTTAAATAAATGACAGCAGCTTACCAAGCGTGATACCGCCACAGACAACATTTGCTTTTGATCGTCTGGCACGTCAGTCATGTTTGCGGGTGACAAAAACGCACTCGTTAACAACGTCAGATCCGAGCCCGCATTGACGTTGAAGATAGAGGAGCCGTATCGTTTGTCCAACTGCGCAACCATGCCCTTCGCCACAGCAACGGACATGGGATGATCGTTTCGGTCCATCATCTGCAAAACCGGTATCCGTAAGTAACTGAATACCTGTTTTCAGAGGTGGGGGACGGGGATAACCCCCCACTTTTTTTGATGAAAAAAGTTAGCCTCCCCCCACCAAATTTTTTTTGACCTCCTACCCCCTCCCCCACAAGTGAAACGTTTTTTTGGTAGCAAAAATTTTTCTTACCTGTACTTACCCCCCTTTTTGGGACCGTGCGGGTAAATTGAGGTTTTCAGCCGCTACCCCTCCCCCGCTGGATTAAAAAAAGGAAAGCGAAACGTGATGTTGGTCCAACCTCCGCATAGGTGTAGCGCAGTCGATAAATTATTCGGTACAGGTAGGCCATTGTATTGGTTTTTTTTTGCGTCGCCAAAATTGCCAGACATATCGGTTCGAATGTCGCAACCACTCGATGCACTGCGGACCAGTCGATGTCACGGTACGTTTCGCCACCAGCACTCAACGCTTCTCTAACGTGATTCTGAACATGCGGCAGTAAAAACGGGTTTTGTAACCTGCAACCTGCACAGGGATGGAGTGGGGGGAGGCTAATCAGGCATGAATTTTTTTTGAACAATCAGGCATGCATGCACGGCAAAAGTTAGCCATGCATGCATGGCCAAAACGAAAAATGGCTCCATCACTGTGCACATACCTACCGAGTACCGAATATACAATGACACCTTAAAATGGGTTAAAATCACTGAAAACTGCTGTAATATTCCAAAAATACGCTGTACACACAGTTTTTGAACTATAATCGACATTTTAAACTAGCTTATTGTATATTTTGACCTACCAACCAGCAAATAGCTGGGACTAAAATTGTAGAAAACTCCTGTAACTGTGTTGCATAAAATAAAGCATTACCAGGCGAATGATAATTTGGATAATTGAATGCGTCTAGAACAAACCTGCAACCGATACATCCGTGACAATACTTCTGGCAACGACATCCAGCGTGTCATCGCAGGTAGCAGAACAGAGAGCGGACCCTTGTTGTTTTGGCAACAAAACTCGCACTGGCCGTTTGCGATGCAGCGAAGTTGCAGCTCCTCCAGCTTATCACGGCACAATTGTTTACGCTTGATTTTTCGCGCAGACCAGCGCACGTCCATAACGAGACTGCGAATCGCCAAAATTGAGTCGTCTGTGATATCTTTTTTGAAGAGCACGTTGCCGATGCACTGCAACTTGAAAACCGTTAGCATCAAGCAGTGGTATCGCCATTTGGGAAACTATTATACATGTGTTATGTTTTAAGCCAAAATGAAAATACGTTATATAAACATTTTTAAGTTACCAACCAAATTCAGCTGATGAGAGCTGCACAGCTGGAGCATCGGATAATTGTCTTCATCACTTTGCTGTAATGCCGCTGACAGTTGATCAGTGACATCCTCGGACCAGCCAAGGAACTGAAATTAAAGTATTCATTGATTCGTGCACGAAAAAATTCACAACATTTTATAAATGAATCGGGCTAAATAAATAAATCGGGCAAACATAACGTTTCAAACGTGAACAGGAACATAAAATCCCTAACACAAAATAATCGGAATGCTATACCGTGTCTGCTAATGTTTCTTTTAACGCTAACCGTTTCTTCGTCGCCAACATCCGCCTCGTCGTCGTCCTCATCGCCATCGGCAACAAACTGATTGCCCACCACCGCGTTGACGCCGCTTAACTTTAAAAATGCCTTGATGTTACTCTTAGCAGCGTCCGTTATATACACCGATACGTCTGCCGCCTCATCCAACGAAAACTCTGAAATACTTAATGGCACACGTCAAGGCCCACTACAAACCATATGAATATGCATTAGATAAAATTTCTGTTGAAAGTGTGGTTGAAAAATAAGTTTTTAAAACAAGTGTAAGTGGACAGCAAACACACGACACAATAATATGACAGATACATAATAGCAGCAGGACGCTGAAAGAATTCTAACCTGCCATTACGTCCTGTGTTGTTGATCGGATCAACTCCGCAGTATGGCTGCCACGTAAGGCTCTGAGTGCAATCCCACGTGATTGGCAGGTTCCGTTCTGCAACGTGTACATGACGTGCACTGAGAGAAAACTTTTGTTGCCGTATCGCGGTGCCCATCCGTCCGTCAACACTGCAAAAACATATCATTATTACAATAGTAGTATAAAGTTCACATTCCAAGGTGTGCATACACGTTCACATATAACACTGAACATATCCTATTTAACCTCACCTGCGACACGACCACAGCGATTCTTAAGCTCTGACACAATCAGCTCTTTGACTCCTTCTGCTTTGTTGACCACCATTTTCGATACGTCGTGACGAGTTGGCAACGTCGCATACGGATTCAACGTGAGGAACGCGCTCAGCAACCACTGGTTTTCGATTTGAGAGTATGTAGCTGTCGGCGTCGTGACGAAGTAGTTGATCAGATCATGGAACCCTTCGTCACTGTAACAGTTAAACATGCTATGCTTGCTATGCATAGTTAAAAGCGATATTTTCAAGTATCTAACTAATTTCTGAATAAACTGCACGAAAAAACATATGTTTAAAGAGTTTAACTGACAACGAGGCAACCACCAATTATCAAACAGTTGTAACAACGTACGTGAAATCCTGTGCCTTTTTGCGGAACAGGTCATTGATAACGGCATCGATCTTCATGACTTTTCTACGTGCTGGTGTCATCGGTGGTGGTGTCGTTTGCGTAGCTGATTCCTTCGCATCGTCCACTTGTTGACAGATTCTTTTGTAATCAGCCTTGTGCGCACGTGACACGTGCAACTGAAAATAGAATAAAAGGTCATACAACCGCCTTTTATAGACCATATTACAGTACACCCATAAAGTACAGGTTTTCTTAAAAGCTGAGCGCTATTGATTACCTTGAAGTGAGTTATCGATTTTACACCAGGATCGTACACGAAAGGCGAAGGACCGCTACACAGAGCACAGCGCTTCGTTTGTTCGTCAACCAGTCCCAAAAACATATCGGTATCAAGCGCCCTCTTACGGCCTCGGCGCGATTCAGCATGCTGCAAATAGATACTGTCCACAAACCAGTGGTGGGAAGCGCGGGGGGGGCTAAAATCATGCCAGGAGGGTACCCTAGACCGATCGACCGTAACGGTCAATTTCCGATTTGACGCATTGACCGTAACGGTCAAATTTTCAGGCATACACGGTTAAAATGATGATGTATATGATGCCAAAACCGCTCATTTGAGCGATTTTTTTGTGAAAATTAGGGCTATTTTGAGTCTTTTTGGACTATTTTTAGACTACGTTTGTTGGGTACGAGGTCTCTGCAGGTCGCAGGTCGTTTTTGAGATGTCTCATTCATGCAGGTCGCAAGTCACAGGTCGATCACCCGGTCCCCCAAAAAAACCCCAAAGGACCCCCCCCCCTCTGCCCACCCCTGCAATGACGTAACATAATTATACTAAAACAAACAAACCTCAACAGCATCACGTCGCCGATTGTCATGGATTGGAGTAAGCGCTTGACTTGGACGATCTTCTGTTTCGCCTTCCAACGTCGAATTGGTGCCGTCTTGACCACCCGTCTGCAAATTTATGTCGTCCGTTTGAAAAGGTAAAATTCCGTAATATCTATGATGATGTATATGATGCAAAAACCGCTCATTTGAGCGTTTTTTTTTTGTAAAATTAGGGCTATTTTGAGTCTTTTTGGACTATTTTTAGACTACGTTTGTTGGGTACGAGGTCTCTGCAGGTCGCAGGTCGTTTTTGAGATGTCTCATTCATGCAGGTCGCAAGTCACAGGTCGATCACCCGGTCCCCCAAAAAAACCCCAAAGGACCCCCCCCCCCCCTCTGCCCACCCCTGCAATGACGTAACATAATTATACTAAAACAAACAAACCTCAACAGCATCACGTCGCCGATTGTCATGGATTGGAGTAAGCGCTTGACTTGGACGATCTTCTGTTTCGCCTTCCAACGTCGAATTGGTGCCGTCTTGACCACCCGTCTGCAAATTTATGTCGTCCGTTTGAAAAGGTAAAATTCCGTAATATCTATGATGATGTATATGATGCAAAAACCGCTCATTTGAGCGTTTTTTTGTGAAAATTAGGGCTATTTTGAGTATTTATGGACTATTTTTAGACTACGTTTGTTGGGTCAGAGGTCTCTGCAGGTCGCAGGTCGTTTTTGAGATGTCTCATTCATGCAGGTCGCAAGTCACAGGTCGATCACCCGGTCCCCCAAAAAAACCCCAAAGGACCCCCCCTCTGCCCACCCCTGCAATGACGTAACATAATTATACTAAAACAAACAAACCTCAACAGCATCACGTCGCCGATTGTCATGGATTGGAGTAAGCGCTTGACTTGGACGATCTTCTGTTTCGCCTTCCAACGTCGAATTGGTGCCGTCTTGACCACCCGTCTGCAAATTTATGTCGTCCATTTGAAAAGGTAAAATTCCGTAATATCTTTCTGATACGCTCAATAGGATAAGTCACTCCTGTAGATATGATTTAGAACATATTGAACTGTATGTCATCATATCAGCAAACAAACATCATTGTCCTGCACATTCACCTGGTCAACTCGTTCTGGATAATCTCGCCAACTGACCATGATGGATTTGACGGGTGAATTTCCCGGGTGACGTCTCGTACTGTTTCTGCCCACGTTCTAAATAGGAATTTACATATTGGTCAAATTATATGTTCAAGCAATATTTTAGAACAACAAGTGAGTAATTATTAGGAAAAAATTGTTTGCGCCAAGTTATCAGGCAAACTGCAGCATAATTAATATTAGACGTAATTTACGTTAATTAAACAATAAAATGCCAACTAAATATAAAAAAAATTTATACCAACCTCAGATGGGGACTGCATATCTGCGACGTCCACCGGCACCGAGACACTGTCCACGATCATAACAGACGGAGACGGCGTGTTGGCAATACCATTATGAGCTACCTAAAGTAGGATTAACCGTAAAAATGAACTGCCACAAATTGTATAAATAACGAATACTGACGATAATTATCATCAGTGTTGTATAGAAATAAAAATGAGTCATACCAAGGACGCCGGGCTTACGGACAACGTGTTGGTATGGGTGCCCGGTGCCTCATTACACGTGGCAGCTACCGTCTGTGATACATCGGTCTGCAATATCAACAAAATATTTTGTAAGTATACTACGCAAAATATGCGTCCAACACTCAGTCAGAAAAAGATTTATTTTTTATAAATCAGTTTTTATCACCTTAGAGAACAAATTCTACTTTTAGAAACCGCCAAAGAGGGGGGAATTCCACTTTTCCCTCCCCTTCTCGTCTCCCCTTCTCGTGGAGCGGGGGGGGGGGAATATACACCTAAATGTGAAAAAAAACAGTACACCTATATACATTTAACGTAATGGAACGTAACCTGATCGACATCAACGCCCATGGTTTCATCGCCATCTGCTGAAGACCGTGGCACCGTTTCATCGATCAATCGACCACTGTCATCCTAGAAACATATAGCCTTTCCTTACTACGAATTACAAACATACATGGATTAGACCGTAATAACTGGCGCCAGCCAGAAGTGTTTATTTCTAAATTTATAACCTTTATACTCTTTATAATACAAAATCAACAACGCAATGGTTGGGCTAATTGAAGAATCTTAATCATTTAGTCGCCAGAGGAGGATAACCTTTTATATTGCAATATATCCGGCCTTCCTAGGTTTTTTGCTTAAACAATAATTAAATATAAGTAAAAAAAATACTGAACTACTAAAACTTCTGATCTCATAACTATATAAAATAAAATGCAGAAGGTTTTCCTCCCGATTAACACAAATTTTTTTCCAAAATGGCGCTATCACTGACTTTAATATGGCTGAAAATTAACCTGAGCGTTGCTGGAACCGACATCCCGATTGCCGATTTGCGGTGTGACCGGTGTTGACGTCATCGACGGCGACAGCTCGTTGACCTGAATGAAACGTAAATTATTTTTAAACAGTTATTAAATGCATGAGAGAACTCAGCCATGAATGCTGACTTAATCACAGTGATGGAGCGGGTAGGGGGGAACAAATCAGCCACGATTTTTTTTTATCAGGCGGGGGGGGGGAATAAATCAGCCATGAAAGGTGTTTTGAAAGGATTTTTCTTCCAGAAAATAAGGCATGGAGCGGGGGGGGGGTTAAGCAAAATTTTTGTAAATCATGCATGCATGCACTACATTTAATTGCCTACTGCAAATTAGGGTCTCGCATATCCAACAAAATATGTATGATGGAAAATACCAACTGGTAAACCGGACTCCAGGTAAAGCCGTCGGCGGACGGTACGTTCTGGCTGCTCTACAACTCGCTGAGCAGCGGCTTCCACGATTTCCTGATGTTGTCTGAACTGAAACCGATTCCGGGCTTTATATTATTATACCATTATTTGAAGAAAAAACTGAATATATATAAATATGTATATTTAAAAAAACTAACACGTTGTTTTGCCGATTCGGACGGATCTGCAGCACCAACTTTGCTCAGCTTCGCATTGGGCTTTCGAATTCGTTTGTCAAACGTATAGTTCACTTTTACCTTAATTTTTATACGACATTTATGATGAAAAAATACGCTGAATACATTATTCAAAGTGGGTGGAAAAAATCTACACTTTTTTGGACCGGAGACTAAAAAATGTAGTCAATTCAATTTGACTTAAAATGTACCTTGCAAGTGTCCACGTTTATGATGTTGTCTGCCAAAAGAAACATTGAGATACAAGATAAAAAAAAGGTTTGTGTGACGCAAACTGTAGACTAAAATGTTTTTGTTTAACTGTCAAATGCAGTAAAAAAACCAAATGGACTGCCTTGACGGGAACGTACGTCTACGTTCGATACCGCCCTTTCTTTCCTTGAACACCGGCTTCGTTCGAATTCTTCAAGTATCTCTTTTGGCGCAATATGTTCTGCCGGCTCCCATGTGCAGTCGTCCCTGAACAACAGTTTGTTAATTATTATTTGTTTATCGAAGACAAAAATAATTAACGATGATAACAAAAATGTATTACCAACACTTTCGTGAATCCTTTCCATTTTACCAAGTATTGTTTTTCACCGTCCGGCTCAGGCACATTCTGCACAGCCAAGATCTTCTCGACTACGTAGCTTCCTTTCAACGTTGGCCGGCCTGACGGTTTCTTGTTCGATTTAGAGCTGGCGTTTCCCTGTGAATGCCACAATAAGGATTATTGACTGATGATTAAACAAGTATGAAATGCCATCATAAAAATAAACAAAACCAGGGCGGTTCCCATTGCCGTCTTACAGACGATTCAGTCGCCCCAGTAAAAAAACCACCGACCTCAACAAGCAGAACAATAGGCTTTCAAGCTGTAATTTACCTGCTTGATCACTTAATTACCTTTATTGGCTTCGCAAAACCTAGTCTAAAAACCAAGTAGCTCCCGTTTATTGGAAACATAAAATTACCAACATTTCGTCGTCGTCCAGCAATGCCGCCAACAGCCGTCTCCGTATTCTCGTCGTCGTCACCAACAGCACCCATGCTCGTCGCCCTTCTTTTCTTTGATTTCGCGTCAGACATCTCAATTACGAATCGGAATCTAAATTATGATCTGTTAAGCCTGAATTATTATTATTATATTACCGATTATAAATTTAAATTAAGTGAACTTAAACTACAAAAATGTGAAAAAATATTGTAGTAAAACTTTTCCTATAAGCAAAATTGGCTAAAAATAAAGAATTTTGGATTCTGTCAATTTATCACTAAGAAATCCATAGTATTTTACATAGTTACAAAATAAATTCTGGTACTAAAAGAAAAGGTTTACAAACAATAAGTGGCACTTAAAAAATGTCCCGTTTTTTCAAGTGCCACTTAATGAGGTACTTAATTCCCGGGACTTTTAGCCCTGGTACTTTTAATTAAGTACCCCAGCCCTGGTTACCGATGTTTTTGTCGGCTAATTACATATCCATGTACCATTAGAAACGGTCTTGGCTCAGTCGCCTACGTTATAGCGTGAGGGTCGAGGTAAACTGGCCAAAAGGTAAACTGGCCAAAAGGTAAATTGGCCAAAAATTTGGCCAGTTTACCTTTTGGCCAATTTACCCTTTGGCCAGATTACCTTTTGGCCAATTTACCTTTTGGCCAGATTACCTTTTGGCTAATTTACCTTTTGGCCAGTTTACCGTTTGGCCAGTTTACCTTATTTTGGCCAATTTACCTTTTGGCCAAATTACCTTGTTATAATAGTAAAAAATTATGTTAATTATTAAGTATTTCTAATTAGTTTACTGATTGATGTTTATAACCGCCTACCAGTTTTTCCTTCAGCCAAATTAAATTGCTTTATTAATTAGGAACAATTGACATGTCAAATTTTTACATTATTCTAAACCTAAATAACTCATCTTGTCGGATTAGACTATTATAACCAACAATGAATATGTACTCTACGTACATACATATTGCATCACGAAATGATTCCTAAAGTTTTCGAATTGTACGTACATACATATGAAGACAATAGTTTGGAGTCCAGCTCTAAATGTTGATAATAAGACACCGGCTACAATACTAAGGCAGTTAAACTTTATTTCCCTGCAAAAACAGGTCAGCCGTCTTCATTGGAATAGGTGGAAGTAGAAAAGTTTATTAACCAGTTTTTGACCACGTCTTTTAAGACACGATAAAATTGAAGAAGAAGGAGTTTCAAGGGCTCATGAGTTAAGCAAACCGGATTATACATCGTTGGCTTACCAAATCATTGAAGTAGATTATATGACTGCAACGAAAAAGTAATAGAAAATAAAACATGGATGAAACAATCGAAACCAACTCACAGAACAAACTCCATTACGCATAACCATCAGAAGTCATAATGCAAAACATCCAAATCCATTCCATGAACATGGGGTCGAATAACATCGTTCCACGTACAGTATTCTGTCATTCACAGCTGATTTTCAAGTGAATCCAGTTCTAACGTGTAATTACAGTAAGTCCGATCCAATTCAGCCACCGAATTCAACGTATCGAATATGGGCAATATTATACATGTCACGTTCAATGTTCTAAACCAAAGGCATGACTGTCAAATACGCATAAAACATTGGTTAACTCAATTTCGTGGTCAGATGAAGTCTGGCTGATGTGTCTGATTCTAACACATGCTACTGAGGGATGTCACATAGACAAATAGGCTGAGATTAAGGTAGACTGAGGTACATAGATTGAGGTAGACTGAGCTAGACTGAGGTAGATTCAGTTAGACTGAGGTAGACTGAGGTAAATTGAGGTAGACTGAGGTAGATTGAGATTGAGGTAGACTCAAAATGAGGCAGACCGAAACTGAGGTAGACTGAAAAATCGATCACCCAATTTACATTATCTTTCTGACCGTTGAAGAATGTTGTTCCTTTTTACGGAAGAAAACTTTTCAAGTGAAAAAAGTTTGGCGTTTCGTCCTTTAATTGATGGGACTCTTCAGGCCGAAGTCCAATCTAAAGTATGTAAAAATATTAAGATCAGTGGATTGAATGAAAAAAATAGAGAACAAGATTATGTCAAAATCCCACTCATCTTATATTCTACGGCTATTCTGATCTAGCACTTCTGAGTTTTGAATTTCAGCCAGATGCAATGTTTTGCTTCTTCTCTAAGATGAGGACAGTAGAGAACATTGGACAATCATCAAACAATGTTTCAAACTTTGATTCCAACTTCAATACAAACAGGAAAGAGTTGACTGTTCGCGACCGAGGCCATTGTTCGGACCAAAGGCGGACGAGCTAATTCTCCAAACCAAGGGGAATTTCGTCCAAGAGATGGATTTGATAGTTTTCAGGCCATTTACTCACACCTTAGAGAACAAATTCTACTTTTTGAAAATGCTGAAGAGGGGGTATTTAACTTTTCCCACTCCTTATCTTCCGCTAGTGGTTCGGTCCTTCGGTCATTGGTCGATTGTTCGACAAACAGGAAGTTCTATTGCGGTCAGCCGTTGTGAACTGAACGCTGGCCACAGTTTTGTGATATTATGATATTACATATGACCATGATATTATTTTGAAAAGAGGAAGTGTTTTATTTATCATTTTCATTCAGTCATTTAAACAGACACTGGTTGAGGAGGTGTATCATTGATTAAACTAACTTTTTCCCAAATCTAATGAAATGATGCAAGACGTTGATCTTGCAAGAATACTGCAAAATAACATTGTGAAAATACATTTACAGAAATCAATGTATTCCATCGGTTTACTCAATTACCCCCTTACAACAGCATGATTATTCGCTTAAAAACGGTTATATTCATGTCAGATAACTGTCTTATTTGGAAACTTGTAATCTCAATGAATGAACTAGCTACATAAAAAAGATGTGGAAATTCCAAGAATGCGGTTGTTTTTACTATCAGCAACACAGCCATGTGCCCCATTGAAGAAATCTACAGAATTACAGCCGGCTAATTCAATTATCGTATCTGATTTGCTATAAAAAGCGTTTCTGACGTAAAACACAAAAGTACGGTCTGTGCAGCGTGTTAGATCTCGTAAAACTCTTCTCATGCACATCCATAATGTATTTTCTTCTGAAAATACCTTTCTTGTGTTTACTATGAAATATAGGGTGAGTGTACGTTTTTAATTAGCCAACTTTTATTCCACGCAAAAACATTCCGCAAATTGTCCGGCATTTCCAGCTGAGAACAGAAATAGTTTCGAATGTTGTGAAAGTCATACAAAAATTGTTAGAGACTTAATCAATACGACCGTGAACAGGAACTTACTGCATCGGCTCGGCATGTTCCCATATTAGGGAGGCAAATAAACGAATAAACTGGAAGTAGAAATAAGCCAATATCAATTTGTATTTGGCCGGACTGGTACAATTGCCATTTTTGTGTGTAAAACGTTCACAATTGATTGCGAGACTGGATTTGAAAGCGCGCCATTTTACCCTGTGCTCTGGGAGACTTTTTCACGTGCAGCTTTTTTTGAAAGCGAGACTATTATGGTGTGGTATAAAAAACTAGAAAGTACCTTTTCGAAAAGGTTGGTTCAGAATGAAGTTTTTGTAGTCAAGAATCTAATATTCAATCAAAGTGTCAAATCGCATGTCCACAAATTATTAAGAATATGGAACGTATTCAAGTCTTTATGTATGTACATGGAAGTTCAGTCGTTTGTTTAGTAATTAATTTTTTATTTGATGAACGAAAATGTGTTGTACACAATGGAATATAGACTAAACTTGTGTATATGATACGTATCAAAGGCTTTTGAAGAAAATACGGCGTACATAATCGTTCAGTCACCTATTTACAAAGTTAATAATGCTTTAAAGGACACGCCAAGCGAACGAATAATGGAGAAAATAGTTCCGCATTGGACTGCAAGTATTCATAAACTTTTTATGATGCACTGGCGATGGGGTGAAATAAAAAAACTAAAGTTCATTAATACACCTTATGGACAAGTTATTCATCTTTCCGGAAACAAATCAAATTTTTATATTTACAGTACACAGTTTTCTTCACTGCTAATCATGAGTAATTCAACCAAGGAAGTATGATGTTGGCAAACATAACAATGTCAAGCCAACTACATACGTATGTACAATATGCAACTGAATGACAGGACTGACTGCCTGATTGACTGACGGACTGAATGACTGTACGACTGACTGAATGAATTGAATGAATGAACTTTTTGATTGACTAAACCATTTACTGACGAGCTCCTAGAAACATTACGAAAAAGTATTCGCTGAAGCCTCAGATTACCTGGATATTTTTAGCAGGATTTTTTTAATAAAACTCTTCTCATTTGAAAGTATTAAGATCCACCATGGCTGAAAATTTGAAAGAGTTTGAAAGAATTTCACAAATTTTCTCTGTAGCATTTTCATATTTTTTTTAAAAGAAAGTCAGCCTTTAACAGCAACTGTCAAGTACCGAAGCGGTGATGCAAGCTAAAAACATTGTGCTAGCTAGCTTGAATCAAAAATTCTAAATATTGCCTGAAATCCTGGTCCACGCGTTTTTTGATACGCGGTTCATAAACATTTTTGCAATAAACTTTCAACACATAATGACAGATCTATATGGCTGACTGACTGACTGACTGACTGACTGACTGACTGACTGACTGACAGACTGACTGACCGACCACCTGACCCATAAATAGACCAGAAGTTATACAGAAGCAAACGTCATTTACAGAAGCGGTGTTCAAAATCATTTCTGTACACGTGTAAACGAATGTCGAAAACACTTGTCCAAGTGTTTATGACTAGTCTATAGTCTGACTGACAGTATCTTATCGGTTTTAGATGGCTGGCTAATCATCAGTTTCTTCCACAAATTGGAGAAGCTAGGATGAGAAATTGAGTTTAGTTTATATAGAAAAAATAGTGACTACGAATGAACCACAAAAGTATTCACACTTGACGGTTCTTCTTTTTTACTAGTTTTTACTTGTTTACTGGTGTTTACACGTGATATACTTGAGCTTGACAACCACATCATGACTGATATTTCGACCATAACTAACACAGTGCTATGATCCTCGGGAAACCAGGAAACACAGCCAATTATTCACATCATTGTGGATACGCAATTAGCCCGTGCATCCGCTACATTGAATCAGTCAGTCAGTCAGTCCGTCAGTCCGTCAGTCAGTCAGTCAGTTAGTCAGTCAGTCAGTCAGTCAGATAGTCAGTCAGTTAGTGAGTTAGTCAGTCAATCAGTCGTTCAGGCAGTTACTCAGTCAGTCAGTCAGTCAGTCAGTCAGTCAGTCAGTCAGTCAGTCAGTCAGTCAGTCAGTCAGTCAGTCAGTCAGTCAGTCAGTCAGTCAGTCAGTCAGTCCGATTCTGCTAGGTAATTTCCCAACCCTACCCTTTTTTCATCTAGATTTAGAAGTATTTCGACCCGTCTTTTTGGCCAAAAACAAATACAAAGCAGAAAGTTATTTCTAAGCCTAAGCCTGATACCTAGGCATGTAAAAAAGCCAATGCCTAAGTCTGAATTGACTTAGAGAGGAGAAAATATACAAAAGAGAAAAGGGGTAGCTTTTGTAATTCTGCGTCAGGCAGTCAGTCAGTCAGTCAGTCAGTCAGTCAGTCAGTCAGTCAGTCAGTCAGTCAGTCAGTCAGTCAGTCAGTCAGTCAGTCAGTCAGTCAGTTAGTCAGTCAGTCAGTCAGTCAGTCAGTCAGTCAGTCAGTCAGTCAGTCAGTCAGTCAGTCAGTCAGTCAGTCAGTAAGTCAGTCAGTGAGTCAGTGAGTCAGTGAGTCAGTGAGTCAGTAAGTCAGTCAGTCAGTCAGTCAGTCAGTCATTCAGTCAGTCATTCAGTCAGTCAGTCAGTCTGTCAGCTTGTCAGCCTAAGAGTCAATCAGTTAGTCAGTCAGTATGTACATTCATACAGTCAGTCAGTTAGTCAGTCAGTCAGGCAGTCAGGCAAATTGTCTCTTCTATATACTAGTAATAATCAGGTGAACAAGTCGTTCCGGCCTTCGTTTGCATCTTGATTCGCACTTGCTCTGTAGGCTCTATTTTGATCACCGCTTCTGTAGATGACATTTGCAGTTCTAATAAAAGTTTGTGTTCTATGGGTTTGTCGGTCAGTCAGTCAGTCAGTCAGTTAGTACGCATTAGCATACAATATTATCCGTCGATTTCCCATTCATTCGAAGCGGTCAGTCAAACATCCTCACAAACAATCAAGTAACTTAATTGGTCAGTCAGTTTGTACGTTAATCAGTAAGCCAATATAATAGCCAACGTAATAGTAAGGACAGGGTGTCAGTCGTTCGTTCAAACATTCAAACGGTCATTCACTCAAAATATTCTTATATGAGCGGTCATTCAGTCAACCAATATTTTATTGTAAAAGCTTACTCAGCTGATAAGTAGTCTGTTAAGTAGTCGTGCAAATGTTTTCATTTAAAATAATATTCAATTACTGAGATACCTTTCATCCGTCAACTCACATTTTTTGTCATGATATGATGAATAAATGTTAAAAACGCAAGCAGAGGTTATGCAAACATTTAAGGTTATGATTGTTTTCGGACGGACTTTTCCAGTAAGGGTGCTTTTATAGTCTGCCCTGAAATTCCCTGGAGGAAATTGTCATTATACACGCAGCAATAAATGCGACTGCTCTAGCAAAGCTTGTTTAATTGTGAATCATCACCTTTCCCAAAAAAACCTATTCAGATCTATGGAATTTCCATGGAAAACTATGAACGTGTCCTCCATCATTGTTTGTTATTATTAAATGCGTCAGTCCACTGAGCAGCAAGTCGGTCAAAGTACGGGTTTTGTTCTGAGCATTGCCATTCACGACGATCCATGTCGGGTTGTTGAGCTGAGTTACTGGTGGGTATAACCTTTAGCGAGTGAGTGAGTGAGTGAGTGAGTGAGTGAGTGAGTGAGTGAGTGAGTGAGTGAGTGAGTGAGTGAGTGAGTGAGTGAGTGAGTGAGTGAGTGAGTGAGTGAGTGAGTGAGTGAGTGAGTGAGTGAGTGAGTGAGTGAGTGAGTGAGTGAGTGAGTGAGTGAGTGAGTGAGTGACGCAGTGAGTGAGTCTGAACCTGATTTGATTTTCTAGCACAACGATGACAACAGGCGACGATTCTTTTGAGCGAAAGTGAGAAAAAACGTTGTCTTTTCACTATTGGTTTGATGAAAGGGAACAATGTTACAAGATTATAACGTACAGTTCGCATTCGTGAAACGATTGCCAATGGGTGACATAGTGGGAACACCTACATATAAGCAAACTTTCACTCACTCACTCACTCACTCACTCACTCACTCACTCACTCACTCATTGAACTACGAGGCTTCTCGAAGTAATATTTTTCTGTGTTCAGACTGTTATCAATTTCCTGCCAAAAACTTTTATCGGCGGGACAACGTGGACAAAATTGACATTTTAAATTTACAAAATTCTAAAACAAATATGAATAGTCTAAGTAACGAGGTGTTGAGGAAAATACTTACCGCACCCAGAAAATGCTTATTATGAAAGAGTCCAAAGATTAATTAAAGATTATTTTTCAAACATAAATAATACTCACCTTATAGTCCATAATCAGAGCTATCAACCCCCGTACATCTCTGACCAACAACAGCGTGATGGCAACGATTATCGAAATGGAGTTGTTCAGCAAAAGGTATTTCAAGCTGAGTGGATAGCTTTTGACGCGTTTGACCGCGAGCAACACCGGAATGTTTAGTAGGAGACATAATAAGCAGATTACTAGGGTTACAACAGTGAACACCAGCTCATCCTGGTTATCGACGCTCATTATTTTATTCGTGTGTATATTTTTATCTGAAAAGTTTTCATAAGTTGGTAGAAATCGTTGTAAGTGTTTGATTAAAAACAGATGAAAATGTGTGAACGAAATCACTGACTCACTCACTCACTGACTGACTCACTCACTCACTCACTCACTCACTAACTCACTCACTCACTCACTCACTCACTCACTCACTCACTCACTCACTCACACGATGTTCAGTCGCAATTCAACGAATCTTGGGAACGCCCTGCAATTCTCATCAAGAATTTCGAACCGCAGAAAGATCAACCGATACGCCACCATGCCTCAGTTGACTGTTAGAAACCACAGAGGCAAGAACAAAATAGTGGAACCTAAAACTGGAGCTTCGATGCTCGGCCTATTTACAGGCGTGTCTAGCAACTAACAGGAATCAGTTATCAAAATATATTCATTAAATGGTTTTGATGGGGACTAACTAAACACCTGTTCTATGCTCTGACAAAACTCTGACCATGCACGTTGAATCAATTACGTACGGTGCCGTTCTAATATCATACATGAGGAAAGTTCACAAAAGTTTTTTGGGGCGACGATCCTGCAAGTTCCTGTGAGTGTTATCCCAGATAAAATGAACATCTCAACCAAAATGTACTCGGAATACACGTGAGCAGGTGTATCGGGGAATGAGAATATAGCCTGCCAATATCCGATAACTATGGTTGGCGATTTCATCAAAAAAAGTATCTTGAGCTGATCAGTTCAAACAAGTACGTACATATGTACTCTTCTTATCCATGCACGAACAATGCCTAATCATATTTGGCATTCGATAACCATGTTACTCATCTAATAAAGCAGCTGAAAATGTTGTTACCGAAATACTGTATGGCTTACTGAATGAAAGATTACCTGAATGACTCGCTGAAAACAAATCGGTGAACGAAAGAGTTACTTAAACAATGAATAGCTGAGAGAATAGAGCAAGTACGGAAATTAAACTCATGGTAAACACGAGATCATCATTCAAAACTCTGGCTGTGAGGAACCATGAATGCCGTCAAAATTAATAAATATCTGTAGCCATGCCCTGTAAATATTTTATTACGGTATATTCCCTTGAGCAACACTTATATTTGAATAGCTTCATTGGGTGTTTAGGCTTTGTTCTGGATGGACTGATGACTGTTATTACAGTATTCCCAACATATGTATTTATATGTTTTAAACGACTGTCCCCTTTATAAAGTCATAGAAGATGAGCAATCCGCAGTTTTCTCCTCTCAGTCGTGTTTTAACCAACTATGTATGGGCTTGTATTACTGGTATGAAAAGTGATTGTATGATGTGATTGTATAAAAATGTATTTAAATGTGGTTACCAGCAGAAATGAACTGCATTTACTTGAAGTGTATTAATTTCCGACAAAAATGGTGCATATTCAAAATCCAGTGCTGTAATCATTGATGATTTCTCTGTTAGTGCCTAGTCGAGGACAGTCTGGATGACTGAGCTCTAGTGAAAAGCCTTTGTATTCCCTGTTTATACACCACTTTCTTTCAGGAAACGTTCAGTTCATCATTCATGAGCTAAAAAGTTTAGTCCACTTGATTGATGGTGATAACTGTTTTCACGATTACCAAAAACATTTTCCTCAGATTTTGCAGTCACAAATGTTTCATTATATTCTTGTCTAAACATATCCGGTTCTAACAGGTGAGAAAGATTACCAGCATGAGTCTGCAGCCATTGTTGTTGATCTGAGACTAGTGTTTCCAGGCTAGAACAATCAGCCTTACCAATGTCGTCATACAAGACTACAAAAACCACTTACTTGATCCGGTGGAAAATGATGAGCTGCTGAGTTAAGTACTTAGAAATATCTTGTGTACAATACACTACATACAATACAATACATAGCAATGACAGCAATTCCAGCAATGCCAGCAATAGAATAATACACTGCATGCAGTAAAATACAAAAGACCGTAGCGTAAACAAAGATGACTGTCAATTAACAACCAAAAGATGAGACAAGCCAAATAACACTGTTGTTGTCATCTTTACAAACATCAAGTACAGCACCAACTACATATGAAACCAGTGACATAATCAGTTTTGATCATAAATATCTACTTTAATCGTCTGAATGAAAATACATCTGCTCAAAAAACCGCACTCACTTCTACTAAAAAATTCGTAAAACATGTTAAGAAAAAAAACATTTAACAAACATAAACACAAAAAATTAAATAAAAAAAACGGTTGTGGATTACGACCGTCAGTCTATTACTATACCATTACTATGATTACTTACATACTACATCATTACTATACCATGGATTACAGGTTAACTGTGAATGCCATCCACAAATGTTGAACTTTATCATCGATTTTTTTTATCGAAAGTGAAATCAGTCGAAATTTTTATCAGCAAGATGAAAACGTTGGCAAGGGAAGCCAACGCTTTCAACGCAAAAACAACTGAAAGCAAAAGTGTTACCATCTAGTAAAAGTAGATTTTTGAATCTGGAAGACAAACAAAATACATAAATGGCAATCTTAAATGATAGGCGGATTAAATTAGAATACCCGTTTTTTTATGTTTTTTTACTAAAAAGGTGAGCACACCCAGTACTAACTGAGTTTTTAATAGCCAATGACCATATATTCCTTACTGTATGACCATAACTGAAGATGAAAGCTCTTGTTATCAGCAAAAAATATGAACGGAACCAAAGTACGCTACCGTAATCAAAGAAAAATACGAAGCCGAGTACTGACGCCCTACTGTCGTAATTTCAGATGTCAGAAGTACATATAAAAGGCAAGGGCATCTGGTGAAAATATGATTCTACAAATATCGTCAGATGTCATGTTGTCATGACACCTGCTTTTAGATGTGAGGTTGTAGGTCAATTAACGTTTCTGAATTCTTTATCTAATTAGCTATTCTGAAAGATGACATTTTGGAGTTACAATGTTAGAGTACATCCATCCAATATTGGATTGAATATTCAAGCTATTCTGTATTACTGTATTGAATACTAGTTTTTGTGATGCACAGTATGGAACAATGCAATTATTTCCTTTGTTTTACTTTGCTATCTATTAAAGACTAACATACAAAATTAAACTGCAGTGCAGCATGAACGGACTTGTAAAATTATTGGCATGCATCAGTCTGATTCAGGTATAAAAATATTGACTGACTGACTGATTGACTGGACGACTGACTGACTAACTGACTCACTGACTAGCTGACTAACTGACTGACGGACTGTTTGATTGACTGACGGATCGTTTGATTGACTGACTGACTGAACACCTGACAGACTGCTTGCAGACATGCAGTGCAGGTATCTGGCGATTGGTTTACGATGACGGCGCTTGTGCTCATCCAAATGGCACAGATAATGCCGTAAAGACCCTTTCGAGATTCTAGTGAAAATCACACACACTATTTTGCTCAGACCGTGAAACATCAACTTCACTTTTGTTCCACACGTGCAAGATGCACTTACTGTACTAGCTTGTGGCCCAAGATCTGAGTTAAGCGTAAAAGATATATTTTACGGGATATGATGTTTTTTATTAATTGGAATTGGTATATTATATTTGTATGCTCATGTTTACATAAATTTTTTTTACAAAATTAGCATTTATTTCACACAACAAGTTTTCATCCTAATGGTTCATGGTCTGACTCTTTTTGTCTGTCAATTTTCACTAGATTCCCGAAAGGGTCTTTACATTATTTTGACGGTGCACCAGGTTACGAATAAAGCCAACGATTTTGTCAGTCAGTAAAGCGTATCCGGTTCGTCTGTGTTAGCAGAGCGTTTCAGGAGCGACATTTTTCTGCTTCACGCTGTTCACAGAT
>OZ038448.1:12158203-12200198 GCA_964036265.1 Daptonema setosum
TAGTACCTAATGGACTGACTGACTGTAGAACGGACTGACTGACTGACTGACTGACTGACTGACTAACTGACTGACTCACAGACTCACGGACTGACTGACTGACTGACTGACTGACTGACTGACTGACTGACTGACTGACTGACTGACTGACTGACTGACTGATTGACTGAGATTTGACAGACACAATTTGAATGGCTGCAAAGTGACCGACTGTCCGGTCAAGAAAGGCGAAGTTAATTTCCATATTCCGATCGATCTTTCCCCAGTGGCATCTGTTATGGGGTAATCTCCCCATCGGATAAATTGTCCCCAGGAACAAGTGTCCCACAGAGGCTCCGCCTCCTAGCATTTCGATGATTCGAACTTTAGCTTTAGCAGCTCTGAGTTTTCATACAGCATTCATTCGAACCAACCGTTCCTGATATTACAACCCGGAGTCAGACCACTCTGATATGGAATAGAGCACACACATTTTATGTGTAGTGCTGAATGGTCCTATTGGGTACGTCACCCCTCCCGACACTTAGTCGTTCCCCGATACCTAGTATTCTTCCTGGATAAACACCACTTAAGGAAAACCCTTTGGGTCACCCGCCCCTCCTTCTTGACATGTGTTGCGTATCACTTAACCTCACTCATATCATTGTAATGTAATGTAATCACTTTATTAGCTAGTTATTAGTATTCTTATGATTCTGATTGTATAATCTTTATAAGTAATCTTCAATCTTACCGTAACACCTCTTTACTATTTTGTAATGTATTAGTTTTCAAGTCTACCTTATTCTCTATACCTATAGTTAGTTTAGTGTAAACCGTTCTCACTCATACGTAATCTCGTTCTCTTATTAAAATAACATTTAACACAAGACGATGGGTGACGATACATGTAACCGATAATGATACATACACACACCAATTACACGTAACACACAATGTCATGGGTGAAGGGCCAACACACAATAGGCAGGCCCGGGTTACGGAGCCGCCCATGACAAGTGGAGGTCCACCTACGAGTTTTTTCGAACTCATTGAGTTGAACGCTCATATGCACGTCGTGCATACGTGTTCGTACGAACCTGGTTAATACCACTCGTTATCCTTCTTAATCAAACACCCTGTGTACCCAGTCATATCTAAATATTATTTTGGTAACACAATACGTGCCAGGCACGCTTGGATAATATCAAAATCAGATGTTTGAATGGCTTGGCCATCACTCTTAGCGGATAAATTGTTAACGTATAAAACCTTCATAATTTTTATACCTAAGAGTTTTTCCTCTCAATAGTGTGTTCAAACGAACCTATTAAAAACGTTCACCGTTCAACTTCAAATTTTGTTCCCCTATACACACTCAGGCTAATCCGCCTCCTCGCTTCGGCCCAAATCAGAATAACAACTCGGTCAAGTACTGTCTGCTACATGCTTATGTAATTGATACACAGGCGTCTGCTGGGTAACCCTATCAGCGACCCGCTCTATTCATACAAAGAAAACACATCTGGAATGGACGCCACTCATGTTTCCAAGCTTCATTCTTCTCCCCATGTCTAACACACCTAAAAATAAACAGATGCAACATCTCTCTATACCACTCGACCGAGTTCGGTGCTGAAAATCTTGCACACCCTGTCTACCATCGCACCATCGCACCTACCAACGGTGCCATTCACCCAAACCAGACAGTCTGGCTTTTTCGATTCTGACCCGTTATCTCAAACCTAATATCACATTACAAAGTGCTGGGCATAAATGTTATGGCGATCAACAACCCATTCTCACATTTTGCAAAGGGCATGCTATCGCACCATCATTTATTCAGTGTTACATTCTCACTGATCTATGTTGTGTCTAAACAACATGATTTCCCAAAAATCTGTTATCTCTGACCATCGCGACCGAACGAACCGTTCCTATTGCAAATAGCAACTCATTCCCATCGCATTTCGAAAATGCCAACTATTTATCTAAAATCACTATGCATATTTGCAGTTTTAAAGATCAACTCTTTTCGAACAATATTCATTCTGGTGGCAGCAGAAAAAAGATAAATTCTTCTCGAACACAATTCATTCTGGTGGCAGCAGATAAAAGATGAACTCTTATTGAACAAAATTCATTCTGGTGGCAGCAGAAAAAAGATAAATTCTTCTTGAACAAAATTCATTCTGGTGGCAGCAGATATAAGGCAACCTCTTCTCGAACAAACTTCGTTCTGTTCTGTGTATATAAAATGTTTTCTGTGTGTCAGGCGATCCCCTGCGTTCGGCAGAGGCTTTCCGAAGTATATCCGGATTTTTTTATGTGTTTTTTTTTCAGAGCTCACCAGAAATTCTTTTTCGTACGATTTTCCGTCTCGCGAACAATCAACCGCGCACGAGTCTTTTCTTCACAAGGAAGTTGAAGTTGGTTTACCTGGGTTTTTTACTTTTTGCTTTTTCTTTTTTCAAGTTTTTTTCTTCTTTTTCTTTTTTGCAGTTTGCGAACTTCAGTGGTTGTAGTAACCCTAAATGCTAGCGCATGATAGAAAGCCGAGACGCTCTAAATATCAAACTAAAAAACTGTTTTATTGAATTGCGCGAATTACGTGCTCGAAATCGTTCATTAGAAAAAGAGCTAACCGCATACGAGACTAACTCAGTCTAAGTAGCCCATATGGCGCCTGTAGACACAGCTTCCTCGTCCTCAAATGGACATTCAGCTCGTCCTGAGCCTAGTATACCCGGTATGGGTTTTCTACTTAACAGTATTAAGCCATTTAACGGCGTTTCATTGTCGGACGTTCGAGCCTGGCTCGAACAATACGATAAGATCACAGGTGGTCTAGGGATTTCTCCCGATAAGCAAGCGCAACTAATGCGAATATTCCTTAACGGACCTGCAGAACGAGCTTATCGCTCCTATGATGATGACACAAAAAAGAGTTTTCAACTCCTTAGTCAGCATCTGATCTCAGATTTTTCCAAACCGGAACACAAAGCTGCTGCTGCACGCGCCTTTTTTGAACGTAAACAGAACGTTGGCGAGTCCATCCTTGCTTTTGCATATGCCTTAGAAAGACTCTACTTACAGTCCTATGGACCTGTTCAGGATAAGTCAGTCCTCAAAGACGCTTTCCTCCGAGGTCTACAGCCT
The DNA here is from genome assembly GCA_964036265.1 of Daptonema setosum. NCBI lineage: Eukaryota > Metazoa > Nematoda > Chromadorea > Monhysterida > Xyalidae > Daptonema > Daptonema setosum. The sequence continues at coordinate 12,161,342 of OZ038448.1, forward strand.
TATTTCCAGCAATCATTGCTCTATGCTCCTGATGCACCTAAATCTTTCGATGATGCGGTAAAATTTCTGCAAAAGTTTGAACTTAAGCAACAAGCTTCGCAATTAGAGGCTGCCGCTGCTCAGGGTACAACACCCTTTGTTTTAACTCCTGTTTCTCAGTCGACACAAGTTTTTACTGTTCAGCGACCTGCTTCTCCTGATCCCATCACTCAGTTCACACTGCTATAATGTTGTTTACACGACCTTTTTTAAATCACTTTACTTCGACTGTTTACAGCATTAGGGTTTCACTTGTCTCAGAAGTCCCCTTTTTATGTAATCATAGTACCAAGTGACTTGCTTTGACTATCGTCACTGTTTACATAAACCTCAGTGGTAACCCAACCTTATGTATTTACAGACAACACGTGCCACTGTTCAAGCCATACGACCAACCCATACAGACGTTACTGGTGAATATGACGCCACCGGCCCTACCGATACAACCGCCTCTACTGGTCAATATGATACGATATTGATGATTAAGATGTTATGGGGTAATCTCCCCATCGGATAAATTGTCCCCAGGAACAAGTGTCCCACAGAGGCTCCGCCTCCTAGCATTTCGATGATTCGAACTTTAGCTTTAGCAGCTCTGAGTTTTCATACAGCATTCATTCGAACAAACCGTTCCTGATATTACAACCCGGAGTCAGACCACTCTGATATGGAATAGAGCACACACATTTTATGTGTAGTGCTGAATGGTCCTATTGGGTACGTCACCCCTCCCGACACTTAGTCGTTCCCCGATACCTAGTATTCTTCCTGGATAAACACCACTTAAGGTAAACCCTTTGGGTCACCCGCCCCTCCTTCTTGACATGTGTTGCGTATCACTTAACCTCACTCATATCATTGTAATGTAATGTAATCACTTTATTAGCTAGTTATTAGTATTCGTATGATTCTGATTGTATAATCTTTATAAGTAATCTTCAATCTTACCGTAACACCTCTTTACTATTTTGTAATGTATTAGTTTTCAAGTCTACCTTATTCTCTATACCTATAGTTAGTTCAGTGTAATCCGTTCTCACTCATACGTAATCTCGTTCTCTTATTAAAATAACATTTAACACAAGACGATGGGTGACGATACATGTATCCGATAATGATACATACACACACCAATTACACACGTAACACACAATGTCATGGGTGAAGGGCCAACACACAATAGGCAGGCCCGGGTTACGGAGCCGCCCATGACACATCCATCATTGATGCTTTGGGAAAAAACGTGAGTGAGTGAGTAAGTGAGTGAGTGAGTGAGTGAGTGACAGTGAATGAGAGAGCATGCGTGTGAGTGAGTGAGTGAGTGAGTGAGTGAGTGAGTGAGTGAGTGAGTGAGTGAGTGAGTGAGTGAGTGAGTGAGTGAGTGAGTGAGTGAGTGAGTGAGTGAGTGAGTGAGTGAGTGAGTGAGTGAGTGAGTGAAGTGAGTGAGTGAGTGAGTGAGTGAGTGAGTGAGTGAGTGAGTGAGTGAGTGAGTGAGTGAGTGAGTGAGTGAGTGAGTGAGTGAGTGAGTGAGGAAGGTTACTTCCAGCAAGACTTCCAAGTAACAGTTACTGTGAAAGATACATCTGGCAAGGTGTTGGGTGCCACTGTGGTACAGACGTTGGTTAATGATCCTTGACATTTTTTACGACACAATTTTTTTATAAACTCATATTTTAACTGTATGAACTTTTGAAGTCTTTTTAATTTGTTGTACATTTTTACAATGATTTATAACACTTTACAACTTTTTATAATGATTTATTTACATTTTGTTATTGATCTCCCGCGTGATACTATCATATTCAGTACGTAACTTGAATAATTTTTATTTTGTGCTTCATTACTCCCATTTTCAACGGTTGAAAATGAAAATCGTACCACTGTTGGGTTATTGGGAGGTATAAAAATTTGGAAGAACTCATCGAACATTACACAATGACTGAATAAGCACGGTCAGTAAATATAACGTTTGCATTTCGTTTCGCAAATGTTAACCACGTCATGCCCAGAAAATAAAACTTTCAAACATCACGATTCATAGTTCAATTACGACTGGTATTTCATCGTGCTACCGTAGATTCGTTTAGATTCCGGGATATCAAGCGGTTTATAAATTTGACTTATTCATACAAAACTTAAAACCTGGCACAACTATGTGAGTTGTTTTCATCCACTACTAGCAACTACGTTTTTTTCATCCAGGACTATTAACTACATACATGTAATAACTATCCATAACCATAGCGGAAGTTGCATATAATACTTTTCATATATGGAAGAGACATTGCGTCACGTCACTCGAGCCCAATACCACTTCAATTTGGAATACATCTCTAGAATATGCGGCGTGTTCACAATTTATAATATAAGGAGACTGAAACTTCAAAAGTGCTTGTTTAGAAAGCCATTTTTTGTTGACACAGCTGCAGAATTTTTTTGCCATTTTGAAATCCAGGACACTCCTGTTGTAGTTACAAGAACTGACGATGTGAAAACGCGGAGAAACCGTCATCATAATTGTACTTCAATTCAGCATAGGGTATCACTGCATTGAAGTACCATTGCAGATAATGAATACGATATTCGTCATTGTACCCGGTATGTGTTTCAAAATTATAACAGGTAAATCGGTTTCCTGCACTCATCGTATTTTTAAAATTGTGCTCACATAAAGTCTGATAATTGACCAATAAAGCAATGAAGATGATGATGATGTACATATCTAGGATACGAATTGTGCCACATGGAACACCATACCACGTACGTTACTTCCCGCAGAACCGACCCTTTAACCTATTTTTCTGCCATTGACGTTAACATGACATGCGGAACCCGAGGGAGTGTCTCTGCCAAAGAATTAGTTAGAACCAGTGGGCCCGCTCGGTAGTTAAAGATACATGAAAAAGCTATTCCAGTTTGGTGGGAAAAAACATGTTGGCCTAGATGAAAAAACGATGAGGTAAAGAAGTTTATACCGAATAAGACCGTCTAAGGATGTGAAGAAGATGGCGGTGAACGTAAAGTAGTAAGAATTGCATTTTGGCTATTTCGAACAGTTTGTGACTTAAGTGGATCTTCGTCAATCCTCTAGATACCACACATGATATTAAATGTGTGTTGAAAATATACAATGTTGTGTGTCATGAACCATTTTTTTCATAGAATATTTAAACACGCGTTAAAAATTCTTACTGATTGTGAACAAGTGCACAAGGAGTCAACTATCAACAAGTTGGGATATCTTGTTGAAGGACATGAATAATTTGCATGAAGAAACTCTACGCTCTAAACACAAGTTTCTGTACCTCTGGTACGTTACAGTAAGTACAGTACGTATGTAGCCACATTCATGATTCAATTATGTATGCATGTAATGTACTTTCTGATTCTCATAAAAATACAGAGAATGTCAAGAATGTTAATGGTTCACATTCGTTCATACGTCCTCAGTTTTTTCAGATTTTCAAAGCTGATACAACCTACCAGTTGAATTAAGCTAAAAAGATTCAAGTTCTATAATGATGTGATAAAAATGTTTGAAAGATCAAATGATTCTACCAACAAGGCAACTATCTAACTTTCTCAGTTACTTGCGCTGACACCCAAACACTTCTTTACGTTCTTAACTACAAGCTTGTATTCTACAGCAGATGCAAATGCATAGAGAAAATTAACTTCACATACGTACAACATGCAGGAAAATACTTTCAGTGCCAGGCATTATTCAAATACATATTTCATGTGGTATTCGAGTGCAGTCAACCAGAGAATGTAGAAAAAAACCAGAACCCACCATTATGGCCCACCTTCTCCTAACGGTAGTCATTTTCGAGATGTCTTTGGCGGAGTCCGAATTATATCCCGTTTATTCCGCGTGTAATACATTGGTAGATTACTGGAATACTAATACGACCACTGGTGAGTAAGGAAATAAATTGAGTTAGTAAGTTAATCAGTGAGTGAGTGAGTGAGTGAGTGAGTGAGTGAGTGAGTGAGTGAGTGAGTGAGTGAGTGAGTGAGTGGGTGAGTGAGTGAGTGAGTGAGTGAGTGAGTGAGTGAGTGAGTGAGTGAGTGAGTGAGTGAGTGAGCTCGTGAGTGAGCTCGTGAGTGAGTGAGTGAGTGAGTGAGTTCGTGAGTGAGTTCGTGAGTGAGTTCGTGAGTGAGTTCGTGAGTGAGTTCGTGAGTGAGTTCATGAGTGAGTGAGTGAGTGAGTGAGTGAGTGAGTGAGTGAGTGAGTGAGTGAGTGAGTGAGTGAGTGAGTGAGTGACTGAGTGAGTTAGTGAGTGAGTGAGTGAGTGAATGAGTGAGTGAGGTGAGTAATGAGTGAGTGAGTGAGTGAGTGAAAGAGTGAATGAGTTTATCATTTTAGTACTCTTAACCTACGACTGGTCTATGCTCGATCTACTGTGTATTGATTGTGCCCGACAAGATACAGCAACACGAATTCTCGGAAGTTTGCCCGACAACGCCTGTAATTTCAGTCAATGCCATTCACGTTCGTGATTCAGTGAGTGGGTGATTGACTGAATGACTGACTGACGGTTTGACAGATTGACTTACTAACTGACTGACTGACTGACTGACTGTCTGACTGATTGATTGACTGACTGACTTAGTGACTGAATGATTGACGGAATGACTGACTGACTGACTGACTGACTGACTGACTGACTGACTGACTGATCGACTGACTGACTGACTGACTGACTGACTGACTGACTGACTGACTGACTGACTGACTGACTGACTGACTGACTGACTGACTGACTGACTGACTGACTGACTGACTGACTGACTGACTGACTGACTGACTGAATGACTGACTGACTGACTGACTGACTGACTGACTGACTGACTGACTGACTGACTGACTGACTGACTGACTAACATACATATGTACTGTAAAAGATATTGTCCTTAAATTTGCAGGTCATGGTCTATGGAATCAGCTGACTCGAGAATGCGAGTGTAAAATTCCGTGGGAAGGCGAACATTGTGACAGACTGATTGACTGTGGACGATATGGACGACTGGCAGATAATGGAACGTGTGTGTGTATATTTGATAGAGTGGTCGGGACAAAATGTGATGAATGTATAGGTTGGTCAGTCATTCAGTCAGTCAGTCCGTCATTCAGTCTGTCAGTCAGTTCGTCATTTAGTAAGTGAGTCAGTGAGTCTGCGAATCAGTGAGTCAGTGAGTTAGTGAGTCAGGCAGTCTGTCAGTCAGTCACTCACTCAATCACAGACAACGCTAGATGGATTGCCAACGAAACTGTGTACAATCCTCACGGCAAACAAAATCCTTGCAAGTGTAATCATAATTATTTCGGCGATTACTGTGATTTACCGAAATGTTACAACATGGGTTTTCTGGATTGGTTTTCGAAAACGTGCTTTTGCCTGCCGAGTTGGACGGGAGAGCACTGCGAGTTCGAACTGTGTTTGAACGGCGGTATATGGAATGGCGAGTTAGTGCGTGCGTAAGTATGTGAGGAGTTAGTGAGTGAGTGAGTGAGTGAGTGAGTGAGTGAGTGAGTGAGTGAGTGAGTGAGTGAGTTAGTGAGTGAGTGAGTGAGTGAGTGAGTGAGTGAGTGAGTGATTGAGTGAGTGAGTGAGTGAGTGAGTGAGTGAGTGAGTGAGTGAGTGAGTAAGTGAGTGAGTGAGTGAGTGAGTGAGTGAGTGAGTGAGTGAGTGAGTGAGTGAACAATTGAGTGAGTGAGTGAGTGATTAAGTGAGTGAGTGAGTGAGTGAGTGAGTGAGTGAGTGAGTGAGTGAGTGAGTGAGTGAGTGAGTGAGTGAGTGAGTGAGTGAGTGAGTGAGTGAGTGAGTGAGTGAGTGAGTGAGTGAGTGAGTGAGTGAGTGAGTGAGTGAGTGAGTGAGTGAGTGAGTGAGTGAGTCAGTGAGTGAGTGAGTGAGTGAGTGAGTGAGTGAGTGAGTGAGTGAGTGAGTGAGTGAGTGAGTGAGTTAGTGAGTGAGTGCGAGTGAGAGTAACTGACTCATTGACGGGACATTAAGGACGTGCGTGTGTACCTCTGAGTGGACGGGTGCACGATGTGATGCGATTGTATGCCACAATGGAGGTGTGCCAAATGAGGGTGTCAATCAGAGCGTATCTTGCATTGGTTGGCCTTTTTTTTCAGAATCTACTAATATTTGAATGAACTACAATCAGGCGTATACCTAAACCTAAGTCAGAACCTAAGCCTTTAATTTGGGTGCGTTAATTTGTTCAGATTTTCGTCTTTTAGAAACAGTCTCCAACGTTTCTGTTGTTAATCATTTTGGAACACGGTAATTTTCTGGTGGAAAACAAATTTACGTTGACGTGTACGTCCAATCTTCTATATAACGGCTCTGAGACCGTAATGTTGAATGTATGAAATGAAGGGAAATAAGGACAAATAAAAAGTAGAAAATAAATTCTATGTTAAATAACTAATATTAATAAATATTTTATATTTAAATTAAAAGTCATTTATACAACAGGTTGCGATTGGTTATACACTGGTCGTTATTGCTCACAGTCAAAGTTCTACTTTGAGCCAGCCTCACCATCAACCGCATTCTTTCTGTTGGTCACCGACTAACTGGCAGACTGACTGACTGACTGACTGACTGACTGTCTGACTCACTCACTCACTCACTCACTATCTCACTCACTCACTCACTCACTCACTCACTCACTCACTCACTCACTCACTCACTCACTCACTCACTCACTCACTCACTCACTCACTCACTCACTCACTCACTCACTCACTCACTCACTCACTCACTCACTCACTCACTCACTCACTCACTCACTCACTCACTCACTCACTCACTCACTCACTCACTCACTCACTCACTCACTCACTCACTCACTCACTCACTCACTCACTCACTCACTCACTCACTCACTCACTCACTCACTCACTCACTCACTCACTCACTCACTCACTCACTCACTCACTCACTCACTCACTCACTCACTCACTCACTCACTCACTCACTCACTCACTCACTCACTCACTCACTCACTCACTCACTCACTCACTCACTCACTCACTCACTCACTCACTCACTCACTCACTCACTCACTCACTCACTCACTCACTCACTCACTCACTCACTCACTCACTCACTCACTCACTCACTCACTCACTCACTCACTCACTCACTCACTCACTCACTCACTCACTCACTCACTCACTCACTCACTCACTCACTCACTCACTCACTCACTCACTCACTCACTCACTCACTCACTCACTCACTCACTCACTCACTCACTCACTCACTCACTCACTCACTCACTCACTCACTCACTCACTCACTCACTCACTCACCCACTCACTCACTCACTCACTTAGCGTGCTCAACCTGGTCATCCTCATCTCTCTCATCATGTTCTTCGTTGACGTAATCCGACAGCGCCGTCGTCAGAAACGGAAACAAATTCGTGGGTGGAAAATGTTTTACAGTAACACAATGAATAGGTATCTACTCATGATAGGATACCATACCTGCACTACTTTACCTTTCGCCCTTATCTGTTCTAATTTCTCAGCAATAACTACCTCAATAACAATAACAACAACAGTAGCAGTCCGGACTATGATTATTCAGACTACGGATCAGTACCGACAAGTAACATTGACGAGTCGATAGTTCCGCGTAAGAAACTGTACCTCAATGGAATCATGCATGCCAAATCGATTCTTCTGATTCATCAGTTAACTGCATGCTATTCTGCGTGTGAATGCCCAGCCCAATATTTACAAGTAAAAAACTCCCTCAAAGTCTGAAATCATGTTTTTACATGCGCATGAAACCTATAGGCTTCATAATTGATTATAAGTAATGAAAAAAATGCAACACCCAATGAGTTTCTGGCATATCCATAATCAGATTACCAAATTCTGGAATTTACAGACTCTGTTTGTTAGAGAAGAGTCAGAATCAGAACCAGTTTCTTCACTTATCTAATTATTTGGGAACGTTTTATTCAGCCCCATTCAGTGGTCGTGAACCGAGTTGAATTTTTCTTTATAACCAATTACAAGGCCTATATAACATACCCTTCCCGATATTTTCTTCCCAGACCACCATTCCAGAATCGATTACAGGTGATTTTCTGGTAAGCCAGGCCAAAACCTGTGTGATGGTCGGACTCAAGTTCGACAACGCCCTGCACTGCACGCGGGCATCGGCCGATTCCGTAACAGTAACCACCAACAAGTTCAACGGTTTGCTGTTGTCATTTTGTATCATTTGCCCTTTTGCTCCAAACAATCTTGCCCATTTTTCGTTAATATTGTGGTGCAATCGGCGACATTCAAGTGGACAATTGACATATGACAGACAAACAAATATGGAGCATCAGCTTTGTCATTGTCAGGTATTTTAGAGGAGAAGACTGCAGCTTGAAAGCCGGCTGTTAAAGTCAACTTAACCAAAAAGCGTTATGCTGTAGAATGAAACTATCAATATCAGTTGGGTCATTAAACTCAAGTGCCAACTGTCCATGAGCTCTGAATACTGCATGTAAACCTTTATTATTTAATTTTACCGACACCCAGTCAGACTTTTGTCTAGCACATTTGAACTTTTTACCTACTTATCGTGATTCTCAAATTTTTTTTAGCTCTCATGTGTGCTATATGATCATATGCAATAAACTAATCTAGATGAAGTTTCTTCTCTAACAATTATGTTTGTTATCTGACTTTGTTAAATATGTAGATTTTGAAAACCCTATATATTTCCAGGAACAATACTTTATGACGGCGGTAACAAGTGGTACAAACTACCCACCGAAGAGAAGGATCCCAATTCACGCAGAAAGAAAGTCACAATTGTTGAAGATTACAACAACAACAAAACTGAAAGCAAAAACATCAACAACAACAACGACGACAACAACAACAACAACAACAACAACGACAACAACGACGACAACAACAGCAACACCAACACCAACAACAACGACAACGAAAGCGGAAGTATTATCATTAGCACCACCACCACAAATAACAACAGTTTTCAGCAACAGCAAGCAAGTGAAAACAAGAACCAGAACAACGCTACCAATAACAACAACGTCAATTTCAACAAGAACACAAACTCATCCGTCAGTAACAGTCTGGAACTTGAAGCAACGCATCTGTTAAACAGCCCCTCTTTCCCAGCTGTCATCGTCAAAAGCGCTGACAACAAAAGCAACCACAACTACAACAAAAACAAAAACAACAACAACAACAACAACAACAACAACAACAACAACAACAACAACAACAACAACAACAACAACAACAACAACAACAACAACAACAACAACAACATCAAAAACAACAACAACAACAACAACAACAACAACAACAACAACAACAACAACAACAACAACAACAACAACAACAACAACAACAACAACAACAACAACAACAACAACAACAACAACAACAACAACAACAACAACAACATCAAAAACAACAACAACAACAACAACAACAACAACAACAACAACAACAACAACAACAACAACAACAACAACAACAACAACAACAACAACAACAACAACAACAACAACAACAACAACAACAACAACAACAACAACAACAACAACAACAACAACAACAACAACAACAATTACAGTCCGGACTATGATTATTCAGACTACGGTTCAGTATCGGCATGTACCATTGATGAATCGGTAGTTCCGCGAGGATTCTTGAAGTCCACGTCATTCTGTGACATTGAAGTCGACGCCAGGGTTTGGGCGAATCCGGCCGCCTTGCATGAAGGCTCACCACGCCTTGCGCAATCAGGCAATCTTCAGTTGCTTCGCCAAAATCAGGATCGGTACTTCAAGTCGATTGCAGCGAAGTTAGAAAGTGATTTTTAAACTTTGAGTACTTTAATCTTGTTACTCAGAACTTCTTGTGTAAACCTTTTCCTATTACTTCTATTGATGGCACGCGTTTGACATTAAAAAATTATTGAGTGGTTCTAACCACAACACCGTGGAAAACACAACAGTACGTTCGTTTGTGGAAATGGTTTGCAGAAATGTATTTTATTTTGACAGAAAAATACTCTCATCAAACTTTATTTTGTTTTTTTCACCGTTAAATTTTGGTAATTAGTTTTTACATAGTTTTTTTTTAGTGTGCTATAATAATTATTGAGAAAGGACAATCAGAAATGTTGTTTTCATAGAACTATGTGCTCGCTACTTTTAGAAAAACATACACATGTCTGTATTGAATAACCTAAGAATCTTATCCAAATATTATTCACCGATTCAAATCAATTTATGAGAGTCATTGAAAGCCTAATTAAATTGGTTGCACATGGCGATTATCATGTTGTCGCTCACATTAGATTGAATTATATGCAATGGTCTACTGTTTTCGACACATATGTATGTAATTACACGCAACTGAACCCGGCACATTTAGATTACATGGCTTAAATGATCATAATTACGGACACGTGTAGTATACTGTACGTAATACCTTTCCTATTTACTGTTTTAGGGGTGCATTTCCTGATAGGTAGTATAGCTTAGCCAGGCTTTCTCATTAAAATTTATTTAGCGCCCCGCCCATATCATGACCCAATCTGTTTCGCACATGAAACAGATTGGGTAAAACTTACAAATTAGTGTAAAACTTTAATGTGTGTAATGAATATTCTCATTAAAGAGTCCGAAACTCGAATCATCTTGCTAAAGTACAAATAGTCACAACACCTATTCGCAATCAGTTCATAAATCAGGTGAACACGACATAATTCATTTCTTTTGGTCATTATAAAAAACACGCGAATAATTAGAATCCGACTACTTACACACGTAAGTTCTGATTAAAACGTTTGCCCGTAATCTCTCTCAAATAGATAGACTTTACTTCATAAACGTTAAAATTTGTATTTAATTACACATAAGGTTTAACGAAAGGTATATTCCAATTTCGTCTTGCTTTGCCATGTGACACGGGAATAACTCACCGGTGAGGCAGTCAGTCAACAAATAATAGATATAAACATCTACTTACTGATTTAGGTACAAACCACTGATTTGTGTCGAAGGCCAATTATTTATTATTTATGTTTGTGATACATGAGTAAAAACAGTGTGTATTATTTATTTGTGTCTCTGTGCACTTGTTTAGTGTTTATATTTACAACAGTCTATATAAGCAAGTACATACAGGGTGTCCCACTTAAAAGTCCGGTTTTGTTTTTAGTCCAACTTTTGCAGTGTTCGATGGATCTCCAAAAATTTTGCGTCATTCAAAAGACAATTCTTGAAAATTTTGTTTGCTGCAAACAAAACTGAATTCGGACTTTTCTTCCGTTATTTATGCTAGTTATACGGAAGCACCCCATTTTGGCGAAAAATGAGGTTTTTTCCTCTACCTTTTCTTCATGTTTGATCTATAAATTAAACTTATAACGTCTTTTTGCATGTCAGACTACTTATATTTAGTGAGAAGATCACAAATAATTAATTAATATTTAAAAAAAAACCTAATGAACTCTTTTAAAAACCAAAATGAAGCCCTTTTTGACTGTTTGCACTAAGATTCCACATTTTGTGCAAATGCAAGAAATATCGAAAAAATAGGCGTGATCAACAATCATTCACATTCTTTGGTCTATAATCAAAAGAAAATAAGCAGAACAATCGAATTTGTAAACATTTCAAGCTGAAATATTAATTTTAATTTTTTGGGAAAAACTGTTCTTTTCAATGTCAAAAATAGGTGTCTTCGTGAAAATGGCGTAACTACCGATGAAAATGTCCAAATTCAAATTTGTTTTAAGCAAACAAAAATTTCAAGAATTTTCATTCGAACGATTTTTAACTTTTTGAAATCCGTTGAACACTGCAAAAGTTATGCCGAAAACAAAACCGGACTTTTAAGTGGGACACCCTGTACATACATTAATTCTAGAATAAAAAAGTTAGTTTAATACTCATTCATATAAGGTTATTCTTACATTCTATAATCCAAGTCTCATCTTGTAACACCGTCATTAAGAGATACGTATGGAATAATATTTTTATGTACATATGTATGTAACTGTAATCCGATGCTTCGTCATAGTTTTTTTCTATCAAAGCCTATAATATAAGATAAAGTTTAATTTATCGACATCATTTTAGATGTTAGCATCTAAGGATTTGTATTTCAAAACCTAGCCGAGTCGTTTCTTTTTTCCTGACTCTTATTGTACCAGGTTCGACATTGGTGCCTAGGGGTTAGCGTTACATTCGTCAGGTTTAGTAATAAATTATAAAATTTGAAATTTTTTAAATAATATTTTACAGCTTAAAAAAGTGATTATTGTTTCTGAAGAGTTTGCCCCTCCGCCGCTACCACTTCGAGGATGGCTGTTGGACATTGATTTCGTGTTAGCCAACTACTATCATGGCTACACATGTAGCCTTGCACACGTCCTACGCCCACGCTATAAAGCAATACCATTATAACCATCAAGTAGTTATAAGTTCACTTTTTAGCTTAACGGTTAATGACTCAATAACAATTGAGTACAGGGGTATCTGTAAACAAAAACAAAAATTGTGACTCAAAAGTTTATGTAGCTTGCTTGTGCAAGGAACTCCGGATAATATTTTCAACACGGGGTAACTGTTACAATGACACTCAAGTTACACTAAAAACAAATAATAACACTAAGATTGCAACAAAACAAGAAAAACAAGAAAAACAACATCAACAACAACAATAACATCTACAACAGCAACAACAACAACAACAACAACAACAACAACAACAACAACAACAACAACAACAACAACAACAACAACAACAACAACAACAACAACAACAACAACAACAACAACAACAACAACAACAACAACAACAACAACAACAACAACAACAACAACAACAACAACAACAACAACAACAACAACAACAACAACAACAACAACAACAACAACAAAAACAACAACAACAACAACAACAACAACAACAACAACAACAACAACAACAACAACAACAACAACAACAGAAACAGACTGCAACATTGAAAACCAGTTGATATTAATAACGTACATATTCCGGGGGCATGCATAACGCCTCATAATATGATACCAGCAGCGCTTCTCGGTTGCCTCATTTTCCAATTCCTACTACATCGGAAATTTCCGTACTTTGGAAAATTTTCCATAAAAACATTCCCCCACACTGAAATCATCAAACAGCCGAAAATTAATTAAAACGTTTCACATTACTTTGAATAATTCATTAGGGGATTCATAAAAGCTCGTTTCACCCGTTGTGACTTGATGAAGCCTGAAATAGTGAAATCGCTGATTACCCTGTATATTTCCTTTTTTAACATGTGAATGCTTCCATTGTGCGTTTGAAAATGTTTACATCACATGTTGATCAGACGTTGTTGGTGGCAAGGTTTCTAGTCAGTCAGCGCACCACGGCCAATGTCAAGCTTGATTAGCGACTACTTTAACTTGAAACATCACCGGAAAGCAAAAATTTCTGCGCAAAATTTGTGGGACTCAAGTGCGAAAAACTTAAAAAATCTCTATCGAAAAATGTGTTAATCCTTATAATTTTTATGCCATCAGATTGGCTCACCCGCTTCTCCAGCTGCATGCAGGCGTGCATGAATGAAGCCCCGTACATGTCGGCGAGGTTCATAACGTACGGATACGCCATTGCGCAACGTTTAGTTACGTAATCTTTCAAAAATCTTTTAATCGTCATTTATGCATTTTGGATTAAAAAATTAATAAGTAATAGTAAATTTATGCTCGAAAAAAAATTTTTCACGAAAAAAGGGCACACAATGAATGCCTCTTTACTGGCACATGCTTACACACACACACGCACGGGCACATATGAGCTTGCTTGTCCGAATGTATGTGCTGAACCGTGAGGTACATGGTTGCGCTCGTGGCCAACCAACACCATTCAGACTTATCAATTTTTTTTAAATATCTATAAATAGCGTTTAATCTTTGCATAAAACAAAGATTCAACTTCTTGATGTTTTGTTCTTTCTCTCGAAAAAGTTCAGAATAACAACTTCAAACCGGGTTGGATTTTAATCGGTAACGCCGTGAGTGCAGCCAGTGTCGCGGTTGACTCAGTGTACAAGGCACAGGGACTGTATGTGTATGTGCCCCTTAACTGAGTATATATGCATGCGCAGGGTATCATATTGGGACTTATGAGTTGTCAATCTCAAACTAAGACGAGCTCATTTAGTCATCGCTCCATCCGCTCCACCCAACTCACTGGTAATAACTATTAATTTCGGTCTATGCTACTTCTGTTTGGCTAAGTTCCGTTAAAAAACCTTAGCGTTGCGCAGAAATATGACTTCCTTAAATAATGATAGGCTGATCGGTGGTTTTTTGAATTCTGGTTTGGAAACAATTGGTAAAAAAACAAACCATTTCTAAAAACTGGTTGCTTCCAAAAATAAGCTATGTAAAAAACTATTCTACTGAAGTTTTATTCTGTTTTTTTTTTGAGAAACAGCAATAACAACGTCAATTTACAACGTAAATTTATGCCGCGTTCGATTTCTGTATCCAGTCTGTTATTTGACCAATAAAGCGATGATGATGATGATGATCCAATAAAGTATTTATCAGAAATAATCATTACGGAAACAATTTCATTTTCCGTGCAGATATATATGGACATTTTGAATTAGCATTTCTTATAGTTGTGTCATTCCATTCAATATTCCATGATTTGATGTAATCATGGATTCTCAGTGCACAACCAAGCATGTATAATGTACATATTTCTAACAACGTGATTTCTTTATGTATAAATGCCAACTATATAATTGCTTCTTCAAACGAAAACAATAATCCCAATTATAATTCTGATGATTGCAACTTTATAAACGATTTTGTGAACTAAAAAACGTCGGATATAGCGATACCCGCTAATATTCAATTTTCAGATCAGGCTTTCACTCTTTGAGTAAAACCTTGATTAAAGTATATATTCTAAGTACCCTTGAAGAATGAAGGCAGTTAACTAACGGCTATATTGATTAACGGATGGTTCTTTCAATCTTTTTCATGTTTGTTTTTACGGATATGGACTTGTTTTGAACAGTTTGACTTTTACGCTGGAACCGGTGCTTAGTGTTCTGCGATTCTATTGCTGATGCGTTAATTTTTCCAACCCGGCTACACAAGCTGAACATGATCTTCAATTGTTAAAAGCAGATAGCCAGCCATCTCAGTGAGATGAGTTGATCAAAGGCCGTCACACGTTACACATTCATTAAAGTTTTTATTCTACTTTCTACTAGAATTGCATACATTTACCCAATGCTCAATCACTATGCTTGAGTTATCGTTATTGAATAAGGTTGACGAAAAATGATCAAAACAAAAATCTCATCCTTCCTACTGTCATTCTGAATTGAACTTACTTGTTCACTTGTATAAACAAATGGTGCATCAAATTATACCAAGATAAAAACAACTCATTGATATGTATTTTACTTACTTGTTGATATAAAATGGGTTCGAGATCTATTGCTAACTTATTGATATCAGATCTTTTTTTATGTTTCGCTAACTTATTGGTATCAAAAAGTTTTATTGTATGTTTTCAGGACGTACGACACAGCCTCAAACACCAATAGTTTAGGTATAGGTATGCAGTGTATACAGTTGTCGGTATTGTTGGTCGGCTTGGTCGGCGCCGTGCTCGGTCAGATGGACATGCCGATGTCGAGAGCCGATGCCGAAATGATCAGTCAGATGTACGCGCGAGATGCCGAAGACATGCCCGGACCGATGTCATTTGGCAGCAAATACATGACAGGTTTGATATACAGTACAATACAACAAGATGTGACAAAATCACCGAAGTTATGGCATCTGTTTGCACAGTATCGGCTAGCAGGTCCTCCTCGCTGATTGGTGGGAAGCGTTGCTAAAGCTTTGGCGATTCTCCCAAACTCCTACGCTCCTTGCTTGTCTATTGAGGATCGGCCGAAGCTGCTCGCACACATTAGTTTTAACGTTGCCATAGGTTCAATGATTTTGTCACACTTTTGTCCTGTACTGTACTTGAATTTCACCCCGTAACAAAATACTGATATTTTAATACTATGAGCGTGATTTGCAAAACATTGAAACGATTCATTAAATCTGTTTTTGGCTATTTTTCTAACGGTATGGCTCGAAAAAATTTCAAAATTGTATTCTAGTTTGCCAGTGTCTTTATCTTCTCGATTAGTAAGCGAATTCTAGTCCTACCAAGAAACTGAAAAATTTCAAGTATCCTGGTAGGATTCGAATCCACGACCTTCCGATATTAAAGAACCGAACAGAACATAGAAAGGCACTCGACATTTGACCGATTTAATGGAATCATTCCAGGTGGTGCTGGCGAGGGTTATCAGGCGCTCGAGCCCAACGGTGACTATCAGTTCCGCCAGCAGGTGAAATCAGACTCGGAATTGCCTGCCTATTGCAATCCGCCAAATCCATGCCCTAAGGGCTTCTCCAGTTAGTTGGGAATTACATTAGTATAATATTTGTACACGTGTGTTTCAGTTGTTGCCTCGTATGTTGTTGTAGAACAAGTCTTCATCGAAAGGAGTTCACAAACAGTCGATGTTTATTGTAGTTTCATGTTGGCTCGTGTTTCATATACCCGTCTGAAAGTACAGTATACAATTGAATTTGACTTTGATTTTGATGGTGGAACTGCTATATTAACTAAATAATCATGTTGCAAACCAAACGAAAATACATAGTTAAGAGAAACTAGTTGTATAAATATAATTTTCAGGTGACGAAGGCTGTATGCCGGCCGCAGACTTCGAAAACACCGCCGCCTTTTCGAAAAAATACCAAGAGTCGCAGAACTGTCTCTGCGATGAGGTTGGTGGGTACTGACTAAATACGAAATATTTAGACAATAGTATGGAAAACCATTCTCTACAACTTTAAACACTCTAGTTTTTTGATGATCCAGGGATGAATTTTCAACAATTGATTTTTGCTGTTGAACAGTCTGGTACCTTGAAATAAAACAAGTAGAATAAATAAAAAAGATAATTAATAATCAAACAATCACAAAATAAATAAATGAAAAATTGAACAAATAAATAAATAAATAAATGAACAAAAAAACTGCAGGAACACATGCGATCATGCCCCTCGCACGACCAGGAGGGTGCCGGTGAGGAGGACTTTGATGCTGCCGTCAATGCTATGCTCGAGAAAAATGTTGGTGATAAGTGAAAATACCAGCATTTTGATAGGATTTGATAATTCATGTATTTTCTACTCTATTCTAAACAGTTCATCACAAATTAAAACATCCTACAAAACTAACATGAATAGAAACTGATGGGTACTTGAACTCTTAAAATAACATCCTCACCACTTGTTATATTGTTCCAATCAATAGCACTTTTGCCTTTAACCCAATACAGCAGACTGCTAAACCGACAGCAAAAGTGGCTGGCACTGAGAAAGCCGGCACACTGTCAGAGTATTTCGGCGAAGTTCATAAAAAATCGACTGAGGTAAAGATGGTCATTCCAAGTTGATCAAGAAAATACAGATCTGAAACCGCTTTGATCAGATTAAATCAAAGAGATACAACGTCGCGCAGTTGTAAGCTTGTATCCTAAAGTTTCCCGAACTCTTTTCGACGTTTCAAATGTCATGCTTCCGCTGAATTGCATATGCAGCCCAAATGATCCGATGAGCCGGTGCAGCGACTTTTTGTCGACTAACGAAGAACATCGTCGAAGATTGAAGTTGTCATTTCTAAGATAGCATGCGTAGACACTGAAGAAGTCATAATTCATTAGGCGCAACCATCCAACGCTTGCTGGTCCGAATGAAATCTTGATGTATGGTCAAGAGTGGTGGCAGTTGTATTGTTGAAATGATGGCTAACATAAGTTTTCTACATAATTCTTAGTTGACAGAAAACAATTGATAATTAACCAGTAGCTCGAAATATGTTACATAGTTTTCGAGTAGTAAAAAACAATTACGTTCGTAGATGGAGGTCATCATCGTAATTATCAGCTGTCACCTTCATCATTGTGCATTCACAATCTATCGCTACAGTAAAAGAACCAACGGAATGAATTCAGGGTTTCTCAGTCATGGTTTCGTATGAGTTCACCCACCATTCAGGAATGATATGAATCTTTGTACTCACGCTAGTGTCACTCTTTCTTTGTACATGATAAGAAGATATGTCGCTACCATTTCGAATCTACAGTCTGTATAAAGTCATTGACAGCTGAACTCATTTCATGTAATGTTTCAGAATGTGGAGTCGCACCAGCCAATCGTGGCGAAGAAGGGCGACCGCCAGCTGGACCCGCTGATTGAGCATGTGAGCATGAATGGACTCTTTACGCTTTATCATTTCCGCTTTCCAAATCATTTCAATTATTTTCAATGCAACTCACTTTTTCATGGAATCTTTTAAGCTTTTCTTTCAAGCTTATCGCTTCTCTTTTCTACTTTTAATTAAAACATTTAATTAAATTTTTCCAAAGGAGAAAACAAAGAGTGAAGACAGCAAATTCAACTTTGAACAATAGCTTTTTATAACTGGTGATTTCCCGAGGTTTCATAAGTCGCTTTGTTACTTTTTAAATTTGATGATGAGCTACTGCTAAGTAAAACGCTTTACAACGTTTAATGTGCACAATTTGTTTTGATAATGTCTACCACTGAAATAATCGGACTTCGATTTTATCCACGTTTATAAAGGTACATGTATACTTATAAACTTATATATAGCTGATTTATTGTTACCGCGTGTGGCCTTGCCTTGACCTTGCGCGCATGCGAAACATTAGGTCCAATTTTATAATTGCCTTTTTCCTCTTCAATTTCAAAACTTAACCCATTTAGTTTTCAGACTAAGTTTCACCATTGCATTTTGAAGTTTCTAAACAGGAAAATAAAATAGTTCATCGCCGCAAAGTTGTTGTAACACTGCTGCCAAAGTTCGCACTAATGTTTCACATGCGCACATGGACAAAGCAAGGCCACACACGGTAAAAATAAACTAGCTATATCAGATACTTAAAAACTTTTGTGGATTATTTTTAAATGCAAGTGTCGAAATGATTATAAAAAATCGGTGCACAGAAAACTTATTAAGGAACTTTTACTGTGCAGAAAATCACCATCGCTTATTTGAAGGTTTTGAAGGTTTTTTATTCTAAACGATTTTTAGTTTCCCCGCAAGCGTCGTTCAGTTGGCAAGGAAGACTACGCCTGGCTGAAAGGCGAGAAGCTGATCCGCGTCGCCAAGAAGGGATAAGGTTAACTTAAAACTTGTTATTTGAGGATTAGTAAGTTTACCGATCATAGTGAAATGTGCATCGAAACGCTTCTTTTAGCAGAGTTGTAAGGTTCATTTACAGTTAAGCAGAATAAAACTGATATTTGATTTATTACTTTACATAACATCAGTAACAATTTTGAACAGCAACTGATACACTTCCTAAACCCTATATTGATTGCAGCGTTTCGCTTTGGTCCAATCATAGATGAAATGACGGAGACGTGAAAAAGTCGGGAGAGCAGAGTAAACAACAACAAACCAATCAATCAATCTAACTAATACCACTTATACAACAGTCTAACCTGTGTAAATCAAATGTGATTCTGTCGTTTTCTAAATTTTATTTTTTTTGACTCTCGGTATAGATGTTCTATATATACAGATTATATTGCTGTTTATGATCATTTCGGATCTCAGTCATTATTAACTCGAAATTATATATTGTTTATACTCCAACTGGCGTCCTCAGATAGCGATACTGTTCCCGTTCTCTACTGTGGCTGACGCCAGTAAACCAACGTAGTCAATTTCCTGTACCCCTTTTAAATATTTAGTAAAATCGTTAAATCATTTTTAACCGGTCATCTTTTCTTCCCCTCCCAAATCATTCCCACAAGCTGTGATGCTCATATGTATTTACCACAACTATTATTTCATACTGTCGAATGATCGGCCTTTCGCTATTCGGTCATACTCGAGTTACATAAGGTCGGTCAGCTATTCTGAGTGAGCGCTCGTAGTTTGATGAAGTTGAAAGTTTAGCCATGAATAAGCCTTTACACGGTCTGGCTCTAAACCTTCAAGTGCGCGAGCTTAACCTGTATATTCTTCGCTTTTATAAACCGAGCATTAATCAACTATTCCTTTTCAATCGTTATTCTGGTACGGTTATACCGGTCGACGATTACAGCTTACAACTCAATCAGCAATTTTCCTGCTCCTGTATAATAAACTCAACATCGGTTGTACACGTGCACGAAACATCTGATTGTGTTGTATAAAAACTTAGGTCGATGAATCCAATCAAATCATTGCATCTTCATGTGTGATTGTTTCGTAGAGTTTTACGGTCGATAATGAATTTACTTGTCGATACAGGAGTACCGAGAGACTATGAGACACATGTGAAAGAGTGAGATACCATGTCATATACACACAATGCGCCGTTGAAATAAAAATTATCATAATCAACATGTATTTGCGGAATGTTTAAACAAGGTTTTAACTTGGAATTTCCAAATTTCAACTTGTCAAATTATTTGTTTTATTGTGAGGGAACGCAACGCAATTCATAAGCGTTTCATCCTCAACAAAATGTGTATTTACATAAACAATCTTTTATTAAAATCTTTCTTCATGAGCTTCAAACCGCACATAAAAAAGAACAAAGATGAAAACTTTACATTGTTACATATATACTTGGCATTTTCAAGAAACAATATCACCATTTAACGATAGGCATGTATTAGAACAGATAAATCAATAAATTAAAAGAGTTTTTCAAGCAAATACATATATATGGTTTGTCGCACATCAAAAGTGTCAGCTTCTTTATATCTGATGAAATTATAAACATTTTATTCCATGTTTTCCAACGTCAAAGAGACTACATATAACTGCATAATTTTCGGTGGTAAATTTTTATACCGCTGAATAACTAGAAAAATCCTGTGGTATTATCAAAAACCGACATACTAAATCAGATCAAACAGTGCTGACTTTGATTAAATCACCTTTGATAACATTATCATATCCACTTGTGTTCATCACTTCTGGCCCTGTAACCACGGTGTTATCATAAACAATCGATGATGCGACTTTCTCACAATCCATTGGCAAACCGTTCGGCAGATGATGTGTCGATTGTTTCGGGTGTTGCATCTGTGAATGATGCGCTCCGGAATGGTGCGATACGTTGCTGCGATGCGAAACTGAGGACGCCTTTCTTGACGACACGGATCGCTTAGGATAAGGTGGCAGCTGGTCGACCAGTTCTGTGTCCAAGATCGGAAACGGGTTCGTAACCACGGGAACAGGAGATTTATCTGATGATCGACGAACGGTTTGAACCGAATGCGTACGACTTAGTTCGAGTCGCTCCGGACATCGGGTGTCATTGCTGAGGCGTCGATCCGACGGAGCGTCGGCTGCCAAGTAAATGTGGCCGGTAGAATTGTCACGGAATGACTGTACTCGTCCGTTCGTCATGTGACCGGCGTACGACATGATTCGGGTTGTCGGTTGTTTCTCGAGTAGTTGAACACGAGATGATTTAGCTTCTAAGGTAAGAGTGGCGGGCGAGGAATAGTACGAAATCTCGTGGCCATTGGCCATGGATCGTTTACGTGAAAACAACTGTCCAAACCGTGATTTCTCTGTTTGGGACATATGATCGCCAGAGAGACACACTTGGGAACGGGTCTGCGCGTTGTGACGGTTTTTTGAATTGTTGCGTTGACGCGTTAGCCAGTAGAAGAGCAATGGGTTCCAGATAACGGAGGTCATCGCGATGCTGTGTGTGATTAGTGAGATGATGTATGGATATTTGTTCAGCAGGCTCCATATTTCTGCAAATATTTGGTCATTTGAATCCGTGTAACGTTTTTATAATTCCTTAAGCAGAAAATGGGGGCTAGTGGTGTTTTCCATCAGACGACTAAATCTCTCAGACTCATGTTGTATTTTCTCTGCGATTAAGTATGTATGATACAAGAAACACTCTTTGTATTTTTTTGTAAATTCAGATGAGAAATCATAATTGTATATTCTTTATAACCACTCGTCCATATGTAAAAAGATACGAACTGTAATCTCTCATTATATTGAACATGTTCAACGGCATCCAGCTGAGTATGAATGCGCCCACCATGCCCACCAGAATGTAGTTAACACGACGTCGTCGTCGCATCGCTTCCAGCTTCTGGGCGTTGGAGAGGCTGGCACTGAACTCGCTGTCGATGATCATGTCACTAAAATTCAATTGTAAATCTAGAACCAAAAAAAATTATCATGCAATCCACATGTTAACTTTGATATTAATGTGAGGGATTTCAGAACTATATTTGATTGACTCAAGAAAATGTAATCCTTGCTACTGTGCTCTCAACTATATCGTATTTAAAAATGTTCCCCTCAACTCACAAATGCTCAACATCAAATGCACAATTTTTCAACCGACCGTCTCACTGTGGTGAAGATAATCCAATAGCTGATCGAGATAATCATGGTAGGCAACACAAACGACACGGCCATTACGGTGGTGCCATATATTTCTTTGGCAACTTCCGATGACCACGTTTCGATGCAGAAACTGAATTCCATGTATCCCATCATTTATAAAGCTTAGTTATGTGATGAAAAATATATATAATCAATGCTTACCTTCCACAAAGTCCGCCCGGTGTGTCGGCATATCGGTGAACCAATGGCCCGCTTTCGACTTTCATCGAAATGGCAAATGGAACGTTGACAGCACACGATACAATCCAAACAATTGAGGTTATGATCAAAGCCTGTAGAAAGCACTGAATTGATTTTGAAAGTTATGCGGTTTACAAATTCATAATCAAACTAAGTTCTGTCTTCTCATTCTACGCATCTTTAAGTATAATAAATACAACATGATTTTGATTGTTATCGGTTAACATGGAGTGCTGGTTAACTGGATGACAAATATTGTTTTTCGATAAAAATAACTGTATGAGTAACCAACCTGACTCTTTGTTACAGGCATTCGAGTGCTGTTAGCAATGTGGAATGCTTTGTCGAGAGCGATCACCGTTAATGACCACGATATAACCATTACTGACACTGATTGGATAAATGGCAGTGCGTGGCACATTAAGGTGCCGAATAACCTGTGACCGAAAACCAGTTGATTAATGTTTTAATAAGTTTTACTTGGTGTTTGGACAACCAGTTGAATATTAGAATTAACGTACATACATTTGAAGAAAAGATTCACAGACCAGTCTATTCGCAAGTTGTTGCCTCACTCACTCACACATGCGATGTATGTCAATGAGTGGATTCTTTGATTAATCATTTTATCCACTTTTCATCTGCTTACACACTGACTCATTCATCCTCTGAATAACTACTTCACTCACTTACCATTGTTTGACAACGATTGACGTCGGTGTAATGGGTACACTGAACAGGCACAGTAGAACGTCAGCAAACATGAGATTGAGAAGAAAGAGATTCCTCGCCGAGTGTAATCTGAAGTTTAGTATGCTGGGCTGCAAAAATCCAAACCCAAAAACTTTCCTATATTTTTTTATACGCCAAATTTTTCACCATAAAAATACTCCATATCAAGTTATAATGTCCGTTAACCCACGATTACCTATCGTGAGGCTGGCGCAGCACGCAGGCAAGCGCGTTAGGCTTGCGCAGTGATCGTATTTCATTGGTTACCCACCTTAGTATGAAATTTCGTGTTTGGGTAATTTTCTAGGAACATTTTTGGGGTTCGGAAATATTGTGCTGTGCTATAGTAACAGCTTGAGGGTGAAAAAATTGGAAAACGTATCTTTTTCAAACTAAGGAAAGTTAAGAACCATGACTTTCCTGAAACAAAATTACACCTATTCAATTAAGGTTCACCGTTCCTCCATAAATCCGATCACCGACTTTTCATGAATAGAACAGTTGCTGCACGTTCATCTGTTCCACATTATGGGTCACACTTGAGGAAGGATAGGTATTACAAGCATACTAACAACATCTTCAACCAACCTCGAGTTTGTGAACACGGATCCAATTACTCCCAGGTTGGTGATCAATCCAAAAGCGAAGATGCCTATATAAACCATGCCAAAGATAATCCGTACGCCCCACATTTGGGACCAGTCGTTGACGCCGGCCTTTCTATTCAAATACTCGTTGACGTTGACGCACTGTTCGATTGGATCCAGTGGAGGATTGGTAGTGGTGAGAAGCTGAAAAGAGGGGTTTTAAAGTTTTTTTTGTATATAATTTATATTACTAGTCAGTTTCTGTTGTCCACAGATTTTTCTTCCTGTTCAGAGTTTCTTTAAAACGTGCAGAGTTCATTACACGAAAATACGTTTGAAAAATTCAGTAACAGGAAACTTGTGCATGGATCAGATTCACTTTCCTGTTTATTCTTGATTTATTCATGATTTGGACACTTCACTTTTTCAGACAGCGGACAGTTCAGACAATTAATGTTATATAAACGTCAACTTGAATTTAAGAATTTTTTTTCTGAAGTTAATAATCAGTATATGTATATATACATATGTAGGAATCCGTCAAGCTATGCATTTAACTACAACTGTTAACGGGTGATCAACTAACATCATTTCTCACGTATTCGCTCGACGTCGTTGCCAAATCTGTTGTCGTTGATAGTATTGACGTGAAAACCGGGTTCAAATTCGCCGAGAAGCTCGATATAATTATCAACGGGGTCTCAGTAGTCATCTTGATACTTGATTATCAAATTTAGTAAATGTCGAGAGGTTAAGTTTGTTTGATATGTATTGTAGAAATCTGGAACTAATATTTTTTGCGTCATAACGAGAGAAATGTTGTGTTCAGGAAATGTTTATTGAATCTTGAACAACATGACGTGTTCATTAATGATCAAAGAATATGATTAATACCACACATTTCTAATAATAAAACAGCACTTTGGTTTGACCGGAATCTCTAATTGCCATGATCATTTCCGTCCTCATGCCCGTTTAAACTTGTTTTGTCAGTGCCGGTTTATTGTATTGGTCACGCCACAACGGAAATAACTTCATAGAAAATCAAAAACATGAATTTGTAATTAGGCAGTGAAAAGACGAGAATAAGTAAACCGTTTTTATAACGTCTAATGGACTAAGAGTAACATTGGCATCAGTAAGGTGATTTAACATTTATTTAAAGTACTCTAGCCTTAGGCTTTTGTTCATGTTTTATCAATAAACTATTCATGAAAAGCTCATCGAAATATTACTTCGTCGAACATGAATTGCAGAGGTGACCTACAAAAGTATTGAAAACACGTGGCCAAATGAAATTGATATATCAAAAAGAAGGTCATGTCGGTATGTGTCTTTCTATACCACGCTCATCAACCTACATGCATACAGTAATAGAAACCTGATGAGATGTTAAAAGTTATCTGCAATTATACAGAAAAGTTTTTGAACACGAAATATTTACAAATTGCATAAATTATAAAACCAAAAATAGTATACATAAAGACGTACATTATAAACAAAAAAAATCTCCTAAGTTCATCACAAAAAAGTTGCCGTTAGGTTCATATAATGTTTCAAACGCACGCTGGGTCATATAACATTACATTTAAATCTGAACGAACCTGTTGCTCGGTTTTCGTCGTGCGCTAATACACATACAGTTTTGAACAGAAGCATTTATAATGGAACGTAGGCAGAACAGAACAGAATGGTTTGTTGGATTTATTCAATAGGTTTGCGGAAGAATTTAATTTGATGCAAGTTTTATAGGTATACATGTGTACAATATTCAAAATTAATTCTGGGGAACACCAACATCTGCACCACGAACACTGAATTATTACATTGGATAACTTCAGTTAAATTTTATCAGTAGATGTTGTGAATTTTTTTACATTTCACAGAATTCACAGTGAATATGATGAATATTCTTCAATTTCACTCCAAGTTCAACCTAGTGTGAACAAACTGTGGTCGAACAACAATTTATACAAATTAGCTTGGTTCAAACTTTTACACCCAAAATCAACTTCGTCAAACGGGAAGAACATTGTCGGTTATAACTTCGTAATTCGCCATCCCAATTACGTCAATTTTGATCTAATATTGCCGATGATGGGCAGAATACACCATATCGAGTACATATTAAAGGGGTATTGGAAACAAAAGGAGGGAACGGGTGCTAAGTAGTGAGTGAGTGGCCAATTGTAAAACTACGGCAGCACGTAACCCTCCGGTCACATCATTATCATATTGCCCCATTACGGCACACAACAAGCGTTCAATGATGGACGTCACAAACCAGTGCTTCAACTTAAATAGTGTGACGACTTATAAGACCCCTGAGATTCGAAATCAAAGTGATTGCCACGCTAACTTAACGCTGGTTATCGGTTTTCATCACGAGAGTTGCTAGTAATTTCGAAGTACTATGCCGGGGAAAAAACTATCAAAGTGTGTTGTTTCTCATCCGTTCATCTTTATCAAAGAGATGTCAACAAACCTTATAAAGCGTGCCCGTCTCCTTCCTGCGGGCGCATTGCTCACTATAAACAAATCGTCATTTGTACGTATGTACGTATGCACATGTTATTGAGAGACAAGTATGACAAATTGTTCATTTTGTTACCGTTAATATGGAGAGTATTGCACGTAAGTCTTTTCGTCTCTACTATATAACACTAACTTTATCACGTTTCCAAATAGATTTTTGTCTTCTCTTTCTTATTATACACAAAGGTAACCATTTTAACAATGTTTCTGACTGAGTTTCTGTAATTAATGTCTGGTGCTCTTCTATGGGCGGTAATTATATTTTTTTTAATTCTAATCAGAGGGCACTATTCGATGATGGTGGGCAGTACATTAACGTTTTGAATATTCTGTAAATTGAATAAATATGAATTTATTACTGAACAAATCATCACTTTCCACTGCAACTACAATTAAAGTCGAACTCTACAAACTATCAAAATTTAGATTTGTATGACGATGAACAACAAAACTTTGCAATGAAAAATTCTGTGATGCCAAATGTATTATGCACCGTCTTTAAGATTGGATGGCATAATGGAATACGGAACAAGGAACAATAACATCAACGAATACACCATTTGCGGTGCTTAAAATGCAAAGAACGACATATGTATTAAAAGTTGTAGTCGCTGAATAAAAACTTCATGAGAATTGACAATGAGATTTTTCCGTAATATTACCTTTCGAAACGAACTTACAATCTTTTCTCGATGTTCATGGTTATGAGCAACCAGTAGATAACCCATCCCGTTGGGAAGAAATAAAGACAGGAACATGTAGGTGTGGGCGAATTGTAAATAGCAAAGCTTAATTAGAATTACCAGTGTTTTACTGCATTGACAGTTAATTGGAGGAAGAATCATTAAGCATTGCAAAGCCTCCATTGTTCCAAGTTTACTTTTCCATAAATACTCTTCTCTACTCTTCATTATTTTTAGTAAGGTAATAAACCTCAGAAGGTCTCATTCCAGTCATATTCGACAATCAGTTGACTAACGAAAATACGGCAAAAGTTAGTAAATTATATTAGAGTCTCCGAGAGTCGTCAATTTGACTTAACCTAAAAAACTTTGTTTTGCACTACGCAGAAGACAAAACATAATTAGTTTTCATCAGCGTTCAGAATTACGACAGAATGTCTTTTTGGTGCACAGCTCAGCAGAAAAGTTTTGCCTTTCATTAAACTATTGACGAAAACTTCTTCAGTTTTCAAGTGGCTGCTTAAACTGAAACTTATTGGTAACCACAGTGAAAAACCGGCTTTATATAAAAAAACTGATATAGTTAGTTTCAGGCGGAATCCACGAAAACGATCATAAACGACCGTTCATATTGACTCCTATCATGATGTTCGAAACGTCGGATTCAGTATTTTTACAAGTGTTAACAAGGTACTAATAAATAAAGGACTGATTGTGAATAGAAATTATGTGCCCAAAACAAGACGAGATAAATTAATTCATTAAAAGGGAGTCAAACACTACGAAAAAACAGTTACTATGTAGAATAAGATTACTTCTGTCAGCGGGTGTTTTATCCGAAATCTGGATAGCCATAATCAAACCACTAATAAAGTCCCCGTGTTTCTATAGAAAGATCAAATAATTTAAAAATTACGGCATCAAACTGGAATATACGTCCACCTATGATGTTTGCTATGTAAACACACCAGATAAACACTAAATGTGGATATGAAAGGAACGAAATGGGTGGAGCTGCTTCAGGGTCTGGCGTGTGTTCCAGGCCGCAGTAGTCCCTTATAGATTATGTGGTCCGTAATATGAGTTAACGATGGTGTAATGTTCATTCATTGGTGGTCATTCACTTTATCGCAACTTTTGTCCGTAAATGCCAACAAAAGCGTATAGCGTTTAGCCGTATAGCAGATGTGCATTGTTAGAAAGTCATAAATATAAAAAAGTTCAAACCAAAACAAAACATAAAAAGCACTTAGTGGATTGTGGAAATTAGCTTTGAATTGCCTTGGCAGTTAGACGGTAGACGATAAAAGTTGATGCTTCACTGAAAGCGAATGAAATAGTGCACAACTTACGAATTGTGCTCTACGTACATCAAGTAATTTAAAAAAATATTTCCATGAATTGGTAAAAAGGCATTACTCTATCCGCTATTGGCTCTCAACGCCTTTAATGCAGAACGTATCAGCATTTGATCTGGCACCTAGTAAGAGTGATGGACGCAATGATACGAAACTGCCATATAATGATGTAGTGGCATTTGGAGTCTATACTAATATCTGTCTCTGTCTTGGGAACATCGATATAGAAAAACGGCTGAAGATTACTTTGAGTGAGCTACACAAATGAAAGGAACGATCAAGTACGTATGATATAGTCGTACTTAGAAAAGTAGTGGTGGTTATTAAATGTGATGTGACGTGTTCCAGCAGAAAACCGCTCACGTATCTCTACCACATCCACTTTGCATTCGTCAGTGGACTTCTCCATATGGATTACTGTAATAACATTAGGATTGAGGGAAGATTTCACTGATTTAATGTCCAATAATTACTCAGGGATGGTTTAGATTAAAGTAGAATAGATTAAAGTAGAATGCTACGGAAGCACTATAGACGCCATTGTCTCAAGATACTAGACATGGAAAGTGGGGTCATAACCGTCGTCTCATAAACCGTTATACCTGATGTCCAGATCTCAATTATATTATTTACTTATATTATTCAAAACCACTTACTTCCAGTTCTGAATCATATCAACTTTCTTTCAGAACTCAATCCCATCAACTTACTTATACATCTCAACTTTATCATGAGTGGGTTTATGTAGACAACGAGTAGGTGAACGATAATATCATTCATTATATGTATGTAGAAAATTTACAAACGCTTATAGTAGTTCCTTGTACAGTTTGCTCTAATTAACAACAAAGAAGATAGGTGCGTATGCCGAGCCTTAGCTGTGTTTACGATCCGATCCGT
Organism: Daptonema setosum; assembly: GCA_964036265.1. Taxonomy (NCBI): domain Eukaryota; kingdom Metazoa; phylum Nematoda; class Chromadorea; order Monhysterida; family Xyalidae; genus Daptonema; species Daptonema setosum. The sequence continues at coordinate 12,190,944 of OZ038448.1, forward strand.
TCAGGGGTTTGATTTCTATTTTAAATACACAAATACTTTTGCTGAACAGAGGTTATTAAACAAGTTTTAAGGTTCTTATATTGATCATTATCGATTGTTGCCTAGCAGTTCAAACTCTAAAAGTCATACAACTACATTTTGCCTACGAACTTTAAGGTTAAACGAGATATGCTTACGCACTTGTTTAAATATCATCAAAAACATTTCATGAGGAAAGTTTAACTTTTCGAAGAACAATGATAACTGTTCTACATCTGAATAACTGAAAGAAATCCGTTCACAATTGCGGTAAATTAAGTGGGTGTACGTTGACACGCCTGTGATCAAGTCCTTACTTGCAACGAATGTAAATAAATCTCAAAATAAACTGATTCGGGGCATTTGCGTTATAATAAAATGAACACAAATATTATTGCGGAAAGTCGAGTGACGTACTTCTCGCTGATAAGAGCAAATACAAAACTTCTAATCAAGTTTCAGTCTCGACTAACACCCTAGTCGTATACAGCTAATACGCTTATCACATGTACACAAGCAAAGTTTAGGTATCCAAACAGGGATGCCTTTTGATGGTTTGCTAGTCACGTCTGATATAGCCTGTTGATATAGATGAGTGTTTCAATAATTTTTAAAGTGTTTTGGAAAGCTGACCTTCTCGCATGTTAACCTGGCAGAATGGAACGCAAACGGATCAATTATAACACAAGCAGGTGAACACAGACTCACGAAGCCAACAAAGCATAACCTTTGTTAGTTTTGACTTTTTAATTTTAAAACACAAGAATTGAAATGGCCGTTGTTTTAAAAAGCAACTCTGGTGCCTTCAAGGTTTAACAAGATGTTTCCGTAATAGTTCGTTTCAGTTATTTTTAATATTCATAAGAGTTTGATAAATGTGGTAACAGTAGAACAGTACTGCGAAATATTAAATTAGGGGCGCCGTGAGCTAAGCCGCACCCAAACTGCGAGCATTATAGTTATTGTACGGCAGCACGTTGGTTTAACGACATCGAACATTTAGATCAAAATAATGAAAAGAACATTTGTGGAACATTATGGTTACAGTTTGTGGCTTTTCTGCTCTTCATTTATGGATTATTATTTCTGCAATTTACTAATGCATCTTGAATATTTTATGAAAATTAAAATCTTATCACAAGTTTTTTTTATTTAGCTTGTCTGGGTCATTTTGTAAGATCTTGCCTGATAGACTGACAATTTTACCCTGAAATAACGGTGGGGTTTGTAGGGATGGATTACTGCCGACGCATATTAGCCTAGTTTATTGTTGTTATTGTGGGAATGCTGTTCCTTGTAGGCGTAAGGTGCCATTTATATTCTGTTAGATCATTAAGAACCCATAAAAATACCGCAGAGAAACTTTTTGAAGTTGCTGTGTTGAAGCCAGTTGTGTTAATTAATGAAATGAACAGATTAAGCACAGTAGCAAACGTGTTTCACAGTGACACTTCAAAAGAAGGGAGAAGTATACAACCATTCATGTCAGAATGGTAAGATGGTTTGATTCAACGTGTTTCGACGGATTTAAATAAAAGAGCTTTACACATTCTTCCAGGTGGCCAGACTCCTTCATCATCAGAAGTCTTACCTATCCACATGCTATGGCAAACTTGACAGGTAAAAATTTGCATAGCCACACTGTACAAATGCAACGGATGTTTACGTGTGAAAACCGGATGTTCATTTTTGAGTGCTCGGCCTGCACATGTGTCTTCATCAAAGAATGTGAAAAATATGATACAACTAATAATATTCACGATATTTAGTAAAATTTGTAGTAAAAAACCTGTACAATATATTGATGGCTGGCTGTACTGTAATTAAAAACGTGCGGAAGAAGTAACGACAAGACAGAAAAGGCAGTTAGCTATATGTCATCTTTATTTAAATTCAACTTGAATCCTCTAGTATAATCTTAAATCATCTCAACTCATCTAATCTTTCAATTTCGAAAAACATGCTATAAGTTTTTAAATTTAATCTAATTAGTTCAGTCTTTGATCAGCTGCAGAACCTCTAACGTTCGGTGTTTATATATATCATTGCGAGATATTCATAGTTCATCGAAGGGTTTCTCTCTAGAGAACCTCTTTATCTTCCACATCTTGGCGACCAGTGAATCACAATCAGATAGATTACGGTAGTACGAACTTGACAATGAATAACATGCCAATGAATCTTATTATTGGCATGTTATTAATCTTGACAATGAATAACATGCCTTGAATACATATGTAGCTCACGAACAGCGATCAAGTGATCTTGCTCATGAACTCACATAATAAGATTATAACCCATGCACATGTGACCGAGCGTCTTTTATGTACAGGGTGTCTGTATAACGTGGCAATATTATACCAATTTTGTGAAAGATTTAGAAAAGCTACAACACTGCGGTATAGCGCACTCGATAGAGCACAATTTTACCTGAAAATGAAGTGTGACTAAAATTAATTTCAGCTATTAAATGCTGTATCCGCTGAATTTCAGCTGTATCCGCTGAATTTCAGAAAAGACACAATTTTTCGGCAATAAATTGTTCTTATCGTGTGTTAAAACATGAATTGTGCAATACCGCATTTTCATAGCTTCTCTATAAGTTTTATAATATCTGTAAAAATGCCACGTTTTAGGCCACCCTGTATTCTAGCTGTGAAACGGAGTGGGGCCATTTTCTTGACTCATCTCGAATAGATTTGAAAGAAATCTACTGTACTGATCAGAATTTATCCGAGTCGATTACAGTAGGACAATTCAAATTCTTATTCAATTCGTCTTTTCTTTATCTTCATGCTTCAAATAGAACGATCAGTTGCGTGTTGATTAATATGGTACCTGCTTTTGTTACCTGGAAATGTGACACAAACCGATGGATTCTAAACTTGTTTTGGATTAACGTCATATCCACACTTACAGGGTGGGCCAGAGATAACCTTCCGTGTTCGGCGCTGAATGATTGCTAGAGTTCTCTCTTAGAAAATAAGGAAAAAAACTACTGCTATTAAAGTTTAGTGAGTTCAGGATTCATAGTGAAGGTTGATTTACTCTTCAGTAAAATATAGAATTCTACCAAAGTACCTCTATCGTGAGCGCACAATTAAACAGCACGCGTACCAAAACATTCGTATTCAAACAAGCCAGTGCACTCAACGGTGGTTGGTCATTTTTGAATTTGAACGCTTATTTACTGTATTTATATGGGTGCACATTGTAGTTAGGCAGAGGCGTTTGGTCGAAGTTCTATATTCATACGGGAAAGTTATTCAACTACCACTATATATATTATATATAACAAGAAAGCAGAAAATATGAAAATTAGCACAACTATTAAGACATCAGAGTTTCAAGCTCTATTGGAGTTGTGTTTCAAGTTCAGTTAAGTCTTAGTCAATTATTCGCGGGTGTTGAACAGTCATACGTAATACTTGTTGTTTGGAGCATCGCTGCTTTTCTATTAATATATCTAGCCGTTCAGTTTTGCGTTGAGGTCTATGTCTACGTTATTATTAGTTCAGGACAGAGTTCCTAACAACAGATTGTCTCTCTGTGAGCTGTGAATTGGCCGGGCATTAATAATTAAGTTAGATGGAATATTCTATAATTAGCCAGTTGGGGATTCGGCTTGGTAGATTTCATTGTTCTGATCAAGATAATAAGGTAAGCTGGAAACTAACCAGATTGAATTAAGCTAAGAACAATACACCTGATGCATCGATAGTCGATTACAGCTAAACAGTTTTTAGAACATCAAAACCCGGTTATAATTGAATGTAGTAATTAAACCTTATATTGTATTGGTAATAAAACGAGAACACTACGGTTTGAAGATTTGTAAACTTGTCTATATTAGGTTTGTGAGACCTACGTGCTAACTTCCAATATGTGTGGACTAACAATTCCAGGCACAGGTTATTACGACACGACAAGGCACAAAAAGCAACGTCACTTTCAGATGAACACGCTTTTCAGTTCGGGTTCTCATTACGCATTTTTATGTGTCTGCTTATAAAGTTCTTATCGGCGCTGGGTACAGGGTAAGGTTATATAGTAGCCAGACATCTAGTCGGCAGTACAAGTTTTCCTTATTCAATCGTTTTTATCCTAAATAAAGAGACAAGTGTACACATCATGCAAAAAACTGGTACGGTTGCTAAGTAGGAACCAGTGTGTTTCGACGGAGTTTGAAAGGGCTTAACACATTGTTCCGGTGGTCGGGCTCCGTCATCTTATTCGTCAAGTTATGCTGCAAAGCAGAAAATCGTCGGGAGACGACCATCGTCTGAGGTGGAAAAAATTGGACTTTTTGCTTCCGGATTGGGAACCGTCTCGTCGTTCGTGACTCAGAGCAATCTCTTGTTTTCGACTAATTATTGGTATTGTGTTGTCAAACGTGTCTTGTTGTAACTGAATACTATTCCTGTAAACCCTTCAAAATACAGACAGGTGTTTGTACAGAGAAATACTGAAAATGCGAATGAAGAAGACAATTTTTTGTGAAAAATTCTAAGAGACATTTACTATGCCTCAATCAAGATCGAGATGCGCGATCAAACTGGCGCGAAATAAAAACAGAGTTCGAACAGTCCCAGATTTGAATACAGTAAACCACCTTTGTTTCCAGACAATAGTTCAGCATGAGTGTCTGATGTACGTACGTTCATCTGTAATCGTAATTGGCATGCGTTCATAAAACATAAATATCATAAGGTTTATCTAAATTGAAATTAGCTTACCAGCCAAACAGAACAATTTCATATCACACCCCTTTTCTCTGAGTTCAATCACTGTAAAGTACAATTATAAATTATAATGAGTCAATCTGTAAAAAACATAATGACGTTCTTTCATAAAACAGGTTAAAATGATGCTCTTCCAGAGCACTATTATCCGAAATGAAATTTTGTTACCAGCCGAACGAAACAGTTTCCAATCACACCCTTCTCTCTGTCTGAGTTCACTTACTGTAGAGTACACTTGTACATTATCATGAATCAATCTGTAACCAACATCGCCGCCAATAGGTGCGTCACTGAGGGAGAAGCCAAGCTTCTGAACGCAGTATTGTTTTTCATGGATATGTATCTACATATCTGTCAGATTCCTTCTATCATGCATTCAGAATGAGTAAGGAACGATGATAAAGTGTGATGCAGACTTAGACTGATCTTGGTTTATCACATGAAAGCAAAAAGAAGGAAAATAAACAGTTGCATTGTTATGTAGTCAGTTGTTGATTTAAATTTTTTTTTTAATTCTATGGATAGATCAGTTTAGTATAATGCTGTTTACTTTAGAAAAAAAAAAAAACAAGTTGTTATACAGACGGTACGGAACGAACGAGAAAGACATTAAGATATTATTTTCAAGCAAACATCTATGAATTTATCCATTATTGGCAGGAACCTATTCAATCATGTCTTCTTCAATGGATTGTTTCCATCATGCAACAACACCAACGAAAACGCTACTGACATCATGTCATGGATTACAAATCGTGGAACCAAACAAATATAGAATGCCATTATTGGACCTATGTATTATGATGTCTATGTTGTTGAAACCAGAGGTGGCTGAGAAAATTATGGAATGCAGTTGAAATCAAATGATATGCAAAAAACGATTTTCGATGTTCGCTGACACACAGCGTCAACAGTTTTTATGTAACTGGAATGCTTTATAGTTTAAATTAGTAATAACCTAAAAGGATTAAACGTCGACTTCAGTCATTGCGTTTTGTTATACAAGCAAAATTAATCAGTTTACTTGTGACAAATGATCTACCGTAATCGACAGCAGTATGGCAGTCCGTTATGGATTAGCAAACGACGTCAAAGGTGGGTTTCAGTTTGGCAACTGATCCAATATGGATTACCATGTGATGTATATACGGTCATAACGGGGAATGTCTTTTTTCAATCAAAGAATCTTTGAACTCTAGTTTTTTGTGACATTTTAAATGGTCCGTGAGTTTATGGAAGATTGTTAAAGCTTCGTCAATTTTTGCGCAACTAACTCCATACATACATACGCCTGACAGACTCAATGGAGTACATAGTTGTTTGGTGCAAAAACATTTTTAAGATTAAGATCTTTTTCTATCACAATTTCCTATTGAAGTTTCTCAATTGGTTATTCTGTCAAAAATTGTCTGAAGTCATCTCTTCGTATATTTGTTCACATATATCAATTTAAGACCATTTACAACAACTTATTCGATGGCTGTATAAGTGTAAAGCCCTGTTTTCACTTTAGCGTAAGCCGTAGCGTAGGGGGAGGTCTACGGGTGTAGGCAAAGCGACAGATATATGCTTAGGTAAAAATAGTAACGAATTCTTGACGCTAACGATTACGGTATGACGGAGAGCTTAGTAGAGAACTATCTTAATTGCGTGACATTGAAATCGTGTTCGGGGCACCAGTTCTTTGTCTTTGTATGCACGCAGAAGCGTCAGAAATTTTCATTTCAATGTTCGTGTAAGGTCTTCTACATATTGAATTTGGTTCTCATGAAAACAGTAGAAACTGTTTTCTCTGAAGAAATTTACGACAAGAGTATGAACGAACAAAAACTTTTGTATCTCATGGGCCTAATGTACATACAAACAGCATCTAATAATCTGAGAACCAAGTAGCTAAAAGAAAGGGATAAAGGTCATTGGACGGAGATGGCCGTCGGGAGTGATTCTCAGCATCTACGTTGAGATGATAACGAGGAGGTCATCCTATACCAGTCTGTGCGGAGCGACTAACCACACAGACAGAGTGCGATGTGTTTAACGCCCCTCACCAACAGGACAGCTTTGTAGTCACAGCTAGAAAGGTGTGAGTTTTGAACTCACGACCCCACGCTACTTTACGAAGCGCGTTAACCAACTGACCCACCCGACTAAGCTTACTTTTTAGAGTCATCAGTGATTTTTTACAAAGATTTTTCAGACCAAACTTTAAATACCTATATCAACTTCTATGTTAGAATGATGGCAAGAAGCTAAAAGTGAATTCTGCACACTAAAGTTAGCTGATTCATCAAATTTATTGTATAAAAAGTTCTAGATTTCTTGATTTTGAGATTACGGTTTCCAGAAACTTGCCGTCGAGAACTAACCGTTCTTATGTTACATATGTACATGTATTGTATCTTCTTATAGTTTTCCAGATACGGTATTCGGTACAGTGCCGTCAAGAACATTAGTTTAAGTGGGGTGCAGAAAAACTCTTATTGAATGTAAGTTGGGTTCATTAGGAGAATTGAGTTCAACAGTAAATGTAAAACAAAAATCTTTACAGTAATTCCACAAGGAAGTACTGATACGGTTTTTTATTCCGTCCTAACAGAACTCTCAGACAGAGTGTGTTTCTGACACCATGTACCCAATCACTCTGATCAAATATGTATGAAAAAGTACCGTATGATTTAAGATCTGGACACCGTCAAAACATGAATACTGAGAACATATTGTATGCCCAGTATGAACACAGATGTACTGCCAGTCGCAGAACTGAAAAAACCTATTTTCGTTTGATTATATACCGTACGCCGTACATGAAATAACCTACAAAGAGGCGCTATTCACAAGTCACAAAGGGTATGCCGAAAAAAATTATATTCTGTATACTTCCGCCGTTTCATCCGCTAGTATTACGGAGGAGGAAAGGAGAAGTAGCATCAGATGCTGGGATGTCAACAAAATAAAACTAACGGACGTAATGAATACTGGAAATCGTTAAGTTTGATGTGTGAAACAGCTTATACAGATTGGGATAAACGTTTTTTTAGTATGACCGTAACCCTGAAGCCAATATCTTCAAAGGAACACATAGGTCTTTAGAGATGCGTTTTCAGATTGCTACCACTCTTGTACCACATTACTGAAATGACCGACCACTTACCACATGCAGTCACGCGAAACGCTGGCTGCTCATGCCTGACTTTATTTTTTATGAACACGTTGCCGACCAGTATATTTGAAAAATGAATGACTGATCCAAAAAGGTGCGCGAATTCAGTGAATAAACCTCTTATTCATTCTCGATGTCCGAGGTTTTTTACGGATAATTTAAAAGCTAAGTGACGTTTTCATCGACAAAGAATCTGACATCGTGAAACCTTTGTATGTGTGTCGAGAATGCATGCACCTTTTACAACAGTATTCCATTTTGACTATATGAGAGTATCCTTATCACGACCAGGCTGAACAACCGCAGAACACCAATATAAGTTCACGACAGCACGTATACAAGCGCCGACGGGCTTAGCCACCACCGAAATATCAGTTAATTAAAGCTGATCAAAGCCGACACAACATAAACACAACGTGTCCATGTACGATGCACAACACTTTTTTGTTACTTACCGATCGACTAACCGAACTATAATATTTCATGGTACTGTGAAACGGAATCGGGAGCTTCGAGGGTAGGAGCTAATGTACAGTTGTTGATGTAACATTACATGATATGAAGTTTTGTGGGTGAACTGAACTATACTTCGTTTTAAAAGGCAAAGACCTTAACAGGTCTATTTTGACAAGCGGAAAGATAAAAAAAATTCTGTGAAATTACGTGGACGGCAATGTAATGTTGAATGTAGGAATTATTCTACCATTTGGTAAGCCACGATGTAAATGACAAAGTGAACCAAATTAAAACACTATCAGTTCATTGTCAAATTACTGCGTTCCATGACGGTTGTTCAATGAGATTTATTATCATGTGGCAATTATTTGGATACATTTTGGCCGATGGGAGAATGATCAGCTTGCCATGATAAAAAAAAATCAAAGTTCGTAGTCGACTGAATTCGGGCACCAAATCGTTTTCAGCTTCGTTTAGATCTGCATTATTTTTTTAATTATAGCCGTCAGACTTTGATACCAAAGCTTGCGAAAGTTGGAAAGTCTTTTTGCACAACCAATGCAGCATCGAACGCCAACATTGCTTACTGGGACGTCTTCATTACTGAAGCCAATAATACCATATTAATACGGTGTTTTCGTCGTGGTCGGAGAAATTGAAAAAACTGACGAGCAATAGTAGAAACCCCAGATGGTCATTATCCGGGTGTCAAGTCAGGTTTCGAATCAGGATCACCAGTTTATGAGGCGGGTGCACTACGTACTAGACTAGACCAGTGATGTACAACGCCATACTGAACTGAAAAGCAATTCAGGGCTACCAATGTGTTGCTGAAAACAAATGTGCTATGTTTTAATGACCCGATTCATTCCGAATGCT
>OZ038448.1:12200398-12255398 GCA_964036265.1 Daptonema setosum
AAAAATGATCAAAACAAAAATCTCATCCTTCCTACTGTCATTCTGAATTGAACTTACTTGTTCACTTGTATAAACAAATGGTGCATCAAATTATACCAAGATAAAAACAACTCATTGATATGTATTTTACTTACTTGTTGATATAAAGTAGGTTCGATATCTATTGCTAACTAATTGATATCAGATATTTTTTTGATGTTTTGCTAACTTATTGGTATCAAAAAGTTTTATTGAATGTCTTCAGGACGTACGACACAGCCTCAAACACCAATAGTTTAGGTATAGGTATGCAGTGTATACAGTTGTCGGTATTGTTGGTCGGCTTGGTCGGCGCCGTGCTCGGTCAGATGGACATGCCGATGTCGAGAGCCGATGCCGAAATGATAAGTCAGATGTACGCGCGCGATGCCGAAGACATGCCCGGACCGATGTCATTTGGCAGCAAATACATGACAGGTTTGATATACAGTACAATACAACTAGATGTGACAAAATCACCGAAGTTATGGCATCTGTTTGCACAGTATCGGCTAGTAGGTCCTCTTCGCTGATTGGTTGGAAGCGTTGCTAAACCTTTGGCGATTCTCCCAAACTCCTACGCTCCTCGCTTATCAGCAAAGAGGGCCTATTGAGGATCGGCCGAAGCTGCTCGCACACACTAGTTTCAGCGTTGCCATAGGTTCAATGAATTTGTCACACTTTGTCCTGTAATGTACTTGGATTTCACCCCGTAACAAAATACTGATATTTTAATACTCTGAGCGTGATTTTCAAAACATTGAAATGATTCACTAAATCTGTTTTTGGATATTTTTCTAACGGTATGGCTCGAAAAATTTTCAAAGTTGTATTCTAGTTTGCCAGTGTCTTTATCTTCTCGATATTAAAGAACCGAAGAGAACATAGAAAGGCACTCGACATCTGACCGATTAAATGAAATCATTCCAGGTGGTGCTGGCGAGGGTTATCAGGCGCTCGAGCCCAACGGTGACTATCAGTTCCGCCAGCAGGTGAAATCAGACTCGGAATTGCCTGCCTATTGCAATCCGCCAAATCCATGCCCTAAGGGCTTCTCCAGTTAGTTGGCAATTACATTAGTATAATATTTGTACACGTGTGTTTCATGTGTTGCCTCGTATGTTGTTGTAGAACAAGTCTTCATCGAAAGGAGTTCACAAACAGTCGATGTTTATTGTAGTTTCATGTCGGCTCGTGTTTCATATACCCGTCTGAAAGTACAGTATACAATTGAATTGACTTTGATTTTGATGGTGGAACTGCTATATTAACTAAATAATCATGTTGCAAACCAAACGAAAATACATAGTTAAGAGAAAAAAGTTGTATAAATATAATTTTCAGGTGACGAAGGCTGTATGCCGGCCGCAGACTTCGAAAACACCGCCGCCTTTTCGAAAAAATACCAAGAGTCGCAGAACTGTCTTTGCGATGAGGTTGGTGGGTACTGACTAAATACGAAATATTTAGACAATAGTATGAAAAACCATCCTCTACAACTTTAAACACTCTAGTTTTTTGATGATCCAGGGATGAATTTTCGACAATTGATTTTTGCTGTTGAACTGTCCTTGTACCTTGTGCCTTGTACCTTGAGATAAAAAAGTAGAATAAATAAAAAATAAAATTAATAATCAAATAATCACAAAATAAATAAATGAAAAATTATACAAATAAATAAATAAAAAAACAAAAAAACTGCAGGAACACATGCGATCATGCCCATCGCACGACCAGGAGGGTGCCGGTGAGGAGGACTTTGATGCTGCCGTCAATGCTATGCTCGAGAAAAATGTTGGTGATAAGTGAAAATACCAGCATTTTGATAGGATTTGTTAATTTATGTATTTTCTACTTTATTCTAAACAGTTCATCACAAATTAAAACATGCTACAAAACTAACATGAATAGAAACTGATGGGTACTTGAGTTCTTAAAATAACATCCTCACCACTTGTAATATTGTTCCAATCAATAGCACTTTTGCCTTCAACCCAATACAGCAGACTGCTAAACCGACAGCAAAAGTGGCTGGCACTGAGAAAGCCGGCACACTGTCAGAGTATTTCGGCGAAGTTCATAAAAAATCGACTGAGGTAAAGATGGTCATTCCAAGTTGATCAAGAAAACACAGATCTGAAACCGCTTTGATCAGATTAAATCCAAGAGATACAACGTCGCGCAGTTGCAAGCTTGTATCCTAAAGTTTCCCGAACTCTTTTCGACGTTTCAAATGTCATGCTTTCGTTGAATTGCATATGAAGCCCAAATGATCCGATGAGCCGGTGCGGCGACTTTTTGTCGACTAACGAAGAACATCGTCGAAAATTTAAAGTTGTCATTTCTAAGATAGCATGCGTAGACACTGAAGAAGTCATAATTCATTAGGCGCAACCATCCAACGCTTGTTGGTCCGAATGAAATCTTGGTGTATGGTCAAGAGTGGTGGCAGTTGTATTGTTGCAATGATGGCTAACATAAGTTTTCTACATAATTCTTAGTTGACAGAAAACAATTGATAATTAACAAGTAGCTCGAAATATGTTACATAGTTTTCGAGTAGTAAAAAGCAATTACGTTCGTAGATGGAAGTCATCATCGTAATTATTAGCTGTCACCTTCATCATTGTGCATTTACAATCTATCGCTACAGTAAAAGAACCAACGGAATGAATTCAGGGTTTCTCAGTCATGGTTTCGTATGAGTTCACCCACCAATCAGGAATGATATGAATCTTTGTACTCACGCTAGTGTCACTCTTTCTTTGTACATGATAAGAAGATATGTCGCTGCCATTTCGAATCCACAGCCTGTATATAGTCTTTGACAGCTGAACTCATTTCATGTGATGTTTCAGAATGTGGAGTCGCACCAGCCAATCGTGGCGAAGAAGGGCGACCGCCAACTGGACCCGCTGATTGAGCATGTGAGCATGAATGGACTCTTTACGCTTTATCATTTCCGCTTTCCAAATCACTTAAATTATTTTCAATGCAACTCACTTTTTCATGGAATCTTTCAAGCTTTTCCTTCAAGCTTATCGCTTCTATTTTCTACTTTTAATTAAAACATTTATTTAAATTTTTCCAAAGGAGAAAACAAAGAGTGAAGACAGCAAATTCAACTTTGAACAATAGCTTTTTATAACTGGTGATTTCCCGAGGTTTCATAAGTCGCTTTGTTACTTTTTAAATTTGATGATGAGCTACTGCTAAGTAAAACGCTTTACAACGTTTAATGTGCACAATTTGTTTTGATAATGTCTACCACTGAAATAATCGGACTTCGATTTTATCCACGTTTATAAAAGAACATGTATACTTATAAACTTATATATCAGATACTTAAAAAAAGTTTTGTGGATTATTTTTGAATGCAAGTGTCGAAATGATTATAAAAAATCGGTGCACAGAAAACTTATTAAGGAACTTTTACTGTGCAGAAAATCACCATCGCTTATTTGAAGGTTTTGAAGGTTTTTTTATTCTAAACGATTTTTAGTTTCCCCGCAAGCGTCGTTCAGTTGGCAAGGAAGACTACGCCTGGCTGAAAGGCGAGAAGCTGATCCGCGTCGCCAAGAAGGGATAAGGTTAACTTAAAACTTGTTATTTGAGGATTAGTAAGTTTACCGATCATAGTGACATGTGCATCGAAACGCTTCTTTTAGCAGAGTTGTAAGGTTCATTTACAGTTAAGCAGAATAAAACTGATATTTGATTTATTACTTTACATAACATCAGTAACAATTTTGAACAGCAACTGATACACTTCCTAAACCCTATATTGATTGCAGCGTTTCGCTCTGGTCCAATCATAGATGAAATGACGGAGACGTGAAAAAGTCGGGAGAGCAGAGTAAACAACAACAAACCAATCAATCAATCTAACTAATACCACTTATACAACAGTCTAACCTGTGTAAATCAAATGTGATTCTGTCGTTTTCTAAATTTTATTTTTATTGACTCCCGGTATAGATGTTCTATATATACAGATTATATTGCTGTTTATGATCATTTCTCTCAGTCATTATTAACTCGAAATTATATATTGTTTATACTCCAACTGGCGTCCTCAGATAGCGATACTGTTCCCGTTCTCTACTGTGGCTGACGCCAGTAAACCAACGTAGTCAATTTCCTGTACCCCTTTTAAATATTTAGTAAAATCGTTAAATCATTTTTAACCGGTCATCTTTTCTTCCCCTCCCAAATCATTCCCACAAGCTGTGATGCTCATATGTATTTACCACAACTATTATTTCATACTGTCGAATGATCGGCCTTTCGCTATTCGGTCATACTCGAGTTATATAAGGTCGGTCAGCTATTCTGAGTGAGTGCTCGTAGTTTGATGAAGTTGAAAGTTCAGCCATGAATAAGGCTTTACACGGTCTGGCTCTAAACCTTCAAGTGCGCGAGCTTAACCTGTATATTCTTCGCTTTTATAGACCGAGCATTAATCAACTATTCATTTTCATTCGTTATTCTGGTACGGTTACACCGGTCGACGATTACAGCTTACAACTCAATCAGCAAGTTTCCTGCTCCTGTATAATAAACTCAACATCGGTTGTACACGTGCACGAAACATCTGATTGTGTTGTATAAAAACTTAGGTCGATGAATCCAATCAAATCATTGCATCTTCATGTGTGATTGTTTCGTAGAGTTTTACGGTCGATAATGAATTTACTTGTCGATACAGGAGTACCGAGAGACTATGAGACACATGTGAAAGAGTGAGATACCATGTCATATACACACAATGCGCCGTTGAAATAAAAATTATCATAATCAACATGTATTTGCGGAATGTTTAGACAAGGTTTTAACTTGGAATTTCCAAATTTCAACTTGTCAAATTATTTGTTTTATTGTGAGGGAACGCAACGCAATTCATAACATCCTCAACAAAATGTGTATTTACATAAACAATCTTTTATTAAAATCTTTCTTCATGAGCTTCAAACCGCACATAAAAAAGAACAAAGATAAAAACTTTACATTGTTACATATATACTTGGCATTTTCAAGAAACAATATCACCATTTAACGATAGGCATGTATTAGAACAGATAAATCAATAAATTAAAAGAGTTTTTCAAGCTAATACATATATATGGTTTGTCGCACATCAAAAGTGTCAGCTTCTTCATATCTGATGAAATTATAAACATTTTATTCCATGTTTTCCAACGTCAAAGAGACTACATATAACTGCATAATTTTCGGTGGTAAATTTTTATACCGCTGAATAACTAGAAAAATCCTGTGGTATTATTAAAAACCGACATACTAAATCAGATCAAACAGTGCTGACTTTGATTAAATCACCTTTGATAACATTATCATATCCACTTGTGTTCATCACTTCTGGCCCTGTAACCACGGTGTTATCATAAACAATCGATGATGCGACTTTCTCACAATCCATTGGCAAACCGTTCGGCAGATGATGTGTCGATTGTTTCGGGTGTTGCATCTGTGAATGATGCGCTCCGGAATGGTGCGATACGTTGCTGCGATGCGACACTGAGGACGCCTTTCTTGACGACACGGATCGCTTAGGATAAGGTGGCAGCTGGTCGACCAGTTCTGTGTCCAAGATCGGAAACGGGTTCGTAACCACGGGAACAGGAGATTTATCTGATGATCGACGAACGGTTTGAACCGAATGCGTACGACTTAGTTCGAGTCGCTCCGGACATCGGGTGTCATTGCTGAGGCGTCGATCCGACGGAGCGTCGGCTGCCAAGTAAATGTGGCCGGTAGAATTGTCACGGAATGACTGTACTCGTCCGTTCGTCATGTGACCGGCGTACGACATGATTCGGGTTGTCGGTTGTTTCTCGAGTAGTTGCACACGAGATGATTTAGCTTCTAAGGTAAGAGTGGCGGGCGAGGAATAGTACGAAATCTCGTGGCCATTGGCCATGGATCGTTTACGTGAAAACAACTGTCCAAACCGTGATTTCTCTGTTTGGGACATATGATCGCCAGAGAGACACACTTGGGAGCGGGTCTGCGCGTTGTGACGGTTTTTTGAATTGTTGCGTTGACGCGTTAGCCAGTAGAAGAGCAATGGGTTCCAGATAACGGAGGTCATCGCGATGCTGTGTGTGATTAGTGAGATGATGTATGGATATTTGTTCAGCAGGCTCCATATTTCTGCAAATATTTGGTCATTTGAATCCGTGTAACGTTTTTATAATTCCTTAAGCAGAAAATGGGGGCTAGTGGTGTTTTCCATCAGACGACTAAATCTCTCAGACTCATGTTCTATTTTCTCTGCGATTAAGTATGTATGTATGATACAAGAAACACTCTTTGTATTTTTTTGTAAATTCAGATGAGAAATTGTATATTCTTTATAACCACTCGTCCATATGTAAAAAGATACGAACTGTAATCTCTCATTATATTGAACATGTTCAACGGCATCCAGCTGAGTATGAATGCGCCCACCATGCCCACCAGAATGTAGTTAACACGACGTCGTCGTCGCATCGCTTCCAGCTTCTGGGCGTTGGAGAGGCTGGCGCTGAACTCGCTGTCGATGATCATGTCACTAAAATTCAATTGTAAATCTAGAACCAAAAAAAATTATCATGCAATCAACATGTTAACTTTGATATTAATGTGAGGGATTTCAGAACTATATTTGATTGACTCAAGAAAATGTAATCCTTGCTACTGTGCTCTCAACTATATCGTATTTAAAAATTTTCCCCTCAACTCACAAATGCTCAACATCAAATGCACAATTTTTCAACCGACCGTCTCACTGTGGTGAAGATAATCCAATAGCTGATCGAGATAATCATGGTAGGCAACACAAACGACACGGCCATTACGGTGGTGCCATATATTTCTTTGGCAACTTCCGATGACCACGTTTCGATGCAGAAACTGAATTCCATGTATCCCATCATTTATAAAGCTTAGTTATGTGATGAAAAATATATATAATCAATGCTTACCTTCCACAAAGTCCGCCCGGTGTGTCGGCATATCGGTGAACCAATGGCCCGCTTTCGACTTTCATCGAAATGGCAAATGGAACGTTGACGGCACACGATACAATCCAAACAATTGAGGTTATGATCAAAGCCTGTAGAAAGCACTGAATTGATTTTGAATGTTATGCGGTTTACAAATTCATAATCAAACTAAGTTCTGTCTTCTCATTCTACGCATCTTTAAGTATAATAAATACAACATGATTTTGATTGTTATCGGTTAACATGGAGTGCTGGTTAACTGGATGACAAATATTGTTTTTCGATAAAAATAACTGTATGAGTAACCAACCTGACTCTTTGTTACAGGCATTCGAGTGCTGTTAGCAATGTGGAATGCTTTGTCGAGAGCGATCACCGTTAATGACCACGATATAACCATTACTGACACTGATTGGATAAATGGCAGTGCGTGGCACATTAAGGTGCCGAATAACCTGTGACCGAAAACCAGTTGATTAATGTTTTAATAAGTTTTACTTGGTGTTTGGACAACCAGTTGAATATTAGAATTAACGTACATACATTTGAAGAAAAGTATCACAGACCAGTCTATTCGCAAGTTGTTGACTCACTCACTCACACATGCGATGTATGTCAATGAGTGGATTCTTTGATTAATCATTTTATCCACTTTTCATCTGCTTACACACTGACTCATTCATCCTCTGAATAACTACTTCACTCACTTACCATTGTTTGACAACGATTGACGTCGGTGTAATGGGTACACTGAACAGGCACAGTAGAACGTCAGCAAACATGAGATTGAGAAGAAAGAGATTCCTCGCCGAGTGTAATCTGAAGTTTAGTATGCTGGGCTGCAAAAAACCAAACCCAAAAATTTTCCTATATTTTTTTTATAAGCCAAATTTTTCACCATAAAAATACTCCATATCAAGTTATAATGTCCGTTAACCCACGATTACCTATCGTGAGGCTGGCGCAGCACGCAGGCAAGCGCGTTAGGCTTGCGCAGTGATCGTATTTCATTGGTTACCCACCTTAGTATGAAATTTCGTGTTTGGGTAATCTTCTAGGAACATTTTTGGGGTTCGGAAATATTGTGCTGTGCTATAGTATCTTTTTCAAACTAAGGAAAGTTAAGAACCATGACTTTCCTGAAACAAAATTACACCTATTCAATTAAGGTTCACCGTTCCTCCATAAATCCGATCACCGACTTTTCATGAATAGAACAGTTGCTGCACGTTCATCTGTTCCACATTATGGGTCACACTTGAGGAAGGATAGGTATTACAAGCATACTAACAACATCTTCAACCAACCTCGAGTTTGTGAACACGGATCCAATTACTCCCAGGTTGGTGATCAATCCAAAAGCGAAGATGCCTATATAAACCATGCCAAAGATAATCCGTACGCCCCACATTTGGGACCAGTCGTTGACGCCGGCCTTTCTATTCAAATACTCGTTGACGTTGACGCACTGTTCGATTGGATCCAGTGGAGGATTGGTAGTGGTGAGAAGCTGAAATCAGGGGTTTTAAAGTTTTTTTGTATATAATTTATATTACTAGTCAGTTTCTGTTGTCCACAGATTTTTCTTCCTGTTCAGAGTTTCATTAAAACGTGCAGAGTTCATTACACGAAAATACGTTTGAAAAATTCAGTAACAGGAAACTTGTGCATGGATCAGATTCACTTTCCTGTTTATTCTTGATTTATCCATGATTTGGACACTTCACTTTTTCAGACAGCGGACAGTTGAGACAATTAATGTTATATAAACGTCAACTTGAATTAAAGAATTTTTTTTCTGAAGTTAATAATCAGTATATGTATATATACATATGTAGGAATCCGTCAAGCTATGCATTTAACTACAACTGTTAACGGGTGATCAACTAACATCATTTCTCAGGTATTCGCTCGACGTCGTTGCCAAATCTGTTGTCGTTGATAGTATTGACGTGAAAACCGGGTTCAAATTCGCCGAGAAGCTCGATATAATTATCAACGGGGTCTCAGTAGTCATCTTGATACTTGATTATCAAATTTAGTAAATGTCGAGAGGTTAAGTTTGTTTGCTATGTATTGTAGAAATCTGGAACTAATATTTTTTGCGTCATAACGAGAGAAATGTTGTGTTCAGGAAATGTTTATTGAATCTTGAACAACATGACGTGTTCATTAATGATCAAAGAATATGATTAATACCACACATTTCTAATAATAAAACAGCACTTTGGTTTGACCGGAATCTCTAATTGCCATGATCATTTCCGTCCTCATGCCCGTTTAAACTTGTTTTGTCAGTGCCGGTTTATTGTATTGGTCACGCCACAACGGAAGTAACTTCATAGAAAAAGAAAAAGATGAATTTGTAATTAGGCAGTGAAAAGACGAGAATAATTAAACCTGCTGTAACGTCTAATAGATTAAGAGTAACATTGGCATCAGTAAGGTGTTTTAACCTTTATTTAAAAGACTATAGCCTTAGGCTTTTGTTCAATAAACTATTCATGAAGAGCTCATCGAAATATTCTATTATTCCATCGATTGCAGAGGTGACCTACACAAGTATTGAAAAACACGTGGCCAAATGAAATTGATATATCAAAAAGAAGGTCATTGCGGTATGTGTCTTTCCATACCACGCTCATCAACTTACATACAGTAATAGAATCCTGATGAGAAGTTAAAAATTATCTGCAACTATGCAGAAAAGTTTTTGAACACGAAATAATTACAAATTGCATCATTTATAAAACCAAAAATAGTATACATTAAGACGTACATTATAAACACGAATTTTTTTCTTTAGTTCATCACAAAAAAGTTGCCGTGAAGTTCAAATGTTTCCAACGCACGCTGGGTCATATAATATTCCAGTTAAATCTGAACGAAGCTGTTGCTCGGATTTCGTCGTGCGCTAATGCACACACAGTTTTGAACAGAAGCTTTTATAATGGAACGTAGGCAGAACAGAACAGAATGGTTTGTTGAATTTATTCAATAGGTTTGCGGAAGAATTTAATTTGATGCAAGTTTTATAGGTATACATGTGTACAATATTCAAAATTAATTCTGGGGAACACCAACATCTGCCCCACGAACACTGAATTATTACATTGGATAACTTATTAGTAGATGTTATTAGTAGATGTTGTGATTTTATTTACATTTCACAGAATTCACAGTGAATATGATGAATATTCTTCAATTTCACTCCAAGTTCAACCTAGTGTGAACAAACTGTGGTCGAACAACAATTTATACAAATTAGTTTGGTTCCAACTTTTACACCCAAAATCAACTTCGTCAAAGGGAAGAACATTGTCGGTTATAACTTCGTAATTGCCATCCCAATTACGTCAATTTTGATCTCATATTGCCGACGACGAGCAGAATATACCATATCGAGTACATATTAGAGGGGTATTGGGAACAAAAGGAAGGAACGGGTGCAAAGTAGTGAGTGAGTGGCCAATTGTAAAACTACGGCAGCACGTAACCCCCCTTACACATCATTATCATATTGCCCCATTACGGCACACAACAAGCGTTCAATGATGCACGTCACAAACTTGTGCTTCAACTTAGAAATAGTGTGACGACTTCTAGGACCCCTGAGATTCGGAATCAAAATGATTGCCAGGCTAACCCAACTCAGGTTACCGGTTTTCATCACAAGAGTTGCTAGTAATTTCGAAGTTCTACGCCGGGGAAAAAAGTTTAAAACGACGTATTTTCTCATCCGTTCATCTTTATCAAAGAGATGTCAACAAACCTCATAAAGCGTGGCCCGTCTCCTTCCTGCGGGCGCATTGCTCACTATAAACAAATCGTCATTTGTACGTACATATGTACGTATGCACATGTTATTGAGAGACAAGTATGACAAATTGTTCGTTTTGTTACCGTTAATATGGAGAGCATTGCACATAAGTCTTTTCGTCTCTACTATATAACACTAACTTTATCACGTTTCCAAATAGATTTTTGTCTTCTCTTTCTTATTATACACAAAGGTAACCATTTTAACAATGTTTCTGACTGAGTTTCTGTAATTAATGTCTGGTGCTCTTCTATGGGCGGTAATTATATTTTTTTAATTCTAATCAGAAGGCACTATTCGATGATGGTGGGCAGTACATTAACGTTTTGAATATTCTGTAAATTGAATAAATATGAATTTATTACTGAACAAATCATCACTTTCCACTGCCACTACAATTAAAGTCGAACTCTACAAACTATCAAAATTTAGATTTGTATGACGATGAACAACAAAACTTTGCAATGAAAAATTCTGTGATGCCAAATGTATTATGCACCGTCTTTAAGATTGGATGGCATAATGGAATACGGAACAAGGAACAATAACATCAACGAATACACTATTTGCGGTGCTTAAAATGCAAAGAACGACATATGTATTAAAAGTTGTAGTCGCTGAATAAAAACTTCATGAGAATTGACAATGAGATTTTTCCGTAATATTACCTTTCGAAACGAACTTACAATCTTTTCTCGATGTTCATGGTTATGAGCAACCAGTAGATAACCCATCCCGTTGGGAAGAAATAAAGACAGGAACATGTAGGTGTGGGCGAATTGTAAATAGCAAAGCTTAATTAGAATTACCAGTGTTTTACTGCATTGACAGTTAATTGGAGGAAGAATCATTAAGCATTGCAAAGCCTCCATTGTTCCAAGTTTACTTTTCCATAAATACTCTTCTCTACTCTTCATTATTTTTAGTAAGGTAATAAACCTCAGAAGGTCTCATTCCAGTCATATTCGACAATCAGTTGACTAACGAAAATACGGCAAAAGTTAGTAAATTATATTAGAGTCTCCGAGAGTCGTCAATTTGACTTAACCTAAAAAACTTTGTTTTGCACTACGCAGAAGACAAAACATAATTAGTTTTCATCAGCGTTCAGAATTACGACAGAATGTCTTTTTGGTGCACAGCTCAGCAGAAAAGTTTTGCCTTTCATTAAACTATTGACGAAAACTTCTTCAGTTTTCAAGTGGCTGCTTTTAACTGAAACTTATTGGTAACCACAGTGAAAACCCGGATTTATATAAAAAAAACTGTTATAGTTAGTTTCAGGCGGAATCCACGAAAACGATCATAAACGACCGTTCATATTGACTCCTATCATGATGTTCGAAACGTCGGATTCAGTATTTTTACAAGTGTTATCAAGGTACTAATAAATAAAGGACTGATTGTGAATAGAAATTATGTGCCCAAAACAAGACGAGATAAATTAATTCATTAAAAGGGAGTCAAACACTACGAAAAAACAGTTACTATGTAGAATAAGATTACTTCTGTCAGCGGGTGTTTTATCCGAAATCTGGATAGCCGTAATCAAACCACTAATAAAGTCCCCGTGTTTCTATAGAAAGATTAAATAATTTAAAAATTACGGCATCAAACTGGAATATACGTCCACCTATGATGTTTGCTATGTAAACATACCAGATAAACACTAAATGTGGATATGAAAGGAACGAAATGGGTGGAGCTGCTTCAGGTTCAGGCGTATGTTCCAGGCTGCAGTAGTCCCTTATAGATTATGTGGTCCGTAATATGAGTTAACGATGGTGTAATGTTCATTCATTGGTGGTCATTCACTTTATCGCAACTTTTGTCCGTAAATGCCAACAAAAGCGTATAGCGTTTAGCCGTATAGCAGATGTGCATTGTTAGAAAGTCATAAATATAAAAAAGTTCAAACCAAAACAAAACATAAAAAGCACTTAGTGGATTGTGGAAATTAGCTTTGAATTGCCTTGGCAGTTAGACGGTAGACGATAAAATTTGATGCTTCACTGAAAGCGAATGAAATAGTGCACAACTTACGAATTGTGCTCTACGTACATCAAGTAATTTAAAAAAATATTTCCATGAATTGGTAAAAAGGCATTACTCTATCCGCTATTGGCTCTCAACGCCTTTAATGCAGAACGTATCAGCATTTGATCTGGCACCTAGTAAGAGTGATGGACGCAATGATACGAAACTGCCATATAATGATGTAGTGGCATTAGGAGTCTACACTAATATCTGTCTCTGTCTTGAGAACATCGATATAGAAAATGGCTTGGTCGTATAGAAGATTACTTTGAGTGAGCTACAAAAATGAAAGGAACGATCAAGTACGTATGATATAGTCGTACTAAGAAAAGTAGTGGTGGTTATCAAATGTGATGTGACGTGTTCCAGCAGAAAACCGCTCACGTTATGTATCTTCTACCACATCCACTTTGCATTTGTTCAGTGGACTTCTCCATATGGATTACTGTAATAACATTAGGATTGAGGGAAGATTTCATTGATTTAATGTCCACTAACTACTCGGGAATGATTTAGATTAGAGTAGATATGCTTCGAAAGCACTATACATACAGGCCAGTGTCTTCAAGATACCGGACAAGGAAAGTGGGTCATAACCGTCGACACATAAAACGTTCTACCTAGTGTCTAGATCTCATTTATATCAATTTACTCCATGATCTTAAACTCATCAACTTACTTCCACATCTAAATCACATCAACTTACTTCCAGATCTTAATCACATCAACTTACTTTCAGTTCTCAATCCTATCATTTTACTTCTATATCATGAGTTGAATTATGTGGACAATGAGTTGGTGAACGATATGATCATTCATTATATTCTATGTATATAGAAAAATTACAAACGCTTATAGTAGTTTCTTGTACAGTTTGCTCTAATTAACAACAAACAAGATACATAGGTGTGTATGCCAATCTTTAGCTGTGTTTACGATCCGTTCAGGGGTTTGACTTCCATCTTAAATATTTGAATACTTTTGCTGAACAGAGGTTATTAAACAAGTTTTAAGGTTCTTATCTTGATCATTATTGATTGTTGCCTATCAGTTCAAACTCTAAAAGTCATAAAACAACTACATTTTGCCTACGAATTTGAAGGTTAAACGAGTTATGCCCACGCACTTGTTTTAAATAACATCAAAAACTTTTCATGAGGAAAGTTTAACTTTTCCAAGAACAATGATAACTGTAATTACATCTGAATAACTGAAAGAAATTCGTTTACAATTTGGGTAAAATAAGCGGGTGTACGTTGACACTACGCCTGTGATCAAGTCCTTACTTGCAACGAATGTAAATAAATCTCAAAATAAACTGATTCGGGGCATTTGCGTTATAATAAAATGAACACAAATATCATTGCGGAAAGTCGAGTGACGTACTTATTGCTGAAAAGAGCAAATACAGAACTTCTAATCAAGTTTCAGAGTTACTCGACTAACAACTTAGTCGTATTCAGCGAGCACTCTTATCACATGTACGCAAGCAAAGTTCAAGTTCAGTTCAAACAGGGATGGCTTTTAATGGTTTGCTAGTCACGCCTGATATAACCTGATGAAAAAATGTGTGTTTTAAAATTTTGAAAGTGTTTTGAAAAGCTGACCTTCTCGCATGTTAACCTGGCAGAATGGAACGCAAACGGATCAATTAAAACACAAGCAGGTGAACACAGACTCACGAAGCCAACAAAGCATAACCTTTGTTAATTTTGACTTTTTTATTTTAAGAATGATTTGTTTAAAACACAAGAAGTGAAATGGCCGTTGTTTTAAAAAAGCAACTCTCGTGCCTTCAAGGTTTAACAAGATGTTTCCGTAATAGTTAGTTTCAGTTATCTTTAATATTCATAAGAGTTTGATAAATGTGATAACAGTAGAACAGTTCTGCGAAATATTGAATTAGGGGCACCGTGAGCTATGCCGCACCCAAACTGCGAGCATTATAGTTATTGTACGGCAGCACGTTGGTTTAACGACAACGAACATTTCGATCAAAATAATGAAAAGAACATTTGTGGAACATTATGGTTACAGTTTCATAGTTGCTTTTCTGCTCTTCATTTATGGATTATTATTTCTGCAATTTACTAATGCATCTTGAATCTTTTATGAAAATCAAAATCTTATCACACTTTTTTTTATTTAGCTTGTCTGGGTATTTTTGTAAGATCTTGCCTGATAGACTGACAATTTTACCCTGAAATAACGGTGGGGTTTGTAGGGATGGATTACCGCCGACGCATATTAGCCTAGTTTATTGTTGTTATTGTGGGAATACTGTTCCTTGTAGGCGTAAGGTGCCATTTATATTCTGTCAGATCATTAAAAATCCCTAAAAATACCGTAGAGAAACTTTTTGAAGTTGCTGTGTTGAAGCCAGTTGTGTTTAATAATGAATTGAACAGATTAAGCACAGTAGCAAAACGTGTTTCACAGTGACACCTTAAAAGAAGAGAGAAGTATACAACCATTCTTGTCAAAATGATAAGATGGTATGGTTTGATTCAACGTTTTTCGACGGATTTAAATAAAAGAGCTTCACACATTCTTCCAGGTGGCCAGACTCCTTCATCATCAGAAGTCTTACCTATCCACATGTTATGGCAAACTTGACAGGTAAAATTTGCATAGCCACACTGTACAAATGCAACGGATGTTTACGTGTGAAAACCGGATGTTCATTTTTAGAGTGCTCGGCCTGCACGTGTGTCTTCTTCAAAGAATGTGATAATTATGATACAACTAATAATATTCACGATATTTAGTAAAATTTGTAGGAAAAAACCTGTACAATATATTGATGGCTGACTGAACTGTAATTAAAAACGTGCGGAAGAAGTAACGACAAGACAGAAAAGGCAGTAAGCTATATGTCATCTTTATTTAAATTCATCTTGAATCCTCTAGTATAATCTCATGTCATCTAATCTTTCAATTTCGAAAAACATGCTATAAGTTTTTAAATCTAATCTAATTAGTTCAGTCTTTGATCAGCTGCAGAACCTCTAACGTACGGTATTTATATGTATGCCATTGTGAGATATTCATAGTTCAGCAAAGGGTTTCTCTCTAGGGAACCTCTTTATCTTCCATCTCTTGGCGACCAGTGAATCACAATCAGATAGATTACGGTAGTACGAACCTGTATTAATCTTGACAATGAATAACATGCCTTGAATACATGTAGCTCACGAACAGCGATCAAGTGATCCTGCTCATGAACTCACATAATAAGGTTATAATCCATGCACATGTGACCGAGCGTCTTTTATGTACAGGGTGTCTAAATAACGTGGCACCATTATACATATACTGTGAAAGATGTAGAAAAGCTATGACACTGCGGTATAGCGCATTCGATAGAGCGCATTTTTACCTGAAAATGAAAAGTGACTAAAATTAATTTCAGTTATTAAATGCTGTATCTGCTGAATTTCAGAAAATACAAAATTTTTCGGCAATAAATAGGGCTTATCGTTAAAAAAATGAATTGTGCTATACCGCATTTTCATAGCTTCTCTATAAGTTTTATAATATCTGTAAAAAATGCCACGTTTTAGGCCACCCTGTATTCTAGCTGTGAAACGGAGTGGGGCGATTTTCTTGACTCATCCCGTATAGATTTGAAACAAATCTACAGTACTTATCAGAATTTATCCGAGTCGATTACAGTAGGACAATTCAAATTCGTATTCAATTCGTCTTTTATTTATCTTCATGCTTCAAATAGAACGATCAGTTGCGTGTTGATTGAGATGGTACCTGCCTTTGTTACCTGGAAATGTGACACAAATCGATGGACTCTAAACTTGTTTTGGATTAACGTCATATCCTCACTTACAGGAGGGTGGGCCAGAGATAACCTTCCAGTAAAATATAGAATTCTACCAAAGTACCTCTATCGTGAGCGCACAATTAAACAGCACGCGTACCAAAACATTCGTATTCAAACAAGCCAATCACGTAACAGTGCACTCAACGGTGATTGATCATTTTTGAATTTGAACGCTTATTTACTGTATTTATATAAATATAAATTTATATAAATATGGGTGCACATTGTAGTTAGGCAGAGGCGCTTGGTTGAAGTTCTATATACATACGGGAAAGTTATTCAACTACCACTACATATATAACAAGAAAGCAGAAAAATTTTAAATTTAGTACAACTATTAAGACATCAGATTTTCAACCTCTATTGGAGTTGTGTTTCAAGGTCAGTTAAGTCTTAGTCAATTATTTGCGGGTGTTGAACAGTCATACGCAATATTTGTTGTTTGGAGCATCGCTGCTTTCCTATTAATATATCTTTGTAGCTGTTCAGTTTTGCGTTGAGGTCTATGTCTACGTTATTATTAGTTCCGGACAGAGATCCTAACAACACATGGTCTCTCTGTGAGCTGTGAATTGGTCGGGCATTAATAATAAAGGTAGATGGAATATTCTATATTTAGCCAGATTGAGATTCGGCTTGGTAGATTTAATTGTTCTGATCAAGATAATAAGGTAAGCTGGAAACTAACAAGATTGAATTAAGCTAAGAACAATACACCTGATGCATCGATAGTCGATTACAGCTAAACAGTTTTTAGAGTATCAAAACCCGGTTATAATTGAATGTAGTTATTAAACCTTCTATTGTATTGGTAATATTACGAGAACACTACGGTTTGGAGATTTGTAAACTTGTCTATATTAGGTTTGTGAGACCTACGCGCGAACTTCCAATAGGTATAGACTAACAATTCCTGGCACAGGTTTTTACGACACGACAAGGCACAAAAAGCAACGTCACTTTCAGATGAGCACGCTTTTCAGTTCGGGTTCTGATTACGCATTTTTTATGTGTCTGCTTATGAAGTTCTTCATCGGCGCTGGGTATAGGGTAAAGTTATATAGTAGCCAGACATCTAGTCGCCAGTACAAGTTTTCCTTATTTCATCATTTTTGTCCAAAATAAAATAACAAGTCTACACATCATGCAAAAAATTGGTACGGTTGTTAAGTAGGAACCAGTGTGTTTCGACGGAGTTTGAAAGGGCTTAACACATTGTTCCGCTGGCCGGGCGCCGTCATCTTATCCGTCAAGTTATGCTGCAAAGCAGAAAATCGTGAGACGACCATCGTCTGGGGTGGAAAAATTGACTTTTTGATTCCGGATTGGGAACCGTCTCGTCGTTCGTGACTCAGAGCAATCTCTTGTTTTGGACTAATTAGTGATATTGTGTTGTCAAACGTGTCTTGTTGTAACTGAATACTATTCCTGTAAACCCTTCAGAATACAGACAGATGTTTGTACAGAAAAAAATACTGAAATGCGAATGAAGAAGACAACTTTTTTGTGAAAAGTACTTAGAGACATTGACTATGCCTCAATCAAGATCGAGATGCGCGATCAAACTGGCGCGAAATAAAAACAGAGTTCGAACAGTCCCGGATTTGCATACAGTAAACCACCTTTGTTTCCGGACAATAGTTCAAGTATGAGTGTCTGATGTACGTACGTTCATCTGTAATCGTAATTGGCATACGTTCATAAAACATAAATATCATAAGGTTTATCTAAATTGAAATTACCTTACCAGCCAAACAAAACAATTTCATACCACACCCCTTTTCTCTGAGTTCAATCACTGTAGAGTTCAATTATAAATTACCATCTGTAAAAAACATAATGACGTTCTTTCATAAAACAGGTTAACATTATGCTCTTCCAGAGCACTATTATCCGAAATGAAATTTTGTTAACAGCCGAACGAAACAGTTTCCAACCACACCCTTCTCTCTGTCTGAGTTCACTTACTGTGGAGTACACTTGTACATTATCATAAATCAATCTGTAACCAACATCGCCGTCAATATGTGCGTCACTTAGGGAGAAGCCAAGATTCTGAACGGCGTATTGTTTTTCATGGATATGTATCTATCTGCCAGATTCCTTCTATCATGCATTCAGAATGAGTAAGGAACGATGATAAAGTGTGATTCAGACTTAGACTGATCAGGGTTTATCTCATGAAAGCAAAAAGAGGGAAAAATAATCAGTTACATACTTCAGTTGTTGTTTCAAATAACTAATTTTGTTTGATTCTATAGAATATATCAATTTATTATAATGCTGTTTACTTTAGAAAATAAAAACAAGTTGTAAATCAGAAGGTTCGGAACGAACGAGAAAGTCATTCAAAATTTTATTTTTAAGCAATTCACTATGAATTTGTCCTGCATTGGCAGGAACCTATTCAATCATATCTTTTCATGGATTGTTTCCATCATGCAAGAACCAAGAACAACAACAAAAACGCTACTGACATCATTGAAGCTGCAAAAACGGGTTAGTGATTGAAGAGAGTTCTAACTTATTAGAGTGACTATCAGATTATGTTTAGGTCCTACACGGTGTTTCGAAACCTTTTGCTATACACCGTTTCCTAAACAGGCCGGTTTCATGTCATGGACCACAAATCGTGAAACCAAACAAATATATAATGATATCCATACCCTATGCATTCTGATGTCTATGTTGTTGCCACCAGGGATGGCTGAGAAATATATGGAATGTAGTTTAAATCAAGTTATATGCTAAACAACGAGAAATGTTTTATGTTCGCTGACGCATGACTAAAAACCACACAAGTTTTGAGCAGCATTATAATTCCATGCAAAGCTTCACTGGTATCGAGCCCCCGATAACCTATCGTATGGCTGGCTTAAGGCGCAAGCGCATGAGGCCCCGCAGGGGAGATTTCAATATTTTTTCCGCACGTGTTGTAGGATAGGCACGGTAAAATGCATGCACACTTTGCGCGCCAGATATCGCCGGATATATGCAGGTTAGTTGCATCGGCTCAGTAGCACAGCGCAAAGAGCGCTTGCCTAGCATGCGAACGGCCCGGGTTCGTTTCCGAGAACTTTGATTAAAACTGGAAACTTAAAAAAAATTATGTCTATGATGCCTGTAAAATTGTTTCGCTGACTAGCAGCTTGAGTAGTTTTTACGTAGCTGGAATGCTTCATAGTTAAAACTAGCAATTTACATAAGTATCAGACATCGACATCAGCCATAGCTTTTTGTTATAAAAACAAAATTAATCAGTTTCCTGGTGACATATGTATGATCTACCGTAATCGACAGCAGTATGGCAGTTCGTTATGGATTAGGAAACGACGTCAAAGGTGGTTTTCAGTTTGGCAACTGATCCAATAAGGATTACCATGTGATGTATGTACGGTCATAACGGGGGAATGTCATTTTTCAGTCAAAGGATCTTTGAACGCTGTTTTTTGGTACATTTTAAATGGTCCGTGGGTTTATGGATGGTTGTTGAAGCTTCATAAATTTTTGCGCAACTAACTCCATACCTACGCCTGACAGACTCAATGGAGTACATAATTGCTTTGTGCAAAAACATTTGCGGGAAATAATGAAGTTACCGTCGTTTGATAACACAATATCTTTTTCTTTCTTATTTTCCTATTGAAGTTTCTCAATTAATTATTCTGCCAAAAGTTGTCTGATGTCATCTCTTCGTATATTTGTTCACATATATCAATTTAACACCATTTACAACAACTTATTTTAATTGCGTGACATTGAAATCGTGTTCGGGGCACCAGTTCTTTGTCTTTGTATGCACGGAGAGCCGTCAGAAATTTTCATTCCAATATTCGTGTAAGGTCTTCTACATATTGAATTTAGTTCTCATGAAAACAGTAGAAACTGTTTTCTCTGAAGAAATTTACGACAAAAGTATGAACGAACAAAAACTTTTGTATCTTATACAAGCAGTATCTAGTAATCTGAGAACCAAGTAAGCTTACTTTTCAGAGTCATCAGTGATTTTTTACAAAACCGTTTAGATCAAACTTTAAATACCTATATCAACTTTATGTCAGAATGATGGCAAGAAGCTAAAAGTGAATTATGCACACTAAAGTTAGCTGATTCATCAAATTTAATGTAATACAAATTCTAGATTTCTTGATTTTGAGATTACGGTTCCCAGAAACTTGCCGTCTAGAACTAGCCGTTCTTATGTTACATATATGTACATTTATTGTATCTTCTTATAGTTTTCCAGATACGGTATTCGGTACAGTGCCGTCAAGAACATTAGTTTAAGTGGGGTGCAGAAAAACTCTTATTGAATGTAAGTTGGGTTCATTAGGAGAATTGAGTTCAACAGTAAATGTAAAACAAAAATCTTTACAGTAATTCCACAAGGAAGTACTGATACGGTTTTTTATTCCGTCCTAACAGAACTCTCAGACAGAGTGTGTTTCTGACACCATGTACCCAATCACTCTGATCAAATATGTATGAAAAAGTACCGTATGATTTAAGATCTGGACACCGTCAAAACATGAATACTGAGAACATATTGTATGCCCAGTATGAACACAGATGTACTGCCAGTCGCAGAACTGAAAAAACCTATTTTCGTTTGATTATATACCGTACGCCGTACATGAAATAACCTACAAAGAGGCGCTATTCACAAGTCACAAAGGGTATGCCGAAAAAAATTATATTCTGTATACTTCCGCCGTTTCATCCGCTAGTATTACGGAGGAGGAAAGGAGAAGTAGCATCAGATGCTGGGATGTCAACAAAATAAAACTAACGGACGTAATGAATACTGGAAATCGTTAAGTTTGATGTGTGAAACAGCTTATACAGATTGGGATAAACGTTTTTTTAGTATGACCGTAACCCTGAAGCCAATATCTTCAAAGGAACACATAGGTCTTTAGAGATGCGTTTTCAGATTGCTACCACTCTTGTACCACATTACTGAAATGACCGACCACTTACCACATGCAGTCACGCGAAACGCTGGCTGCTCATGCCTGACTTTATTTTTTATGAACACGTTGCCGACCAGTATATTTGAAAAATGAATGACTGATCCAAAAAGGTGCGCGAATTCAGTGAATAAACCTCTTATTCATTCTCGATGTCCGAGGTTTTTTACGGATAATTTAAAAGCTAAGTGACGTTTTCATCGACAAAGAATCTGACATCGTGAAACCTTTGTATGTGTGTCGAGAATGCATGCACCTTTTACAACAGTATTCCATTTTGACTATATGAGAGTATCCTTATCACGACCAGGCTGAACAACCGCAGAACACCAATATAAGTTCACGACAGCACGTATACAAGCGCCGACGGGCTTAGCCACCACCGAAATATCAGTTAATTAAAGCTGATCAAAGCCGACACAACATAAACACAACGTGTCCATGTACGATGCACAACACTTTTTTGTTACTTACCGATCGACTAACCGAACTATAATATTTCATGGTACTGTGAAACGGAATCGGGAGCTTCGAGGGTAGGAGCTAATGTACAGTTGTTGATGTAACATTACATGATATGAAGTTTTGTGGGTGAACTGAACTATACTTCGTTTTAAAAGGCAAAGACCTTAACAGGTCTATTTTGACAAGCGGAAAGATAAAAAAAATTCTGTGAAATTACGTGGACGGCAATGTAATGTTGAATGTAGGAATTATTCTACCATTTGGTAAGCCACGATGTAAATGACAAAGTGAACCAAATTAAAACACTATCAGTTCATTGTCAAATTACTGCGTTCCATGACGGTTGTTCAATGAGATTTATTATCATGTGGCAATTATTTGGATACATTTTGGCCGATGGGAGAATGATCAGCTTGCCATGATAAAAAAAAATCAAAGTTCGTAGTCGACTGAATTCGGGCACCAAATCGTTTTCAGCTTCGTTTAGATCTGCATTATTTTTTTAATTATAGCCGTCAGACTTTGATACCAAAGCTTGCGAAAGTTGGAAAGTCTTTTTGCACAACCAATGCAGCATCGAACGCCAACATTGCTTACTGGGACGTCTTCATTACTGAAGCCAATAATACCATATTAATACGGTGTTTTCGTCGTGGTCGGAGAAATTGAAAAAACTGACGAGCAATAGTAGAAACCCCAGATGGTCATTATCCGGGTGTCAAGTCAGGTTTCGAATCAGGATCACCAGTTTATGAGGCGGGTGCACTACGTACTAGACTAGACCAGTGATGTACAACGCCATACTGAACTGAAAAGCAATTCAGGGCTACCAATGTGTTGCTGAAAACAAATGTGCTATGTTTTAATGACCCGATTCATTCCGAATGCTCTGACGCACCTGAGACCACACACACTCGAACACAAGAAGTATTGGCTTCCCCTGTTGAGCTTTTGGCCAAATATATTTCAGATTTCCTATTAAAGAGCAGCGAAGAAGTGTAGTTCCTGGTACCGTTCGCCCGATAACATAAGGGCTTTACTAGATAAGCCCGGATAAATCTCTCATCGGTCTCATCAAAACTTTTAGGCTTTGTCTCGCTACAATGATTTATCAGAACAGAGAAATTTTTTCATCATCATTAGAAAGCGGGCATGATGTCGGAAACAATGATCGTATGTATAATTTACTGGAACCAACTTGTGTTCATCGACAGAAATTTCCCCGGGGAACGTGAACGTGAATTCAATCGGTACAGTTGAGGTTGTTGACGAAACCGGTTGAGTTTCAGTTATAATTATTGAAGCATCTATGTCTGAAGATTATTGGATAGTTTTCTCGTAGAAAACTCATATACCGAGAAAATCTTTTATAACGGTTGCGGAGCAAATTTTATTATGTTCATTCCAATTCTATGTTTAACTGATATATTTGCAACAAAATAATGGCAGTGGAATACGCTCATTTGTGAAAAAGGTTTTACCGGTAAACTTTTTCACATTAATCGATTTTTCGATCACACATGAACAGACTAACATTCGGAGTAGGGTTATTGGGTTAGATGCCGTAGTCCAAGCGCATACAATGAACATACATAAATAAATGTCACGTTTTTTTCCGACTGGTAATCAAATTACCACCCATCATCAGGGTCTGAGCCCATACGTGCTCTTTTATTTCATACTAATGTACATAATTATAATGAAGTTATTCGGTTTCGTTGAGTATGAATCATCGACTGTAAACCCTAGATGTTCCCCGGAAAACTCATATTGGCTAACAGTTAGTTAGTAATGCCAAACATGAAGACTTTCTGTTCTGGCAATGGCACAATCCAGTGATATGGGCTAAATTAGCTGATTCACTATAGACCGACCCATTGTTTGAACAATCAGCTATTGGACGTGATCAGGGGTTATATAAATTTTGCCAATTTCAAGCTACTTTTGAAGAAAGTTTGTAGTTTTGTTGGTAATACTTAATTTACATTGCATCATGGTCATAAAATACCTTTGTCATGTGTACTCATACTTTTATATGGCCTGGGCCTGGCCCTAATAAAATGAAATGAAATGAAAAAATCATTTTCAACGAACATTTGAGTGTGGGGTAACAACTCTCGTCACCTTCAGTTTACAGTTTTCGTTACGTTACGACAGTGCTGAACAGGCGTACCTGTGGTGTAGCAGTTAGCAACAGCATGTTTGTGTACTGAACAGAAGGTCACGGGTTAGAATCGGATACTTGAAATTTTTCAGTTTCTTGGTAGGACTAGAAATCGTTTACTAATAAATCCGTAATATTTCCGTATGCGGCATAATTACGGTGACAGTGGTTTCATATATGTACATATATAGGGTCGACCTTTATTACGCATTATCAGGTTTATTTATTGATGGTAAATGCGTACCTTTATAGTCAGAGAAAGAGAGAAAATAGTCTTCTATTATCAAAATCTACTCTTTGCATCACTATGCCTGCTCCGTTGTCGCTGATTTTACTGTACAAAAACACTTTTTCCAGAGTATCGGTAAAAGTATCTATTAACGATCGTAGACCCATCTAAAAACCAATATTTGGCTAATTGAGTTACATATGTAAGCATCCGGT
Source organism: Daptonema setosum (assembly GCA_964036265.1). Classification (NCBI taxonomy): domain Eukaryota; kingdom Metazoa; phylum Nematoda; class Chromadorea; order Monhysterida; family Xyalidae; genus Daptonema; species Daptonema setosum. Next base: position 12,225,159 of record OZ038448.1, read on the forward strand.
TAATTTATGAATTAGTTATTCTATGTCACCTGTTACGTCAATAAGATTGTTATATAACAATGGAATATGATTTACATGTTTATAGTATCAGTTTTTAATTAAATAATAGCAACATAGAGATGACATTCGAACAGTTGCAATGAACGCTACACTTGTTTTTAAAGTAAACCGACTGAGTGGAAAGTAAGCCATTTCACTTGATTTAATGTTGTGTGCCGGTTGTCTTTCGCACAACCTACAAATGCAGCGAATGTTTTTCCAGTGTAGGATTTCGAGGCTCAACTCGGATGTGCAACCATTTTTCAAATGAAATAAAAAACAAAGCAAACTTAATGTTTTTCCTGTTGCACGGTAAGAGATCTTCTTTTGTGGTTTGACTGATACGGTACAAGCGAATTAAAAGGAATGTCAGTAAATAACTCTTCGCTTTTCAAAACTATTTCGTTATGTAGATAAAATGGTAGGAAAATGGCTGTTTTTCTAATATCTAGAGTGCTCTCTCGCACTCCCAACTCAAGAGTTCTTAAGATTCATGTTTATGTCTGTCATCGAGCTGATAGCTTCAGAAGAACAGTTTGAGCAGATGGCACAGTTTCCGAGAGTCTGTCGTCAGATTATCACACAGCTGTGTGCGTACACATACTGTATTGGGGATGACTCAACAGCACGCCAACTCTATCATAGGTTACGGTAGGCTATAATACACGTGGGTCTTGCGTCCGGAGGCATCACCGCAGACACGTTCTTTGGGAGAGGGGAGGGGGGGGGCATGGCAACCTGGTCAAATCCCGAATGCGAATCCGTACGGGACGTCAACTGAAGACAAAAAAATCTAAATGAATCGCGAACTCAACAATAACCATTCTGAACTTTACATGGGAACTCAATTGGGTCGACAACATTATACATACTAATAAGTCGTTAACGTGTACACCGTAACCCAGGTGACGACAAAGCCTTTTATTGTGTGGTGAAAATAGTTTAACGTGATAAACTATTTGATTTTGTATCGAACTTTCCACACCCTATACAGTTTAATCCTACTTTGGCATTCAGCTGTCATGTTTTTCACAAGTGAATTTATATAATATATTTTGCGAAAATGAAGTTATGGAGCTTATTTTGGCTACCTACAGTAACAGAATACGTTTCATATTTCTTTTTTTCACAGAAATTATTCACAGAGAAGATTTTTCAAAAAAGAAATGTGTTCCTTAGTATATTACTTAAGAGTAACAAAAATGTAATACTAAATTATGTGATGAAATAAAAAAAGTCTGGCGCGCGCCGCTCAATCAGCGAGAACATAAAAAACCGTTCCTGTTCATGAAAGATCATTTCTACCAGTTAAAGATCACGAATTTTTCAGAGCTACTGTATTACATGCGATTCAGTGCAATCAAATCTGGGAAAATCTGAATCGGAAATCTGATTATGTTTCATATACGCATGTAAAAAATTTCCCGAGATCTATGAGAAAATATTGACCGGACATAACCCGTTGCATGGACTATATTTATTACATGAGAGCAATGGGTGCCGAGTCAAATGATGATGCTATGAGACATTTGTTCCGAAATATCTTGTCTAATTATGATCGGAAACTAGTTAGTACTTATCGGCGGTTTCAGAACGTACAAAAATAGAATAAAAGGATAAATGCAAAAACTTCTCAGATGTCAGACGTCCAACTATATCATGAAATAAGTTGTCTCCCCATAATGATTTATGATGAGGCTATCACACTTACTCCTCAGGGTATGGCATTGAACTTAGCACGCTGTTGAAAAGTTGTCCACACATCTTGTGAACCGCTGAATCTGTTCCTGAAATTTCGTTTTGATTTGAAAGACTCAGAGTAAACAAAAACTAAAAACAAATAAACGTACGGTACATGTAAAAACTGCGTGCTTCTGGACAAACCGAAATGATGTTTAGATGATTCAAGATCTGCAACTGGATTTGTGGTGCGACCGTCTAACAATTGAATCAGCGAAGCCGTGTACGTCAGCGAACTACTGGCCAAACAAGCTTACAGGGATCTCCCACACAAAAGGAGACTTGAAATTTTATGAATGATTTTATCACTGTCTTGGAAAAAGAGATTCACCTTCACGCAACCTTTCAAAGAAAGAGAAAAAATGTCATCACTGTATGTACCCACCCCTTGTTTTTATGCTTGTCCGATCACAGAGTTTGTGAACTTTATTGGTATTTGTACTTCATATTAATCAAGTGTCAACTCGTCTGCTGAGTGGGGTGATAAAACAAATGTCCTATACATAAATATACACGTCGTTATCTATGACATCAATTTATATTTAAGCGTTTCAAAGGCAGAAATTTCATTCTCCTTTTTCCGCTATAGAACCCCATAACCTAATAACGCCTATTTATTTGCGGTCGAGAACGCTTGCTGTGAACATGGGGAGCTATGTACGTGCAAGCTAGAATAAACCAACTGGAATAAGCAAGCCACGTTTTTTGTGCCGGCCAGTTGGACGAAATCAGTGCAGATTCTTCATAGATATGAAAACTTGCTTACATGAATTTTTTAACCAATATTAAAGAAACCCACATCACTTGTATAACTTACAAACATATGCTCATTTCGTGAATCTCTTTTCGAATATTTTGAATGTTATAAAATGAAATTGTAAAATAAGTGTTAAAAGTGGATGACATAAACTGATCAAAAATTAACCTAAAAATCGAACATGACTTCATTACTACAAAAGTAGTTTAAAAATACATCAGTACGTGTTGAATAACATGCACATCTCTAATCAATTAATTTCACTAAGCTGGTACAAAACATTTCTCTTATTTTTCGCAATGATCTGATAATGCTCTCAGAACTCAGAGCTTTCAGAGTCTGAAATCCCAATGGTTCGTAACCCAGCGATATGGGCAACTGAACTAAAAAAAGTTCCTTCTGGTTAGTAATTTTTTTTGGCCAATCTAATTATGAACTGAAGTGTAAAATAATTTAGTGGATATGAACATTGCGAGTAGATTAGCGAATTTGGCAATCCGTCACACTCATACAGCCGCATGTTCGACTGTAGTGAAGCATGTGTGAGTTGGGTTGGGGCAAGGGAGCCTCTTCTGCAAACATCAAATCTTCGCCAAGAGCGGGTTCTAAAAAATTTCCACGAGGAGAGTGGGTTCTAGTGCCCTGGTTCTCATGCATAAAGATACCGGACATTGATTTCTCAGTCTGTTTTTAGTAAAGTTTTCCACAGTCATAGGGTCCGTGAAAAGTCAATGCAAAAAAATAATGGCGCTAGTTATGCATTCATATTGGAAACATGCAAAAATTATCCCGATTCATAAAAAATACATTAAATCTGTAGTATCTTATTGAATGTGTTCTAACAGCAAGATCACTCCAGCTCAATATGGATTCATTCCAGGAAAATCATTTGAAAGCCAGCTACTCAAATGCCACTATGACTGGGCTCTTACTAAAAATTATGCATATTGACCAGATACTGTATATACACCTGGATGTAACGAAAGGGTTTGATCTCGTACCACAGGGCATGCTCATAGATACGTTGGGAAGTTACGGACTCAAAGAACATTTTATTGATTTTTGTGTATCTTAAATCTTAATTAAGCAACAGAACCAAATCAGTTTGCATAAATAATGCCAGATCTAAACAAGAGTCTGTTACTATGGGTGTACCTTAGGGATCTGTTTTGGGTCCCTCATCCTTTTCATCTACTCATCCTTTTCATAAATGATCTGCCATCGGCTCTTAAATACTCAAAATAGTTTTGTATGCTGATTGTAACAAAGATAATAATTGTAACAAAGACATTGAAAATTTACAGTCAGACTTAAATTCTGTTTAGAACTAGATCACAAAAAGGTGACAGAACAGATCTTTTAAATCTATATATGTATGTAGTTTATTGCCGCGTACTTACGTATGTTTAGACGAAAATTATTAGATTCAGAAATTATCTATAAATACATTGAAGATATAAATACATGTATATAGCCGAACTGTGTAGACGGACGATATGCGTAAAAAAACTAGTTTTCAAAGTTAGAATAGAATATAGACAGTAATATGTTTTTTTATATATAATTTTTAATGAATACATTCCATTTTAGAATAATCTCGCAAAGGATTACAGTAAAATGATATACATAGAGTACAAAGTGGGCGGTTAAGGTGATAACATCGGTCAATGCATTTCAACTCAGAACGTAATTAAATATGCATGTAAAATGCATGTGATTTCCATTATGTAAACAGAAGATACAGTATATACAGCTCAAGGATTGAAAAACAGTTGAAACAAGGCATTTGTGGCCTAGAATTCTGGCCGAAAAAACTCAAACCTCTCTTCTGAAGCCTCAGTGTTGAGTTTTTAGAGGACTATGAGGACATCTATCGCACAATGAATTACATCTATCATATCATAACGTAACAACAATCCACTTAGGATAGGTTAAGAGTTCGATATATATTTATGTTGTTGTTGATTATGTATTGATTTTGTTTTTTGATGGTTATATAATAAACTAATATTATAACAACAACAACAACAACAACAACAACAACAACAACAACAACAACAACAACAACAACAACAACAACAACAACAACAACAACAACAACAACAACAACAACAACAACAACAACAACAACAACAACAACAACAACAACAACAACAACAACAACAACAACAACAACAACAACAACAACAACAACAACAACAACAACAACAACAACAACAACAACAACAACAACAACAACAACAACAACGATTCGAATTCGAACACTAAACTCCTTTCAGGATATAAGCATGTCATGAAAGTCTCGCCGTCACAAAGAATAGAACACCTGAATTAGTAAACAGGCACTGGCGGACGAGTGAAACCACCAGAGGGAGGGGAATTTCGTCAAAGAGGGGGAATAGGCAGTTTTGAGTCTATTAAATCAACACCTCAGGGAACAAAGTTCACTTTTGAAACTCGCCAAAGAGAGGGGAATTCCACTCCACGTCCGTCCGCTCGTGTGAACAGGCGATCCTGTGTTTCACATATCCGCTGGGCATTCGGGATGCATCCAACGTGTGCCTGAAGGAGAACTTTCGGTGACACTTAATTACCAAAAAAGACTTTTTTCAGACTTTAAAAAAAGCACTAAGGTGGTCAAAATGTTTGATTTCTGCAGTTTTTTTAAGAAAGCCGCTTTTCTTATCGCGTTAAGAATGCAAGGAAAATTCCTAACAAATAATTGTTCCTAAATTCAATAGTGAAGATTCTTGATTGACAATAAAGTCCTAGTTGCAGATCATTTGCCGAGAAAACGCTTACATGTACAAATGCATTTGTATAAAATTAGCTCGATATGGCTAACAAACTTTTACCATTTAGGATTGATTGGAAGATTTTCATATTGCCAATAGAAGATTACAGTACTTTCCTGAAACATTATGATGAATGGTGGCCTGTATGCGCGCAACATTATCTGGGCTAACATTTTTTCGGCCAACATTCTTTGAGTTTCCTGCCCATTAATAGATGATCTACATAAGTTTTAGCGAGTGATCGAACACTCTTACAACCACCCTCTACTAGTACTGTATACATGTTTGATGTACTTAATATAGCAAACAGTGCATATCATTGATTATGAGACTAAATTAATTTACAACCCACGGAATGGTTATGAAATTCTTCGAGAAAAATGAAACGCCTTCAAACTATGGCGTCTAAGCAACTGAAGACTCAAAAAGAAGCTATGAGCAGTCTAAAACTCAAAGTTATATTGTCATTGTAATTGAAGATTTTTTTTCAGTCGACCTATCAAAATACGATATAATTGTTTTGTCAAAAAGGACGAAACCACAAAGACACATACATATTTACGATGAATTGCGTATTCTACATGTAGGGGGCAGTGCTTCTTATTGTAAAACACCGAAATTGAATTGTATTAGGTACATACATACGTCAGACGGTCATATCGTTAGCGCTTAATGCATCTTTGTTCCTGGTAAATAGGAAAAGACGAGAGAATAAGGATGAGAATCCCGGAAATTGCCTGAAAGCTGCTAGCATATCCAGAGTTATTAAAAACAGAATACACAATCGAAAACAACAGTAAAGTCGAGTATTTCGCATTACTCTCAACGAGACAAGATAGATGTTTTAAATAAGAGATTCTAATATTAAAAAAATATTTTTACTTTCAAGGCATAAACTTCTCATACGGATAATATGTACATACAATGTAGATGAGGCTTGGCCCGAATGAAGTTGGCAACTCAAACTTGCAAAAGCGTATATTTTTAGATTTCTATTTAATGCTTACTGTATAGCGTGAAACCTGAGATTTGTAGCTCATTATTCCCTCGTATATACATGTATAATAACTACTGCTTGTTCTTATTAAAATAACAGGTAATACTTTATTGTTCATTTATGAGTGGTCGAACCTCAGGATATTGGATACAACGACCGATAAGCGGAGAACAGCTGGACATGATTATTGGAGAACTGATAATAACTTAGTCGAAGTTTCTTTCAATCAAAAACTAACTATTCTATGAACCTGTTACGCACTTATTCATTTAATCAAGCACAATAATCGTATTTTGTCCGAACGTCACATGGAAAAAAGCTTTTCCTCAAGACTTTGACGACCAAATTCAGGTTTGAATTCAAGTTGCGCGCCAAAAGTTTCCTGAGCAAAAAACCCTCTGTATAGGCTATAACAATACGCTCTTTAAGGGGCCATCATTTTCATTAAAAAATCTGTCTTAGATTTTTTATGGGCAAGTTCCGGAACTCATGATATTGAACGGGACGATTACGAGCGAAGAGCTCGAAGCACACCTGTCCCGCATGTGGGTTTTTAGCCACAGTCCGGGGGGGGGGGAGATTGTGGCTAAAACGGACTGTGGCTAAACGGACTGTGGCTAAAACGGACTGTGGCTAAAAAGAAATCGGACTGTGGCTAAAACGGACTGTGGCTAAACGGACTGTGGCTAAAAAGAAATCGGACTGTGCGCGTGAGGGTTCGGTAAGTGTTTATACAACATCGGACTGTGCGCGTGAGGGTGCGGTACGTTTTTGTATGATATCGGACTGTGCGCGTGAGGGTGCGGTAAGTGTTTATAAGATATCGGACTGTGCGCGTGAGGGTGCGGTAAGTGTTTTTATGATATCGGGCTGTGCCCGTGATGGTTCGGTAAGTGTTTATAAGATATCGGACTGTGCGCGTGAGGGTGCGGTAAGTGTTTATACAACATCGGACTGTGCGCGTGAGGGTGCGGTAAGTGTTTATATAACATCGGACTGTGCGCGTGAGGGTGCGGTAAGTGTTTATATGACATCGGACTGTGCGCGTGAGGGCGCGGTAAGTGTTTATATGGTATCGGACTGTGCGCGTGAGGGTTCGGTAAGTGTTTATATGATATCGGACTGTGCGCGTGAGGGTGCGGTAAGTGTTTATATGACATCGGACTGTGCGCGTGAGGGCGCGGTAAGTGTTTATATGATATCGGACTGTGCGCGTGAGGGTGCGGTAAGTGTTTATATGACATCGGACTGTGCGCGTGAGGGTGCGGTAAGTGTTTATATGGTATCGGACTGTGCGCGTGAGGGTGCGGTAAGTGTTTATATGATATCGGACTGTGCGCGTGAGGGTTCGGTAAGTGTTTATATGATATCGGACTGTGCGCGTGAGGGTGCGGTAAGTGTTTATATGACATCGGACTGTGCGCGTGAGGGTGCGGTAAGTGTTTATATGACATCGGACTGTGCGCGTGAGGGCGCGGTAAGTGTTTATATGGTATCGGACTGTGCGCGTGAGGGTTCGGTAAGTGTTTATATGATATCGGACTGTGCGCGTGAGGGTTCGGTAAGTGTTTATATGACATCGGACTGTGCGCGTGAGGGCGCGGTAAGTGTTTATATGACATCGGACTGTGCGCGTGAGGGTTCGGTAAGTGTTTATATGATATCGGACTGTGCGCGTGAGGGTTCGGTAAGTGTTTATATGACATCGGACTGTGCGCGTGAGGGCGCGGTAAGTGTTTATATGACATCGGACTGTGCGCGTGAGGGTTCGGTAAGTGTTTATATGATATCGGACTGTGCGCGTGAGGGTTCGGTAAGTGTTTATATGACATCGGACTGTGCGCGTGAGGGTGCGGTAAGTGTTTATATGGTATCGGACTGTGCGCGTGAGGGTGCGGTAAGTGTTTATACGATATCGGACTGTGCGCGTGAGGGTTCGGTAAGTGTTTATATGATATCGGACTGTGCGCGTGAGGGCGCGGTAAGTGTTTATATGGTATCGGACTGTGCGCGTGAGGGTGCGGTAAGTGTTTATATGACATCGGACTGTGCGCGTGAGGGTTCGGTAAGTGTTTATATGATATCGGACTGTGCGCGTGAGGGTTCGGTAAGTGTTTATATGACATCGGACTGTGCGCGTGAGGGTTCGGTAAGTGTTTATATGATATCGGACTGTGCGCGTGAGGGTGCGGTAAGTGTTTATATGGTATCGGACTGTGCGCGTGAGGGTTCGGTAAGTGTTTATATGATATCGGACTGTGCGCGTGAGGGTGCGGTAAGTATTTATACAACATTGGACTGTGCGCGTGAGGGTGCGGTAAGTGTTTATATGACATCGGACTGTGCGCGTGAGGGTGCGGTAAGTATTTATACAACACCGGACTGTGCGCGTGAGGGTGCGGTAAGTGTTTATATGATATCGGACTGTGCGCGTGCGCACCTCACGCGCACAGTCCGATGTTGTATAAAAACTTACCGCACCCTCACGCGCACTGTCCGATATCATATAAACACTTACGAACCCTCACGCGCACAGTCCGATATCATATAAACACCTACCGCACCCTCACGCGCACAGTCCGATGTTGTATAAACACTTACCGCACCCTCACGCGCACAGTCCGATATCATATAAACACTTACCGCACCCTCACGCGCACAGTCCGATCATCATATAAACACTTACCGAACCCTCACGCGCACAGCCCCATATCATATAAACACTTACCGCACCCTCACGCGCACAGTTCGATATCATATAAACACTTACCGAACCCTCACGCGCACAGTCCGATATCATAAAAAAACTTACCGCACCCTCACGCGCACAGTCCGATGTTGTATAAACACCTACCGCACCCTCACCGCGCACAGTCCGATGTCATAAAAACACTTACCGCACCCTCACGCGCACAGTCCGATATCATATAAACACTTACCGAACCCTAACGCGCACAGCCCCATATCATATAAACACTTACCGCACCCTCACGCGCACAGTCCGATGTTGTATAAACACTTACCGCACCCTCACGCGCACAGTCCGAAATCATATAAACAGTTTCCGCAACCTCACGCGCACAGTCCGATGTTGTATAAACACTTACCGCACCCTCACGCGCTTAGCCCAATATCATATAAACACTTACCGCACCCTCACGCGCACAGTCTGATATCATATAAAAACTTACCGCACCCTCACGCGCACAGTCTGATATCATATAAAAACTTACCGCACCCTCACGCGCACAGTCTGATATCATATAAACACTTACCGCACCCTCACGCGCACAGTCCGTTTAGCCACAGTCCGTTTTAGCCACAGTCCGATTTGTTTTTAGCCACAGTCCGTTTAGCCACAGTCCGTTTTAGCCACAGTCCGGTTAATTTTTAGCCACAAGCTCTCACGTCCACAATCTCCCCCCCCCGGACTGTGGCTAAAAACCCACATGCGGGACAGGTGTGGCTCGAAGTGATTATTTGTTGCACTAATAAAAGCACAGTATCTGTGTGTTTGATTATGGAGGTTTTTTGGCATATGTACTTCTATATTCACAAGTACATGGTATATGTTATACAACTTACATACGTTTTCAAATTTTTTGTAAAAAAAGAAATGTTAAACTAAATGTGTGGGATCGCGAAAATATAAAAAACATTCTGCAGTATACTGTAACTTTGAGTTTACACGTTTTACGTGAGAAATGAAATATATTATACATTCATACTTTTATTCGATCCATATTAAGGGGAACTCTGATATACTGCAGTATTATACTACGGATAGTTACCAAATAAAAGATGATCAGAAAATAAATTTGATGGTAGTTGACTTTTATTATTGGAGTTTGATTTCACTAACGAAAAGGACAATGTACTTTATAATGAGTGACCTACTTATCGGATTACTGTTCCACTTTCTTGGCCTTGACGGGGGTTACCATGTACAGTGGAGTACAAAAATTTTCAAGGATAAAAAGTCACTGAATCATCGAAAAACTCTCAAAAACAAAAAAATTCTAAGGTGTATTCAAACTTTTGACGTCATTGTACGACAATGTCTCTCGTGGCAAGTCGTAATAAAAAGGTGTAATAAAATGAGGAGACATTTTGTTTGATGAACACGGTATTGTATGGGAATGACGTTATTATTCCAGTTTGGCTTAATTGTATTTGCAACGAACGAAATATCCAAAATACTTAATGCTTGCTAAAATACTTAATGATCCAAAACATTGTTTTGCTTGAATCAATGTGTGTAGCAGTTGTTCCAAATCATTCCAACAAAACACCATCGGATAGATTGCGAATAATTTCAAATCTAAACCTTATCCCAAATCCCTACCTTAATAAACTCCGTATGTAATTCCACGTATTAATTACTTCAAATATGACCCTAACTCACAATAACTTTATCATAAGTAAACTGGTATGCTTCATAGTAATCCTGATTTTTATAAGAATTTTCCGATTCAACTTCAAGTTGCATTCAGTTTTGAACCAAACCCCATTTGCTTTCACCTACTCACCACCAAACCAATATGTTTATTACGTTTTTATTTGTGGTCGCATTTGCGTGCAGACTGCACCATAACTTGAAAATGAATGTAAAAGCCACATACCGGGTAATGGTGTGACTGGTGGCCACGGTATAAGTATGAAAATATGAATATGAACAAAATTAAATTGTGATTAAATGAAATACTACAGAAACTACTGGAGACTGTACAATTTTTGTATAGATCATGCCAAGTTGTCTTTTTGATGACGAACGAATTTCTTGGTGGCTGAAATGACATCTTCCAATCAAGACGGTATCAAATAACATAACAACTGTGAGCCAAATCTTCTGTCGTAAAACACTATTTTTTGTTGAAGACATTGTTGTCATGGAACGTTACAAATTTGACTTTTCTGGAAAACATTTGGATAATATTATTTAGCTTTTTTAGAAAACTATTGTTTCGTTTCGTTTGTACCTTTCCCTCCAACTAACGATTCCCTTTTAATCTTTAGCTTACACTTATTGTACACTCATGATTTACTGATTTCGATTAAAAAACCCATCTTCATTTGCTCTCGTACACCACGAACCACTCCAATGTTGATATACCAGTATTTCGTACAAATGAATAGGACCGGGTTGTTGTTAGCAACCATGGGGTTGGGGCTCTGGTACAGGTGAGGTAAGGCGGGGGTGAACTAGGGGGTGTCCCCCCACCAAACAAGAATAGACGCCCCGTGCACGCATGCTATTGCGGACGAGAAGAGTTTCGAAAACTCGAGTTCTTCCTTCTTTGGCTGTTCAATAAAGAAGTGTTGATTCATTAAGGTAAAGGTAAAATGACCTGATTTCTGCTAATTGCCCATTCTTGGAAAGTTTCCCTTCCTTTTGAGATTCGGCTTGTCCGCCAGTGCACGCATGTTCCCCCTCATCACATTGGTATATACTTTTTGGTATTACATGGTAGAGCGCAATTCGTACAGTTACAGATTCAGATACGAGTACTTACCTGGAATGGGTCTGAAATTGTTTTGTTATACAGTTGTGCAGCTGATTCGTATTTTAGGACTTATTGGTATATTTTATCAGACTCTGATGATATGTAACTTTTGCTGCACTGATTGGCCTGCGTGCAAAGTAAACAGTGTTAAAAAACCCTGAATCCCATTAACTCTTTTTTCCGTCCGATTGGTTAATTAATATATGAAGAATTTTTCTTTTTGATGACATTTCATCTCTTCCCATAGTTTCACTCACCTCTATTGAACTACAGTAACCCGATAAAAATTTCGTTCAGTTCTCAATAAATGAATAGAGGCACATCGTACTACCACAGCTGGTTTGACTTGGCTTTAGTCCATCAAGGCAAAGATGTAAAAAAATTCACCGCACCACCGCACATGTGTACAATTGTGCTTGTTAATGTGGTTAGTGACGGTTAACTGTCGTCAATTTTTGTACACTATATGTCAATTTGTTTGAATGCTACACTACCATCTTTCTAATGCTAAATTTCAGTCAGCTAAGTTTTAATCACGAAGCTTGTCATGCATGTATGTGGATTTCAAAAGCTTTGTAACTTTTGATAAGTGTGTGACAATGTGACACTGTGACACTAGACAGATCGAAGACACTGCGGGGTACGACGACTTCTAACGTTCTATATACCTCCATCGTAAATGCGTATAAGCCGGTACATAATTCATGTACGGATTCGGAAGTACTACGGATTTAATTGGTCTGTAAATCAAGACTACTACTGATAGTATAGAATTTCCATTCAGAATCATGGTTCCCAACTAAAATCTAACTGCATATAAATCATCTTAGTGATACCCATTCTAATAGGGTCTGCTTGCTGTGGTCAAAGGGTAGCCCGCAGAATGAATTATTTGTTGATCGAAAACTAAATTACTGCAAGGAGAAAGTAGCTATCCGGTGATCATGCATTTGAGATGTGCAATCCGGTAAAATACTATTCCGTTTGTCTAAATTTTCTTCACATTGATTCGTGTGTTTTGCTGAAACAATGAATTAACTGTTCCATGTAGCTGATATCCTTGCACCGGGGTATTTCTATAGATCTTCGAGCTACTCAACCCACAGCAGGATACTTGAGTTCCGGTGCGATAAAAATAACTCACATGGTAAACAATTTTACGCGTTGGAGCTTAACATTATTGATATGCAATAGCTGTCTTTTATAACACTGGTTTCCGATATTTGAACTCAGATCTTTTATGTTTCTGTTACATGTCTCATTCGAATCGTAGTCGAAAAAACTTTGCGAACCAGCGTTGCTGGGGATTCGGATTACTTTTCTAAGCACATCGTCAGAAACAGCTTGAGCAGTTCGGAAAAGCAAAAAAAAATTTATCCAGTGCATAAGTTGTGAAATTAGTTTTTTTTCTCTGAATTTCTTTAAATTTGTTAGCTTGAAGCGGGTTAGATTGATAAAAACTTCAGGAAATTCAAGTTGACATATTGTGATTGAGCCATAAGCCGATAAAATCGGTTGTTTTAAGAAGAAAAAAATACTCACGGACAAAATCGTGTCGTATTTTGGCCCACCCTGTATAATAAAGTCTCATGATTCAAAGCTACATAGTAGTACTGTATTATCTGTAGTACGGTATCAACAAACGAGCTGTAGCAATCAATCAAAACTATTTCACTACATGATAACGATTAAGATTCATGGAGCGGTTTCCATAGTTCACACTGACTAACCACATGAATAAAAGTATCAAGTTGTCAACAATTCATGAAATCAAGATTCAACTGGGATCCATTACATAGTTTGAATAACATGAAACTAACAATAACTGGCCCAAATATTATTGAAAAATCCTTTATCACAAATAAAGCAAACTCCAGCAATAAAATTTTTCATTTTCCTTCACAGAGTTCAGTATTAAATTTTCAATTCAAGTTGTTTTCAGCATTATGTGTGTTTTTATGTACGTGCTTAACTGTTTGAGGCACAAGTACGTGAACAATATTACTTGTTACTCTACTATTGACTTATACAAAGCTGTCATGACAAATAATGGTTCACATGAGTTTGAAACACGTCTTATTGTTTTTATCTTAGGTTGCTTTTGTTTGTTTTCATAACGGAGATTATCATTTCATCAATGTTGAAGAAAAAATCTGAGCCAACCTATGAGAAATACAGTTTCAACTAAGCTACTGTACTTCATCAGAAGTTAGTTAACACTTGTTAAAAAGGAACCTTAACCCCAAACAACTTCTTAATTTGTGCATTATTATCAATTTGAAAAAAAAACTTGAGGTATCAACTTTTTTGTTTTTGACCGTCCGCTAAACAACAGTCAAAATATGTGGCATAATCGATCGGACGGACGGGGACGATCGGCCTTAATACTTGTGGTCTCTCGTGCCAGGTCGTGTGGCCCGATGAACGTTGGATGCTTAGTTTTTGGCAATAAGTCATCGCCGAAACTCTATTATATTCTTTTCGAATTAGGTGGATTACTAAAATGATTTCCAGCTTGCTAACTGAAGTTCATTTCATCGCCCTTCAAGATATCAATAAATTTTTGAGATTTCATTCCGTCGTTGTTATCGTAACCCTTGAAACATGAGCTTCAGTTTATCGCCCATCAATGACTCACTCACAACAATACAATAATAGAAGAATCCAGTTTCTCAACTAATGTAGTAACCTCACTATTTTTGCTCATAAAACGTGATGGTATTGTTTGTATTGGTCTATTGTTATGGTTTCGGATCGGCAAGCTTGCCAACCGCACCTGGATGCATATTCCCAGAAACTACAAAAAAAATTGTCACCAGTAAAACTTTTCCCTGAATGGATGGATGGTTTCGAACAAATGAACAAACAGATTTTTTTTCTCGAAAGTATTTAAAAAAAATTATTTTTTTTTGTTGGAATTTTTATTGTCATAAAATTAAGCTTGCTTTGCTGATTTTTTTCATGTATTTTTCATGGAAATACGTTGATTATTGAATGGTTAAAATAACGTTCAAAAATAGAATTAAATTTCAAAAAATTATTTCAACTTTTCGATAATCAATGTATTTCAATAAAAAATACATGTTATTAAAACATGAGTGTTTTACCTCTTAGGTTATGGTTAACGGCTCGGCTTGTGGTGACATGAAACACCACGCTGGACACCTCCGCTTCGCGGTGCTAACGGTCCAAGGCGGGGGCATAAAACTTAGGTTTCAGTGTAGGCTTAGGCTTAGGCTTAGCCTTTGAAGAAGGGCTCGGGCGCTACGCGCCCAAGCCCTTCTCTAACCCTAAGCCTAATCCTAAGCCTAAACTGAAAACTAACTCTTAGCCTCATACTCGGCGATCTCGCTTAGAAGGAACAGTCTGTGATAATTACTAAGCCGAAGCCATACAAACAATGGTAACTTATTAATGCAAATAAGAGCGCTAGAATGGGATAGTTTCTTCATGACAGGCAATCCTATTTTTTCTCTGATTTATGCTTCGTTTTCCAAAAAAAAGATTTTTAGTCACAAAATTTTCCGTTCACTTGTGCGAAACCATAGTTTTGAGAAAAGTTTTACTGGTGACAATTTTTTTTGTAGTTTCTGGGAATATGCCACCTGGATGAGTCACACGAGTCATACCGGACCATCAGTAACTGGGCTGAAACATGATGTCAGTTTCAATGTGTCATTGCCTGTGGTTGCCATTTATACGTTTCGAATGCAATATCAAGGAGTTATAATAATGAAACATAAAGATAATCCTTAAACTTACATATGTATGTATATGTGTAAATAATGTTTACCTCTCTGGTGCTCAGGTTTGCGAATCAAACCAAGTTTTATGGGTTTATAGATCCCATTGCTATGATTTAGTTATTTTTAAGAACCAATTTACGACCGTTCTGTTGTTTGAGTTGAGTTTATGCTTATACCTAGACCAGTTCAAAAGGCAATGATGAAGACTACAACTAACTGTAGGCGAAAAATGTTTTTATGTGGTTTTATGTGGTCGTTTATAACCAAATTAATGTGGGCCCCACGGACTGGTAGGTAACTAGTAGTCATAGTCGTTAAATCATATTTATGGACCTACGGGTTAAAATGCGCAAGCTACAAGTAATGATGCTTTTAATTTTACGCGCTATATTTCTCAGTGATATGTATACTCACACTTGTTTTCATTCAACATTCTAAAATGTTTTTAGAAAATAAATAAATCCTTTAAAAGACACTGTCTGGTATGTTAACTTTTTAGTTCCAGATCGCTCATTATGCGATCGCGTTTTAGAAAACTTTTTCTTGAAACAATGGTATCTGCTGATGGCATCAGTTCATGTATCTTACTTTGTTGCAATCAATAATGCCCACTTGTGTCATAAACATACATGCATATTATTACATGTATGTGCATGCATGATATTAGTTTTGTGGTATGCTTAAAATGGGGGAACGCAACTTGAAACTTACTCTGTTGACCATGGTTACTGTATCAACGTTTTCTATTTCATTTTTATCTGTCGCTTTTGGGAAACTGTACTGTTCCTTCATACAAGCTTTTTAGTTTTATAGTTTTTAAAAGAAATAAAGTGTTTTCAGATATAAATTGCCGAAACATGGTAAGCAACAACAATACCACTTTGCCCAAAATAAATTGCTTTCTTATCATCCATGACTCTGCCATTAAATATCAGCAACTACAATCACAATTATGAAGAATCAGCGTTATCGATGTGTATGGTTGCTTCTAACTGGATGGCTGTCAGTTACCAACGGTCAACAGACCACCAGTACAAATAACAACAACAATGACAATCTTTGCAAGGTGCCCGTAGTAGACATTCTCTTTGTGATCGACGGTTGGTCCGATTGTCATCAATCTCCGAATAATTCTTCATGTAATCACACATATGTTTATGATTGTTCGTTTTTTGCTCATTGAAGGTACAATCGATGTGGGAACCGTCAACTTTGCTAAAATCAAAGACTTTGTCCACAACTATATTAATAAACTGGACATAGGTTTACAAGTTAGTTCGTGGATGGTGATTACATTACCAATGACTCTATGAATTAAACATCGGATTATTTAAACCATTAACTCACCGACTTATTGACAAATTTCAGAAAACCCGTGCCAGCGTTGTACAATTCACGCCAACCGCTCGACCAGAGTTTTATCCGATGAATTATTTGTCGAACGCGTTGGTACAAAAAGCCGTTAATGAAATCCCGTACAAACCATGTATTGGTACAAGGCAGGCGTGTTTCGGAACCGCCAGTGATGTTTCGAGTTTAAATTATGTGGCTCAGTTTGGGATGAATCCATCGGCTGGTTAGTTCAATGGTTTATGTTATTGAAAAAAAGTTTGGGGGTGAAATCTAACATTTCATTTCTTTGAATATAAAAAGGTGGAAACATCTAAGATCTATAGTGTAATTGCTATACAAAAACAACAATCTTCCTTAACAGGCAACCGACCACGCATCCCGGATGCCATGGTGATTATCACCAGTGAGGGGTACCGTCCCCAAACGTATCGAGTCAATGAAACTCTTTTCGAGCCCTTATCAGCTCTTTACGTCTTCACGATTCGTGTTGGTGCCTCGCGAGGTCGTTTGGATCTGAATTTGCCGTTCGCAACAAAGTCGATTGAACTTCATGCGACCAGCTATGATAATCTACCGGATCTGCAGGAACCGTTGTGTATGGAAATGAAAGGACTCATAGAAGGAAGTGAGTTGCGTTGACAATTGTGTATTTTTTTAATAATGTAAATGTCAATATTTATTAGTGATTACGCTAAGAAATGTTTTCGAAGTTTTTTCCTCACTTACTTCTGTTAAACAGTCACTCTTAATGACACTTGTTTCCTCAGAGGATAACAGTCAAGGTACGCACGTGTTTGCCGTTGATTGGCAATCAATATTTTTTTCTTGGTTGCTAACATTACTAAAATAAGAGACAAATGTGTTAAATTAATAACCAAATAATTATCGAATAAAGTCAACTAATGTTTATATTTACAGCCGGCGTTGTGAAATCATCGGATCAAACCATTGCATCAGCATCGGCCAATTTGACGTGGATACCCTTCTTATTACTATTCATAGTGGCAATTATCATTTTGATTCTACTCGGCTGGCTGCTGTGCAGAACTTCGAAAGACAGTTGGTTCAAAAGAGAGAACTGACTTGATTTATCTTTCAATTTCTAGTGTTTAACTTTTTATCATTTTTTGTTAATAACTCAAAAATTTTGGTCAATAGCTTCGTATTTCAGACAAGGAACTGCAAAAGCAGAAAGAGGTGCTCAACGAATATGACGGCTACGCCGACACCTGGGCTATGCAGCGCACGGGCAGCGGCAAGCAAGCACAGGTTATTTGTTGATCGAAGAAAACTCTGGAACTCACTTTTTGAAAAAAAAACATGTCATAAATTCATTTCAACCAAAGATTATAGACAGCTGGCTACTGTATGTATTTTAATTTGCTTCGTTATAGACGCGATTTAAGTTTGCTTTGAGTGATTGAATCTTTTCTTGTGTAATTTTCATTCATTTCGTTCCACTTTTTTATTTTGGAATATTCATGTTTTTAACAACCCATAAAACAAACTTAAGTTTCCAGGAAACCGCAAAAAAGATTTTTCCGCCTCAACATCCGAATATGGTCTTCAACGTTCAGTCCACCAATCAGCCTCACTCTATAACTGGTTCCTCATCTTTCAAACCAAAACCCCAAAACAACTTTCGTTCAATACCACCAACTGTTCAAAACTTACCTTTTCGGAGCTTCGGGATCGGCCGGAGTCAAATATCAAACGTTCTGGAAACTCTTCGAGAAAACAAAATATGGGATCACCACCAAAGAATAGGGCTTGCCGACAGTTTTCCACCTAATTTAAAACAGCCGTACAAGAATGAAGAACTTCCAAGACCAACCATAGAAGAAGAAACGAATCAGCCAAATTCGAGTTATTTGAACCACGATTCAAAAAGCAAGAAGGTTGTGCAGCCCATATCTGCAGCGGAAGTGAAGAAAACTGCAGAGGCAAAACTCCAAGCTTCTGAAAGAACTCTGAATGGAGATAACAAAGTGGAAGATGAAAAGAACAGCAAAAGAGAAGACGTCGAGAACACTCAAGTGGATGAGTTAGACCTCACTGAGGATGAACAGCCGCAGCCGAGCACATCCAAATTTCAAGTGCGAGTTTTATTATTTATTTATGTTTTGTTATTGTGACTGTTAAATCAAGATGCACGATTTAATTCAGTTCCATAAGTAATTTTTTGTTTTGCTTTTTAGCCTGTTACCTGGTTGTCTGATCGCTTAACAGCTCCTAAGACGCTAGTCAAACTTGGACAGTTGTTCAAACAAAATACGGTTAACCGTGCACTTTTAACCTCTTTGTCACTTCCTAGCACTAAACATTTGTTTTTAACGCAGGTGAAATGAACTAGTTTGTTTTATTTGTTACAAATAACTATTAAATTTTTTCTTATAGATCAGTAGAAGTCAGAGCAATATCAATTGGATACTTTATAGGACTATCGTCTCACTGTATAGTTTCCTTACCTAGTATCTAGAAAAAACAGCAGGTGGTAGATTTCGTTGATTGTTCATCACAACACAGCATGTATCATATTCATGATGTAGGTCTTGAAAAACGAACACTAATGGTTCCCAACAACAAAGTTTCATAACCAAAGAATGTCAATTCTTTAAGGTGAATGCCGGTCCAGACGGCCGTCTTTATAGCGGTCCAGTACAAGACCGAATTCGGCAGAAGGGTGCTGCCGGAGTTCAAACGATGAACCGAAGAATGGCGCCTCCTAGTTATTCGACGGATGGCACTACTTTAACTGATTATGATCTCGATGATGAAGGTTTTTCAATGCTTTTTGTTGTTGTTGTTGTTGCTGTTGTTGTTGTTGTTGTTGTTGTTGTTGTTGTTGTTGTTGTTGTTGTTGTTGTTGTTGTTGTTGTTGTTGTTGTTGTTGTTGTTGTTGTTGTTGTTGTTGTTGTTGTTGTTGTTGTTGTTGTTGTTGTTGTTGTTGTTGTTGTTGTTGTTGTTGTTGTTGTTGTTGTTGTTGTTGTTGTTGTTGTTGTTGTTGTTGTTGTTGTTGTTGTTGTTGTTGTTGTTGTTGTTGTTGTTGTTGTTGTTGTTGTTGTTGTTGTTGTTGTTGTTGTTGTTGTTGTTGTTGTTGTTGTTGTTGTTGTCCTTGTTGTTGTTCTTGTTGTTGTTGTAAAACTTTTAAGCATACCTTTTCATTTAAATTATAGTGGTGACAGCGGCACGCATCCATGATAACCAGACAATCAGACGCAGAAGAACAACGGATGGTGACGACTTGGATCAGCGTGGTAAACACAAACACAAACACTTCCACATACACACCAAACGGCACAACAGAAGCAAGACAGTGCCTGGAGAGAGGAAATTATCCGACGTTGGTGGGAACTAATTTTTCTTTACCCTTGAATCAATATCCATCGATCAAGTTGATCAGTTGTTTAAAATGTACAGAAGATTTTCAAAGTCTAAATCGTTTGTTTCAGTCTTCTCTTATTAGAACTTCATCCGTAAATGGCACCTCTTTCGCAAATCAGGGCTATGATGATGATGATGATTTGGATCAAAAGACTACGCTGGTTAGTTCATTCTTAAAAGTGATTTTTTTCCGCAAACTTATAGCACAGGGTTCTTTTGAATTGCGTTTTTTAACCTAGATACGAGAGAATTACTCCCATGTAGAATAAAAGTTGTGAGCAGTGATTTTTTCAAGAGTTAATCTGATCAATTTAAGTATGATGCTATCAAAATGTTTGAAAATAGTTCTATATTAAGCCTGAAAATATAAAAACAGGGTGACGTTCCGGGTACACCATTTCCGGGTGGGAGACGCAATCAGGCAAGTCGTAGTACGCTTAACATGGGTGCCAATGTAAAGGTGCGATTATTTTTAGCGAAAAAGCAGTACCTAAATATTTGTTCATAATAAATATTTCAGCTTTTACTTCCAATTAGTGATTTTCTTCTGCAGGGGCATTTTTAATGTCATTTCTAACTTTTGCACATGCATTATAGTAACAAAGTGTTTGTATGTTATAAATATTGCATGAATGTAAATTTTAATATATTTATTTTGTTTATGTTATGCTAACAATGTACGCGTGTATGCCAGTGGTTGATCGTAAATTTGTAATACCGTTTATCAGAAGTCAACGTTGATTTGCATTGTTCATTGTTTGTGAGGTACCAACTGCTTCGAAAAAGTACTTTATTTAAAAACAATACGTTGCATTTAATGTTTCAAGTCGTCACGTCGTGGCAGTTCGGATGACGAGTTCAGCCACACCCAACAGGATGATGTGGCAAGAAAAATGGTGAGCAATGAAAACGCGCACATATTTACGCTGATCTTTAATGTAATTTAATTTAAACCAAAATCTCAGTCCATATAAAAACATGTTTTGTAAACAACATTGAAGTCAAAATTTTAGTTAGTTAACCCGAACACAAATTCTTATGACGTAAATAAATTCTGAAAGCTTGAGTTAATCAAACTTTATTCCATGACGAATGAGTATCATGAACTCAAAGTTACAGTCGACCGTTAACATGGAAGCCGTGAAGGAGCGTATCCAACCTGTCCAGCACGCTCCACCAGAACCGCTAAGCCGATCTAAGCTCCCAATGCCACCAAAAATGTCAACGCCGCCAAAACCACCAACACCACCTGTTCGTTGTTGTCTGTATCGTTTGTGTATTATGATTTATTTGAAGAAAACGTAAATTTTACATTTATAGTAAACAGGGTGGTCGGCCAGCTGGTCAATATTTGTGTCTCCGCGGTTGTATGCATTGAACGATTGTCTTGATTTTCCATATCCTCATTAAAAATTTTATATCCGAGTTAAGTGCATGAAAAAATATAAAGAAACCCCATGTTCATAATCTGGCTGTGACACCTTGTATGATGTCTATCAGCTTTAATGTGTTTTACTGTGTTTTTATACAGCTATATTTAAAAAGCTATATCACTAATTTGTCAGTTCAAAGTTTGATCATGTTTTTATGAGTTTCCTGTTTTTTTTGTGACCGCGCAAATACTCAGCTTGTATTATCACTATATTTGTCGTTCTGAGTTTTTTTATACAAAGGTTATAAGGCCGACGTCACCGGAAACTTCCTATACCACCAACTTCATCACAGCTAAACCTACCAACGCTGGAGCCTAAGAACGTTGTTGTATTCTAAATTGTAACAGTGAAACCATTAAGTTGCATCACAACTTCTGTTGCTTCTACGCTTTCTTTGTGTTCACGCATTTGTCCTTTACGAACTTTTTTATTCTGCTGAGGTCTTCAATAGGCAGAGCTAAGTTCTCCCCCACCCATTTCTCACAATTGACCGCAAACATTCTCCGGAAGCTTCAAATTCGTCCCAATTTTGACACGAAATAAAACACAAGCCCAAAATAAATGTTTTGCTTTGTAGTTAGGCTTCAACTGGACACTGTTTGGATACAAATCTCTGAAATCCTAATCATTTCAGAACAAAGAGAAGACTTCTGATTATTCGTCCGAGCAGTCCAGCGGCGAACACGAGCTGAAGAAGTTGAATGTAAAAAGTGAGAATCGTGAACACGGCACCGACGCTCAAGAAGAATCGTCGTTATATGGAGAGGAACATATTATTGTACCGGCCGGTGGATACCAATCGGTTAATATAACTTATTAAAAAACTATCAAAGTAAAGGACAAAATCGCGGAAGTTAAGACGCTATGCGCTACGTTATGCGCGCAGATTTATCTATCAGGTCCTTTTCTCTGACTGGTTGGGAGCGCGGGAATGATATTGAAAAAGTCGCTGAAGCTTCAGCTGGTATTTTTGGAAACATAAGAAAAAAAAGCTAATAAAATGTCTGTCTTTGCAATCAAATGATAGCATCAATAAAAAAACGTTTGTATTGTTAACTGCTCGACTCACTTATTTCATCTCTGAATCCTCAACAGGTAATGGCTGGTAACCGAAGTAGATTCGCGATGCGGAGCCGCATTGACGACCAGGCAGATGGCGTGCATCCGAGTAAACGGTTGCCGCCCGTAGATATCATGCTCATTATGGATAATTCAAGTTTGTTCAATTGCTTCTTCTAAGATTTTTTTAACCTTACCAAAATGTTTTCATCTGTTCTTCTTTTTTCAAATCAACACTTAAATTGTATAATCAATTCAGGTTCGATCGGGATGAATAATTTTAAGAAAGCTAAAGACTTTTTATGTAACTTAATGGACAATGTAAATATTGGAATCGGTCGTTCCCGTGTGGCTTGCGTCACATTCAGTCAACAGCCCGATTTGTACTTTTCATTTGACCGATACTTCACTGCCGATGCGGTTAAAAGTTAGTCACTTGGGCACACTAGCAAGGCTGCTCTTATATGTAACAAATTAGCAATTTTTCCTGACTTTTGTACTCGCTCACTTTCTTACAAAATTACCGTCAGATAACTGACTCACTCACTGCTAACAGGTGCCATTCAACGCATGCCTTTTGCTGGCGGTTCAACTTATCTCAGTCGGGCTTTGCAATTCGCTGCTGGCATTCTGGCTCAAGAGAAAAACGCCTATGGATCGAAAAAGCTACCTAAGTCGAAGAAAGGTAAAAGCTGAAAAGATGTTTTTTATTAACCGGATTTTTTTGCCGACTGTCTGATGTAAACGACGCAACTCTTTTTTGCAGATAAAAAGAAGAAGAAGGAGAAAGGAGATGATCTTCTCGTTCATGGTGACGGCCCAACGCCGCGACCAATTGGCGATCCCCTGGTACTCGATGTTCACCGAGAAAACACTCACCTCGGTCACAGTCCACGACCACACGGTAATGTACTCGGCAAACGGTTGCAGGTTTGAAAATATCCTAGTTTAACCGAGGTAATACAGTACAGTAAAAAACTTTTACGATATTTCCGACAGGTTATGGCAACTTTGCACGCAGTGTAAGCTACTAGATCCTCATCGCTGATTGGCTGGGAGCGAAAATACTAGCTGAGGCTCCGGCCTCCCTCCAAAATTTCCACGCTCCTAGCCCCTCAGCAAAAACGATCCTCTAGCTGAAGCTGTGCGCACATTTGACAAAGCTTTGGCAATTTTGTTAAATCTTTTGTCCTGTACTGTAGTTTGTACGGGGAATACACATTGATGATTTTGTGAGAAAGAAAACGATCACAGTTCACGGATATTTACGCGCATAAATTGTTCATATGTGTATCAACCGCCAAGTTTCTATCTTGTGGTTCAGGTAGTTGTTATCGTCACTGATGGGGAGAAACGAACAGAAGACAACATCGATGAAGCTACGAAAATGATGCACCAGAAGGTCGGAGCTCGAATGGCTGTCGCTGGATTCAGATCGTTCCGGAAAGACAGACTGAAGGTCAGACTGACTATTAACTTAATCACTAATGAGCCAGTAAGTTAAGCTTTCTGAGTGCGTTAATATAACGTATTACCTTTTTCCAGGAAATCAGCGGGTACGAAGGCAGCGCCTTCCTAATACCCAGGGATCAGGAATCAATATCCAACTGGCTGCTCAAACAACAAGGCATATGGCTAGAAGTTAACGGGTACGATCCAAGAGTGTACGGAAATCTGCCCATGATTTTAGACTATGATTAGATGGGATTTCTTAATCGTAAAAGTATCAAAGTTAAATCGACATCAAAGTATCGGTTTATTGCAGTAAATGAGAAACATGACTCATTGAAACAATCTGTATTGGGCAGGTATCATTATTCCACGAGTATTGTCTAATGCATGCCATCTGTCCTAAATGAAGTCGAGCTTGAGAAACAGTGTGTGTATTAAATTAAAACAGAAAATATTGAAATTTCTCTCAGTTCAATGTATTTCATGAACTTTTTATTGTTTTTCTGATTTTCCAGTCCCTACGTGTCTCCTCCTGCCAGGTGTGTTACTATCTTGCTGAAAGACTATTGCAACGTTACTGGTTATAACCAAATAAGTTTTAATTTGTAATGCTGCAACAATATTGAGATTGCAATTGAGGTTTTAAACTTGTAATGCAAATGATTATAATCTGAATTTCAGTTATACACTTCCTCATTATGTTTTCCCCCTCTGTTTGTATCTTTGAGCAAACAAGTGTGTCCACCAAAAGTATCATGTTATGACATGTGCCTTGTATAATATGCTGCGTTTTTGTTAACACTTTAATATTTACGAATACACTAATTACGACTTGAAATCTGTCGTCTATCTACTGTATATTAACCAATTGACAATTTTTGTTTAGTCGGTGAGTATCCAATCGTTCACAAAAGATTTGTTTCATGATTTCCATACCCCATATTTATTCATCAAAATCACGTGTGATCTCATTGTTTTAATGTTTGCTGTGTTCTATCCTATGTCCATAAAACATGATAAACAAATGAACGAATTTTCGAACAAAAAATTGCTTGTTCGTTGTGAATTGAATAGTTGATTTCACGAGTGCTATTTCTTCTGATTGCATCACCGCTTGACGTCTGTGTGCCATAATGTTTACAAGCGTGGAGAATGTTGGTTTTTTGACTTCGATTGGAAGACTAAAAAAATCCATATATATTTTTTTATTTGTAGTAGTAAAGAAATCTTTTTTTTTATTTCAGCTGGGACGATGCCGATGATGTATTAACAGCCAGGTCTATCGAACATTTGGAGATGGCTCATTTGACACAGCCACCGTTGGATAGGAATACGGAAATGAGGTGCCGTACTCATCTGACCGACTGAAAAACTGACCGTAATTTATTAATATTCACATGGGGAAAGTACGCGGATATTATGAAACGAAATTAGAGTGAAAAAAACGATTTATAAACCAACAAAAACATAATATCGTTCTCGAATTGCAGCACGACGGGTGCGTTGACGGCACGTGATGGGGCCGCTCAGTTCGCGGGTCGAGTGTCACGAATCATGGTCACTCCATTGGACACAAAACTGTTACACGATGCTGATTTACAGAAAGGTTTATACAAAATATGATTAATTGTTTGATTAGAAAAATTCGGGAATAAACTTGTTTCATGCTGATCTTGCGTTCACTTTGACCATCGTTTTGTGTAGGAATGCCACCAATGGATCTTCTACTATTGGTCGACAACTCGGGTTCTATTGGGATGGTCAACTTTCAGGTTCGGAACTTCATTTCATATAAATTATTGATATTTTCGTAGTTTTTACGTTTATTACATATTCGAAAAAAAAATCTACAGAGATCAGAAGCACACTATCTGAGTGTTCATCTGAGGATTAACTTACTTACATATGTTAGTGTTTATATTTTAGCGCGTCAAAGATTTTCTGACACGGATACTGAAGAATGTTAACGTCGGGCTTGGTCGCTCACGGATTGGATGCGTCACGTTCAGCCAGGCCGCTGAATTGTATTTTGCCTTTGACCGATATTATGTCCTTGACAGCATCAATGGTGAGATACTGCACCTTTTTTACTCACTCACTCACTCACTCACTCACTCACTCACTCACTCACTCACTCACTCACTCACTCACTCACTCACTCACTCACTCACTCACTTACTCACTCACTCACTCACTCACTCACTCATTCACTCACTCACTCACACGATGTTCAGCCGCCATTCAACGAATACCATACAAGGGCGGCAGTACAAATCTTGGCAACGCCTTGCAGTTCTCGTCAGGAATTTTGACCGCAGAAAGATCAACTTACCGGGATGCCACCATGCCTCAGTTGACTGTTAGAAATCACAGAAGCAAGAACAAAGTAGTGGAACCTAAAACTGGAGCTTCGATGCTCGGCTTACGGTTACAGGTAAGAGGAGTTCTTTAGCAATAAATATTTCTTGTTGAAAAGTTCATGTCAAGCCACCAATCTCTAAAAGCAATTGAATTGAAGGCACAGTTTGAAGCGATCAAACACGAAATTATTAATATGAACTTAGACTAGTAGTGATTTTCCTGGAGATGATATGTCACGAAATCACGATTGTGTTTTAGACGGTGCTCATTATGACGGACGGGTTCAGCGAGGATAATGCAGAGTCTGGAGCCGTCGCTCTTCATCAGAACGTTGGCGCCCGCGTTTGCGCTGTCGGACTGAAGGCGTATAGGAAGGAGACCATCCGAGCTATTACGGGATATGACGGTTGGTGGCTTCATGACTTTGTGACAAGCATTTTCGCATTGCAAATCTACTTGATTTGTTGTATTACCGACCAGCATTTCTTTTCACAAGTGTTTTTTCGGTGAGTTCAAACCGGGTGATATGCTTTATTTTCGGTGACAAAATTTCCGGTGAGTTTCAGTGACCCTGTGTTGTTAGGCCTTTGTACTAATATGCATAAAATATTCATGATATTTGGCTGGTTCAGAAAGTTTTTCAAGCAGTTGAGTAAAAAAGGGTTGCAGCTTGCAACCGATGTGGTCAGTTTAAGCCATGAATTTACATCTGCCCGAATGAATGGTTTGATGTAAAAGTGTAGATGATTGTTTAGGTTCTGCTTTTCTCATCCACGAAGAGGATGCGGTCAGCAACTGGCTTTTGCGCCAACAGGCACTTTGGCTCGAAGTGAATGGTTATGATCCTGCGGTGTACGGCAGTCAGGTACAACATCATACCATGATTACATAGATGATTATCACAACAAAACCATCGTATCAGAAAGTATTTTTTGCGGGAAACTTGAATTCAAATCTAATTTGGCGTTCGTCCTAAATTCTGAAAATAAATAACTTTCTTTCAAATGTCATGACAACATTAGAGTTTGGCACCAAGTGGAATCGAGTCCATGAAAAATTTGCATAACAAATAAAATAATTTCTGTTGTTATGTGGTAAAAAAGTTTGTTTAACAATGATTCATATAGCTAGTTTATTGTTACCGTGTGTGGCCTTGCTTTGTCCATATGCGCACGTGAAACATTAGTGAGAACTTTGGCAGCAGTGTTACAAGAACTTTGCGGCGATTAACTATTTTATTTTCCTGTTTAGAAACTTCAAAATGCATTGGTGAAACTTATTCTGAAAACTAAATGAGATAAGTTTCGAAATTGAAAAGGAAAAAGGCAACTAAAAACTTGGACCTAATGTTTCGCATGCGCGCAAGGTCAAGGCAGGGCCACACGCGGTAACAATAAATCAGCTATAATAATGTTCTTGCCATATGTAAATTTTTTAACTTCTTGCGTAGTCAATGTGACAACTCTATGAGGTTTCAATGTTTTTAAGTGTCAAAGTTTCAATGATTGTTTGGTAATTATTGCTATTGTAAAAACTAAAAGAAATGTGTTTTTATCGTTGAGTATAATATTTTTTGTACTTTCCTTTTTTTCATTATATCCTATTGTAAATAACAATGCAACATTATTTGATTAAAGCCTTTTATTAAATAATAATTGTATCACAATATAGTGATGATAACTGCCGACATCTATGGCTCGGTTTTCTGAAACAAATTCAGTTATTCTTCCATTTAATCACTCGCTCACTCGCTCACTCACTCACTCACTCACTCACTCACTCACTCACTCACTCACTCACTCACTCACTCACTCACTCACTCACTCACTCACTCACTCACTCACTCACTCACTCACTCACTCACTCACTCACTCACTCACTCACTCACTCACTCACTCACTCACTCACTCACTCACTCACTCACTCACTCACTCACTCACTCACTCACTCACTCACTCACTCACTCACTCACTCACTCACTCACTCACTCACTCACTCACTCACTCACTCACTCACTCACTCACTCACTCACTCACTCACTCACTCACTCACTCACTCACTCACTCACTCACTCACTCACTCACTCACTCTCTCACTAACCCATTCTTTTGATAATTGATCACTCGGAGTTTATTGCCATGCTGAAAGTGTCGAGAAACGTGGAGTTATTGTTGTTTGGTAACGTGGACTAGTCCATAGGTTCCACCTGTTGGGTAACGTGGATTTGTTCGGGTGGGTGGTGGATACCAAGACGTTGTTTTTGGGTAACTTAGGGTTCGAGTAAGAGGTGGATACCAAGACGATGTTGTTGGGTAACGTGGACTAGTCCATGGGTACCAGGATGATGTTGTTGGGTAACGTCGAGTGGTTCGGGTGGGTGGGGAATACGGAACAGATGTTTTTGGGAAACTTAGGGTTCGAGTAAGAGGTGGATACCAAGACGATGTTGTTGGGTAACGTGGACTAGTCCATGGGTACCAGGATGATGTTGTTGGGTAACGTCGAGTGGTTCGAGTGGGTGGGGGATACGGAACAGATGTTTTTGGGTAACTTAGGGTTCGAGTAAGAGGTGGATACCAAGACGATGTTGTTGGGTAACGTGGACTAGTCCATGGGTACCAGGATGATGTTGTTGGGTAACGTCGAGTGGTTCGAGTGGGTGGGGGATACGGAGAAGATGTTTTTGGGTAACTTAGGGTTCGAGTAAGAGGTGGATACCACGACGATGTTGTTGGGTTACGTGGACTAGTCCATGGGTACCAGGATGATGTTGTTGGGTAACGTCGAGTGGTTCGAGTTGGTGGGGGATACGGAGAAGATGTTTTTGGGTAACTTAGGGTTCGAGTAAGAGGTGGATACCAAGACGATGTTGTTGGGTAACGTGGACTAGTCCATGGGTACCAGGATGATGTTGTTGGGTAACGTCGAGTGGTTCGAGTTGGTGGGGGATACGGAGAAGATGTTTTTGGGTAACTTAGGGTTCGAGTAAGAGGTGGATACCAAGACGATGTTGTTGGGTAACGTGGACTAGTCCATGGATACCAGGATGATGTTGTTGGGTAACGTCGAGTGGTTCGAGTTGGTGGGGGATACGGAGAAGATGTTTTTGGGTAACTTAGGGTTCGAGTAAGAGGTGGATACCAAGACGATGTTGTTGGGTAACGTGGACTAGTCCATGGATACCAGGATGATGTTGTTGGGTAACGTCGAGTGGTTCGTGTTGGTGGGGGATACGGAGAAGATGTTTTTGGGTAACTTAGGGTTCGAGTAATAGGTGGATACCAAGACGATGTTGTTGAGTAACGTGGACTAGTCCATGGGTACCAGGATGATGTTGTTGGGTAACGTCGAGTGGTTCGAGTGGGTGGGGGATACGGAGACGATGTTTTTGGGTAACTTAGGGTTCGAGTAAGAGGTGGATACCAAGACGATGTTGTTGGGTAACTTGGACTAGTCCATGGGTACCAGGATGATGTTGTTGGGTAACGTGGACTAGTCCATGGGCACCAGGATGATGTTGTTGGGTAACGTCGAGTGGTTCGTGTGGGTGGGGGATACGGAGAAGATGTTTTTGGGTAACTTAGGGTTCGAGTAAGAGGTGGATACCAAGACGATGTTGT
>OZ038448.1:12260398-12275398 GCA_964036265.1 Daptonema setosum
GCTTGGCGACCATTTTTCATCTTTCGTTACTTTTCAAGTAATCAAATATGTTTCAACTGTACAACATTTGATGAAATGACATGTTTCAAGTGAACGAATGAAAAGTTTTAATGTTATTCACTGAGTGTCAAAAACACATACTATAACCGCGTTTGGATGGATAAAGTTGAAGATGAGATGAGTTTCTGCGGAGTGTGTTCACCTTGTAATGTTTCAAGTGAAAATGTTCTTCACAGTCAAAAACGGACATCGTCCTAATAATTTTTACTTAAGGAATTGTCAAAACAAATGGTACACGGAGATTTTTCTCAGAAGAAAATCATCATCCACTAATAATTACATGTATGTACACTCTGCCCTTTGTAGATCACCCATATTATAGGATCAATGTATTCTAGTATGACCTTATAACGACCTATGCTTTTTTGATTATTTCTCTCATGAAAAATAGGCAATCACATATTTCCTCAGAAACTACGTTTGAACCTTTTACGATGATTTTGTTCCTCCTAAAAACCAAACCCGTTCTCCAAAACGGTTGATTTGTTGCGCTTGATTCATCAAACCATGCTCGTACGGCTTGTTTGCCAACTCAAATGTTTGCTTATATAATTTATATAACGCCATTCGTGATCGGATCAATTTGTGTAACGCGAATTGAACAGTGCTATTTAAGAAAGAGCTCCGTAGGAAGAGCGATTTTCGACGAAAATTTCTGTATCTCGCAGCTTTTTATGATTGTGTTTACGAATTTTCATAGAGATTGTATAACTTTTTATTGGTGTTTGCTTAGGCAACATCTGTAGACGGTTATACAATCAAACGGACAATTTTGTGTTGATTTTATATAAATTCAACTGTTTGATCAGCCAAGAAAAAATTCAAAAAGCAGCTTGATACATAGTTCAATTAAAATACTACAACACTTGGTTTCATAGCCGGATTTAACTGTAAACGACGCCTCAATTCTCTGTTATCAAACAACAAAAACAACAACAACAACAACAACAACAACAACAACAACAACAACAACAACAACAACAACAACAACAACAACAACAACAACAACAACAACAACAACAACAACAACAACAACAACAACACCAACAACAACAAAAACAACAACCAACAACAACAACAACAACAACAACAACAACAACAACAACAAAAACAACAACAAAAACAACAACAATTAACAACAACAACAACAACAACAACAATTAACAACAACAAGGAATTGCCATACCACCCGCGGTCATCGTGATCGTTCTGACGATGATCAACCATTTTCACGTCGTCCTCAATTCGTACCATGCCCTCTTTGTTTTTTTTTTGAGTCAAGAATACCCAATTTAATGTTTGATAGGTTGAGTGAACGATAAATATATAAGTCACCCAATTAATGCATTTCACAAACACATTTTACACATTCTCAAACATAAGTAATGTAACTTTAGTTTACTCGTCATATATTACACTGGTCATTTTTAAACACGCGGAGATATTCTGCAAACATTATGCACTCTGTGATCCAATTTCTTAGGATATCCATCAATACAACATCCATGTATGACCTTTTTATGTCCTTCTAACGACACATGCTACCTTAGATTACATTCCATCTTGAAGAATTGTCTTTGGGGTCCCTCATTATATGGTCGATTATTCCGACGTCTCCGATATATTGATGTTTATTTTTGCTGGTCTTTTCTGAATGTGAATATCACGAGAAAAATCACGAATGTATTCTCACGAATCTGCAGTACTAGTCATTATACGTTTGTATAATTAATTGATTCACAATTGAGGAAATCTCAGCGGACTCTTACATTTTCTGTCTATCATGAATCATGATGCTTTGACGATGAAGATTGGAATAAGATCTTAGCTGTCGACCGTAGTAAACTGTACTTTTTGCCCGACAGAAGTTTGTTGTTTGGGGTTTTCATCCTTTCTCATTTGCTCATTCGTTTCGTAGTTTTTTATTAGCATGCCCCGCCAAGGAATTCAGCCAAGTAGTCAATTTTGATTGCTACAGTATGTATGTACTGTATGTATGTATGTATGTACATAACTTTCAGTGGATAACTACAACTGTGTAAAACACTCGGGCGTTTCCAGAACCAATTCCAGTTTGCAGCTAACAATGTTCTATGATGTGTACACAATGGATATTCGAGTGGATAAACCGTATTTACATTTACATAGCGGCCGTTTGGTTCGAAACAATGACACTTCAGCTGAGAACGCATTTACTCTTAGTTCTGATTTCACCGTTGAGACCCAATGTACTGTGAGGATCTGATAATCCAAATTTATAATAGATATATTTCCAGAACTTACATAAATACTTCGGTATACAGCACATTAATGTTAACAGCGAATTTATCATAATTAGAATTTATAGCTTTTATAACTTTGCTTATGAATATGCATGTGAAACTATAAATAGTTGATTAATGTTTGTTGTACATAGCTCTTATAACTAACACCTATTTATAAGTAGCTCGTTCTGAGGGTTCTCCTTACTGGCATTTGTTTTGCGAATGTAAAAAACTGTTGAATAAACCACACGTTTTATTATTATTGGTAAAATAATGCCCAATTGCAATGAATCACTCGTGTTTTTTCTTCATATTTACAAAAATTGAGTGCGCCAAAACGTGTGAAAATGCTCCCACCAAGCATTATGCGTATCAAGAAACTGAATAACCTATAATAGGATAACAATCGTAAATTCATGTAGATAAGTGCATGCATAAGTATAGTTCTCTCTCGACCAGACATCAAGGAAGCACTTCAGATTAGAACAAATTCACTTGTACTTGAGGTTATAAAGATTGGCACCATTATCGTTGGCTTGTATTCATTATAACGTTCATATTGGGCACAATATTGGGCATCTCCTGCAAATGTGCTTGTCATTGGGCTCAAATTTCTCCAACATTGCAGAACTTTCAAACATCTATGTACTTCTTAAAAAACAATTTAATATAAAAACCTGAATACACAACTTTTTTGTCGTATACCCTATTCAATAGGAAACATTTGATTCCGGTATTTTTTCGTTCGGCATTCTTGCATCAATACAACACAGTTCAGCATAGTATTTGGCGTGTAAATTCAAAAAGCATATTTATGAGTATGGCAGGAAACATTTGGCTAGTAGTCTATATTATAAGCCATAAACTGGCAATGGGAGATAGACGACTCACAATAGAACAGCTCAACTAAAGTTTCCAGATGGCGCCTATGTACATAGCTTATCCAGGGTTTCTTGTTACTCAGAAATGTTTTTGACGCACAGTTGTAATTCAAATCTTCTTTTGTTGCATCAACGAAGTTTTGAAAAACGTTTCGCCGTGTGTCACTTGGACAAAGTGTATGAACTCTGTCACCCCCGTATTCATTGCGTGTTTGAAAATGGGTCCATAGATATATTTTTTGAGAATGACATTGTACATACCTTGACCAAGCTTTACTACGGTAAGTTAGTGATTGTGAAACTGTTTCAGTAGTTGAAAAGTCAAATCAGAGGTAACTACATGCTGTATTTGAAAGCCAGTTTTTGTATATATCACGTGTTTGAAACTCTCTCCAATGAATCTACGCTTATACTGTAGTTACCTAATTTCTCACCACGTTTTTATCTGTAGCGGATAAAATCTCCTCTTCTTGGCAGTTTCAACAAGTAGAATTGGTTTTTTAAGGTAAAAATAAAATGGCTTCAAAACTGATAGTTCTACCTTTTTGAAAAAACCCTTTCTTTTTAGAGGAATGGCTTGTCCGCCAGTAGACAGTACAATACCACGGTATAACAATAGAAAGCGGACACTTGAATACACGAAACCGTCCAAGGTGTACTGACTTATGTACTAGCGTACTAGCGGACGAGAAAGGGTGGGAAAAGTGGAATTCCCATCTCTTTAGCATTACAAAAAGTAAAATGTGTTCCTCAATATGTGGGTAAAATTACCTGAAAAATGCACATTCCTCCTCTTCAATGAAAATCCATTCCATTGGAGGATTAGTTGGCCCGCCAGTGACTAGACTTGGCTGCCAGATATTTACTCTGTATTATGTGCAAACTTGTTCACGCTGTCATACTCACGGGAAATCGCAAACTTTTTCTCATAATTATACCTAGGAACTCGTTAGGTAGAATGTGAAGCTTACTGGTGATTTGTGCTTTGAATAAATGTACACATAGTGCATACATACAAACTAATAAAAAAATTTGTAATCCATAATTTTTTAGTTTCCACTCGTTCTTCACCATCATTGTTTTATTCGCCTTATTAGTATCATGGTTCTACATGTATACCTTATCGAAATGATGAACTACATTATTGCGACTAGCTTTTAAATGTTATTTCTATACTTTTTTGGATTAAATGGCACATTCATAATAATTTTCCAATTACATCTTATATGTTTATCTCGTCATTCATGTACATGGAACATCATGTAATATGTATTAATAAAAACGTAATTTAATTATAAGTATGATTCCAAGTATCTCGAAACAATTTATGCACTCGTTTTGCTCACGTCTGACATAACTCTATGCCAATCGTTCCTCGTCGGTAATAAACCTCTGGTTCCCAATGGCTGTTTTTTCAGTCCGAAGGGTCATAGTGACAGACTTCACTTGGAGTCCGTGGCTTTTAAGTACCCTCGGGTCTCATAATAATGAGCCGGCGGGCCTACGTATTGTTTCTTGCAGGTCTTCTTTACATATGTAGCTTGTCTCGGAGCGTAAATTTACTTTTTTTATTGTTCGTGGTTTGAACTATTGTACTACTCTTTTATCTACTCACAAAAATATTCCCAGTGAAAATCATGTTTTGTTATTATTAGTAGTTTCAATATCCTTCCTTTTATCTTCCGTTGTTTTACAATATCTGATGTAAACAATATTATATCCACCTTTTATTAATACAAGGCAATGTGAAAGCAATGTATCGAAATTCATTACAGATACGAACCAATTCATCAATAAACTGTATCATCACCACAATACAGCCACCTTATGTATTAATCATCATCGCCCCATCATGTAACGCTCCATTACATGACTCAGCTTCTGCCACTGTATAATGCCATCCTCAACTCCCTGGTGCTGCTGTCCGTTACGTCCCTCAACGAGCAGCCATATTGGCCAAACTCATCATGATCAGGTCACTTTAGAAAGTGGTTCAATACCGGAAGATCTAATTATAATGACTAACTCCACCATTGAATTGATCGACACACGAACTGGTGAAACATCATCCACCAGGAATGGCGCCAATTCAAATATTTTGAATATTGGTCAGAAATCGAGTGACACTATTTCAATGAGATCCGAAACCGCCGACTCCAGTAATGGATTCCGGGAACTTATGATCTGGATGTTGGGATTACTGTACTTTTGGTTCAGTGCCAAACTCAGCCGAAGTGAGGATCGGGGATTCTGGCCGCATTTTGTATGAATTTCGTACTTTAATTATTTCAAATATAGCTTCATCTTAGTTTCTCGTTACCCGAAATTTTTCAGACTTCTCCTACCATTATATTTCATTTGGTATGGTTCACAAACATCGTAGTCATTCAGCTGACACCTTCGTTTTCTAAATTGAACGACACATCTCGAAATTTGTTGGATGTGATAAGTATAGGAAAGGTACGGAGTAACATGAGGCTTTGTTCGGTTAAACAAGCATTTTTGTATATATAGTACTTGTTTTTGTAGATTGATGATCTAATTTTTAGCCTATCATATAGGTACCAACAATATTAATTTGTGTATTACCATTGAGTAGAAGGAAACAATTCTGAACGTGCATTTAACTGCCAATCAACATCTCAGTTTGTCCATTCAACTATCATAAGCTATACATGGTGCCAATTTATTTCAGTCTTTGTACAGCGAATATCATTTTTTTGTTAATAAACTGACGAAATTAAACAAGGAAAATCAATGAAATAAAATAAAATTTCCTGCGTTTGTGGTTACATTATATAGAATATCGCACAGATAAACTAAACAATTTATTATAGTTAAAATTTTTTATTCTCGTTCAGAAAACGGATGACAGGATTGAGATCACAAGTTATTGACGACTACATAACACGTTCAATCTACAACATGAGTTATTAAAACATTTTGAAGATTGGAAGTGAACAAAAATCTACTGCTGAGACTCATACATCGCTAATTAAAAATAGATTCTTGGTATAAATGAAAAAAAATCAAATCGGCAAGTGACGGCTGAAAAAAATGCACATACATGTAATTGATAAATATAAATCTCAGTTAGAATAAATGTCTTTGTACGTTTATAGACTTCTGTAATAATTTATCCGACTTAGCAATCAAAACTCATAATCATCACGAGTGAATGTAGACACAATGGACAGTGTGAACTGAGCCATTCCAAGGGCACATAGAGCCGATAGAACAGTCAGTTGTACCTGACGCACCTCCTGAAACGTTAGAATGTGAACCATCTACTGCAATCTATTCAACATTAAGGGAACAATCATGTATTTTCAACATCTCTTTCAATGGTAAATCTGTTGATTTCGCCACGTTTCCGCGGCCTCAAAAATTGCCGATGCGCGACCATATTTCAGGTGCACATGGCGGGTAAATTGGGAAAAGTTTTCAACCAGCAATAAACCCCACTCGGCTACGCCTCATTGTGTGGGTTATCGCCTCTGCGCAAAGTTAGATATTGGATACTGAAAAAACATTAGGTAGCACGGGTGAAACGTGAACGATTCCCTAGCAACCGCGCGACGAAAATGTTCCTACGACAGCCATTTGTATTCAGCGGATTACAGTTTGACGAGAATAATTTTTCAAATCATTTCTTAATATTTTATTATTTCTGCAAAAACTATAAGTTTTTGGCAAAAATGTAAACTGTAGACTGTAGAATAAATTGCAACAAACCTCATTGAACAAATCGGCAGGCCACTGATAATATAGAGGTCCGTACATCAGGGTACGTCTGCACTCGTCATAGTATTTTTCCCGCCAAACACACTGGCGTCTGAAATCCTTATCAGTCAGTCAGTCAGTCAGTCAGTCAAACAGTCAGTCAGTCAATCAGTCAGTCAATCACTCAATCAGTCAATCAGTTAGTCAGTCAGTTAATCAGTTAGTCATTCTGTCAGTTAGTCAGTCCGTCAGTCGAACAGTCAGTCAGTTAGTCAGTCAGTCAGTCCGTCAGTCAGTCAGTCAGGCTGTCCATCAGTCAGTCAGTCAGTCAGTCAGTTAGTCAGTCAGTCAGTTCGTCAGTTAGTCAGTCAGTCAGTCGAACAGTCAGTCAGTTAGTCAGTCAGTCAGTCAGTCAGGCAGTCCATCAGTTAGTCAGTCAGTCAGTCAGTCCAAACCTGAAAAGATTATCATCGGCTATGCTGACTGCCCAACAGAATATGGCGAATCCATTGAGCACAACGATAGCCATGCCCAGACCCGATCCCATCACATTACAGGCCCGTGTCAACGGACCCTTCGCATCCGTGCGCCAAGTTAGAAGTGCCTAAAACTATGCAAACAAGTCTAAGCCTAAAATTATGGAAAGAAGCCTAAGCATAAAATTATGAAAATAAGTGTCTAAGCCTAAATTTATGGAAAAAAGCCAAATCCTAAAATTATGCGACCTCAGCGCACTAGCGGACGAGAAGGGGAGGGAAAAGTGGAATTCCCCCTCTTTGGCGTTTTCAAAAAGAAGAATTTGTTCCCTAAGGTGTAGGTAAAATAGCCTAAATTCTGCAAATTCCCCCCTCTTTGGACAAATTCCCCTCCCTTTGGAGGATTATCTCATCCGCCAGTGCCTCAGCGAATAAGGTTAAGCCTAGAATTATGGAATGAAGTAAACCTAAATTTATGGAAAAAGCCCAGGCATAAATTTTTCCAATGACGCTAAGCCTATTGTTATGGAAATAAGCCTAACCCTAAAATTATGCCAACTCAGTGAATACAGTAACAAACCACCACAGGCTCAGCTGCAAATTCCCTCACTCAGTCAGACTTTTATAATGGTTCGTTTGATGCTTTCGCCACGTTTCCGCGGCCTCAAAAATTGCCGATGCGCGACCATATTTCAGGTGCACATGGCGGGTAAATTGGGAAAAGTTTTCAACCAGCAATAAACCCCACTCGGCTACGCCTCATTGTGTGGGTTATCGCCTCTGCGCAAAGTTACTTATACTTGTCAATACCGACTATTCGTAGCACGCGCGAAACATGAACGACATCTTAGCAACTGTGAAAAGTGATGGTTTCATAAAATTTTAACGACAGCCATGGCGGGGCATTTCATCGACGGTTTGGATAGGTTGAGGTTAAAAAGTTTAAGCTGTGTACTACTTTTTCACGTAGAATAGAAAGTTTTTTTTTTAATTTGATTAGTATGTTTCTCACCTGCAATAAAACAAGAATACCGGCCCATATGCAGAAGCCAACATACGCGTAAGTACAACAGTAATATGTATGAAGACAGCTGAAAAAGAAATAAATTTAACCTTGAACAATCAAATCAGTTGACAGCTTCAAAGAGATAATGAACTCCACAAAGATATGTAGTTATTTAGTATATAGGTTTTTCTTAAATTAGAGTTGGGTTTGTTATGATGAACGGGAACTCAAGTTGGGAATCTGGCTGTTTATATCGACGGTATAAACGTGTGTTAGTCAGGTGTGTCAGTCAGTCAGTGAAGTCAGTCACGAACCCGAATAAACTCAAGGCGAACGCTACAAGCACCTGAAGATGGTGAGCTCGTATCCTAACAGCACATTCCCACATGGCATTACCAGCAATACATGAACACACGATGATCTGAAATGACAGTCAGTCATCATCGTTTTATTAGTCAAATAACAGACTGGAAACATGTGAGAACAAAATGGATTATGATGAGTAGATGCAACCGGTCAAAGAGTCAGTCAAAAAGTCAGTCAAACTGTCAGTCAGACAGCGAGTCAGTGAGACAGTCAGTAAGTCAGTCAGACAGTGAAACAGATAGTCAGGCAGTGAGTCAGTCAGTAAGCCAATCAATCATTTATACAGTCAGACAACCAACTTGCAACAGAGCCATTCCAGCGAGCGAACTTGATGTCAGAAAGGAGACCTGAAAAATTAGTCGTTGACTCTCAGAATGACGGACTGAGTGACTGACTGATTGTCTGACTAACTGACTGATTGACGGGCTGACTCACCCACCTGTTTCCAAGCCACCGTACTATTGTACTGGCCACTGCAATGGACGCACGGCATTTGTTTGTGGATGGGTCGGAACACGTCCTCGCAGGCATCCGTGAACAACGACGTTCGTTCCGCAATCTACATTATGACAGTCAGTGAATCAGTCAATCAGTCAAAATGTCTTTAAATTAATCATACATCAAACATCATTCAGACGATAAGAGCTTTCCTTAATCAATCTGTCAGTCAGTTATTCCGTCATTCAGTCAGTGAGTGAGTCAGTGAGTTATTCAGTCAGTCAGTCAGGAAGTCAGTGAGTCAGTGAGTCAGTGAGTCAAATAGTGAGTCAGTCAGTTAGTCATTCAGTCAGTCAGTCAGCCAGTCAGTCAGTCAGTCAGTCGGTCAGTCAGTCAGTCCGTCAGTCAGTCAGTCAGTCAGTTCGTCAGTTAGTCAGTCAGTCAGTCGAACAGTCAGTCAGTTAGTTAGTCAATCAATCTGTTAGTCACTCACTCACCCCGTAGCATATTGCACTGTCTACCACTGGTTTAATAGTAAAGAAGGCATCATGGGAACACAGCGACTCCAGAAGACTGAACGCCAGAACAAAGATGGCCAAAACGATGCAAACGATTTGTAAACTAAGTGCGCATCTGAATTATGAATATTCGAGGAAGTGAGTGAGTGAGTGAGTGAGTGAGTGAGTGAGTGAGTGAGTGAGTGAGTGAGTGAGTGAGTGAGTGAGTGAGTGGGTGAGTGAGTGAGTGAGTGAGTGAGTGAGTGAGTGAGTGAGTGAGTGAGTGAGTGAGTGAGTGAGTGAGTGAGTGAGTGAGTGAGTGAGTGAGTGAGTGAGTGAGTGAGTGAGTGAGTGAGTGAGTGAGTGAGTGAGTGAGTGAGTGAGTTAGTGAGTGAGTGAGTGAGTGAGTGAGTGAACTAACCGATTGGGATAAGTGAGGAAGAGACCATGAAACGCAGTAATGAGTACCATAATGCCATCGATTACACCAAACGCGGTGAAGTAAAATGGTTGACATAATGCTGGTTATAGAAGAAAGAGATTCTATTCAATCAGTCAGTCTGTCAATCAGTAACTCAGTCACTCAGTCACTCAGTGATTTGACTAGTCAGAGTCAGTCAGTCAGCCTGTCAGTCAGTTAGTTAGTCTGTCATTCAATCAGTCAGACAGTCAAACAATCAGTCAGTTAGTCAGTCGATCAGTCCGTCAGTAAGTCAATCAGTGAGTCAGTCAATGAGTCAGTCAGTCAGTCGGTCAGTCGGTCAGTCAGTCAGTCGGTCAGTCAGTCAGTCAATCAATCAATCAGTAAAGCAGTCAGTCAGACTGTCCTTGCCAGCCAATAAGACAGTCTACCAGAAAATTTATCAGTCAGCCAATCAAAAATTTAATCTGACAGTAAATCAGACAATCAATCAGTCAGTCAATCATACAGTCAATCAGACAGTCAATCCGACAGTCAATCAGACAGTCACTTAGAAATTACGTTACTCAACTAACATAAATGAGCCAATCCAGTAACGAATACAAAGCATCCGATCAGCACCAGTAGTGGATGGAAAATGAAGCGAAAGCAGCATTCCATTGACATTTTGATTAAGTTTTCAGATGATTGATAACAGTGAATTTTCCTATAGTTATCAGAAAATTATCTGAAAATTAAATAAACAATAATAGACTGACATTGAGTCTGAAATGAATATTCAAGACGTGTTCTAGTTCAATGAATGAATAAAAAACCATCAATTTTATTTAATGAATGTTTGACGTAATTTTGAATGAGAACATTGGGTATCAAATGGCAAAATTTTAAAACTTAAATTTTTTGATATCCCTATGATCTCCAGACACTTGCGGACGAACCGAATTCCAAAAAAGATGAAATTTGTTGGGAAGGATAAATTAGGATATTTATGGATGTTTCAGAACAAACTCTACTGTCCGAAACTGCCAAGAAGAGGAATTCCCTTTTTCGTTCCTTTTTGTTCGCTAATGCCGCCCGACCAGCTATGTACATGTTAACAATATGAAGACACGTTCAGTGCAACATATGTATGTAGATACATACCATTTGTGGTACACCGCAACACGTAACAAAGACCACCATTTGACCCGAGATCTAAGCGGGTGAAACTAGGAAAAATTAGCTAAAGTTAGTTACCTCTATTTTCTGTTGATAAAAATGAAATCCGCTGTTTGAGGTGCAAGTATACTAGTCTTAAACTGCCGATTTTTCCTCCGTTCCAATTAATTATGTTGCAGTTGAGGGAAAAATGTCGGTGCACTATTTAACCTCTGGGTTCGCAGCCATCACTAGCGGACGAGGGAAAAATGAAAAAGCGTAATTCCCCTTTTTCGGCTGTTGAACAAAGTTATATTCGTGTCTAAAGGTGCAGGTAAATTAGCGTCCAATTTCTGATTCTTCCCTTTTCGAAAAAAAACTCATCCCTTTGGACGAACGGGTTCGTCCGCCAGTTGCAGCCAAAGTTTTTGTGTGTTGTTTTATGTGCGACAATATAACGGGTTGTTGCGCCCTTGTCCCCCTTCACCCTTGTGTGCCGACCGCCCCGTAGCTCGTTGTTACCCCAGACAAATTCATTGGCACATCAGTCAAGTTGCGAGTATCGCCCGAATGCAAAAAAGGACTTCTGCGTCCGAACGCACAGGCGGACGAGCCAATCTTCCAAAAGGCCGGAAATTTTTCGAGAAAAAGATATTATAACTATCAGTTTTGAGGCCATCTTACCTACACCTTAAGTAACTGGTTCTACTTATTGGAACAGCCGAAAGGAGAATTCCACCACTTTTCCCCCCTTGCCGACTACATAGTCTTACTAAGTCCTAACGAGCAGTGAGAGTTTTTCGGTGATTCCATAAACATGAAATTGAAAACATTTAAGAAATTAAATACAACTTCATTGGGTGGGCGTAGTGGAATACTGAATCCGCTGCAGGGGACACTTAACGGCTTTTTTATAGTTGACCTCAGATTTCCTAGTTAGCTCGGCTATAAGAAAAGTGAAAAGTGTAGGGAATTTTCGCAACTTTGATTGTATGAAGACACTTTGATTGGTTAGATTTTTTATAATAGAAACATATTTTCGGATCTCTCATCGCATGGTACTGTTGATTTATTAAAAAGACAGCTTCTTCGTAGGTTAGCGTGTGTGTAATCACTAACGGACCAGAGAGGGAGGGAAAAGTGAAATTCCCCGTGTTTGTGAGTCCCAAAAAGTAGATTTTGTTCTTTACATATCTAAATCGGTGAAATGGCCTCATAACTGGTAATTTCTTCTTCTTTTAGGGAATTTCTCTCCCTTTGGAGAATTGGCCCGTTGGCCTGTGATCGGACTGCACTGACACCCGGACAGTCGTCTGTCCAGACCCACCGAGTAAAACACGAGTGTAAAACATTGCCGTAATTGATATGGACAGACGCTGTCGGGAGAAAGGGAAGGAAAACTGGAATTCCCCCATCTTTAGCGGTTTCAAAAAATTATAGTTTGTTCCATAAGGTAAATATAAAAGGGCTAATATGTATCTGCCAACGACCTCTTCTTTGGATTCTCATGAACTTAGATGGACTTAGAGTTTCCTCCCTTCGAATTCGAGGTTCGAGTTGATATCCTATTTCACTGAACGGCTTAGTAAGAAGTAAAAAAGTTGCTGGCTTTCCTAAATATGGTACCTACGTTATAATATTCTCTGTAACATGGAATAAACGTATAAGCAAGCGTGGGTGATATTTTAAAGAAAGCAAACAGTTCCGGTTGGGTTCTTCTGAGAATGGTATAATAAGCTTCTTAGCCGATGCTGCTGAGAAACGCATGAACCACATAAAAGCATTGTTGCATGAATGTTTTCTTTGATACTTCAAAGGTTCTTTTTTGCTACTTAAATTTCATTCTAAATGCACTGTAGTGTGTTCCATAGTTCTTGGTGGCCAAAAATTATGTATGTTGTTCAAAAAACATAATTCTGCGAATAAACCACAACAAATTATGTGCAAAACTTATCTGGCCTCACTATTCGGTTCGGATCATCTGTTAAACGCAGATAAGAAACAAAATACACATAATCCAAAACAAAATAGATGAATCGAAACCGGCAAACAAGGTTCTCAGTATTTTCTAATAAAAATATTGAGATCTCATGGAGCATTATATGTGGTTTGAGTGGCAGCAAAGGAGCATGGATGTGCCTGTAGGGCTTCTATATTTGAGCCACTCGGCTGAATCATAAACCGAGATGAGATTTGTAGAATACGAGCCTGAATATGACAATCAACAATCTCCAGTTTTTTCAAGGTTCACATAAAAACGTCACCCACAAGTATCGTAGAAAATAAACTTAAACTACATCCGAAGTATGTACTTTACTACATACAACCAATCTTCCGACGACACACTCATTTGTAAGAAACCATAAAAATCGTATGTAAAACGTAT
The DNA here is from genome assembly GCA_964036265.1 of Daptonema setosum. Classification (NCBI taxonomy): domain Eukaryota; kingdom Metazoa; phylum Nematoda; class Chromadorea; order Monhysterida; family Xyalidae; genus Daptonema; species Daptonema setosum. The sequence goes on from OZ038448.1 coordinate 12,274,054, forward strand.
GTACGATGTAATCTGATACGTACAAACATACATAAATTCTGAGGTCATACCGAAGTCTGATGACATCTAGAACCACACTGACCACCCGTATTCAAGATTCCGGCTCAGAATTTCATGATGTTTTTGGATATTGTTTTTAAAGGAAGAAAAAATTCTAGACTTCCTTACAAAAAAAAATAGCGTGGAAAGTTGTGATTTTATGAATAAAGGTTATGGCATTTATAGAAGATACAGTGTGTTTTTTTACCTCAAAACTCGTCATAAGACGAACCATTCACTCACTAAAGTGATCATTCATTGGATTCTATTGTTTCGGTTGCCAACAAACGCCATCAGATAAGCAACATAAAGAGCCTTAATTGATTCGGACATTCCAATACAACTTTTGACATTCCATTTCCGGTTTCTATGAATGTCTATTATAAATGGGACATCCCAATGACGGTGACCCCGGCACTACCGGTCGAGGGAAAAACGAAAAACAGGAATTTTCTTTTTCCTTGGAAGTTCCAAAAACTAGAACTTGTTCTTAAGGTGTAGCTAAAATGGCTTCCAAACAGTAAATTCCTCCATCTTTGAGGAAATCCCAGGCCCTTTGGAGGCCATTTGCTCGTCCGCCAGTAGACCCATCCACCTTAATTGGGTGTAATACCGCGATGACGCGCTATCAATCATTTCGCATTTGGGGTCACTTATTTGAGAGGAGATTTCTTGGAAGGAAACAATCAAAAGTTGGTACTATTTTGGGACAGGAATTTTTTGATTGAATCTGTGAAATCAAATTTTAAATGGCGAAACAACTATTAAAAATCATAGTTTGAAAAGAAAAAAACCGTGGCACAGAAATTTTCTCTACGGGAACTTTACTCTGCAGAAACTCATTCTCGATTATAACCTGAGGTACATATGTATAAAAAATGCTAGGTTATCATAGCTGAACGTGAAAATCCGACGAACGTCAAAGTAGAAGATAAAATGTGCCGAAATGCCCCGGAGTCCTGGCGTATCGCGAAACACCCTTGGCGGCACCAGCACAGATGATCGTAAGAGGTATGGACGTATGGAAGACCAGTTATCATGAGTAATGTTTCATTGGAGTCATCTCGAAATTTTTTCAAAAAGCAAGTTTTTGATCTGTTTAGTTTCATCTCAAATAGTTAATTATAGTTTGATCATAAATGCAACAGACGAGAACACTTGAAAAAAATTCAGCTAGACCACCCCTGGTTTCAGAAAAGGCACGTCTCAGTGATATTGTTTACTGTTTAGACCGTGCCCACAAAATTTGCATTGGTTTCAACGGTGTTCGAGAATTGCAGGAATTGCGTGTACTCTAGTGTCCACC
>OZ038448.1:12286076-12308576 GCA_964036265.1 Daptonema setosum
AGCTACAAGGAAATGGCAGTTTTACTGCTTGATGCATATGATGTTTTTTATAAATGAACCAAGCGAAAGGACAACATTTGTACTACTACATTCAACTAGACTAGCACGTAATGGATTATTATGGGACGACATTTTCGATGATTGTAGCACGTTTTTATAAACAGGTGACTGGAAAATCATTATAATCAGATTTGTGTTCAGATATGTTTTTATATGGGAATAATCTCAATTGCAGGTTTCTTTGTGAAAATCAGTGAATCACATGGCAAAAGATTATAAAAACGGTGGTCTGATTTTATTCCACATGCGTTTACAAAGCAGTAACATAGAGAGTAGTCGTCGATATAGATATAGGTTGGGAGATAACGGTTACTAGTCAATTATAAAACGTTACTTACTGTATACAAACTTTGAAGAGTTAACGATCATCCAATAACAATTCAAGCAGAAGGCAAGAAGCAATCCTGCTTATGCTTGAGCTTGTGTATGCTTGACGTACATACAACGTTACATGTTCGATTGACAACGTCCTTGTTACTATGGAGACCCCCTGACATCCACCATCCTCAGAGTGTTCCTCGCTTTAGCGTATGAAGGAGGAACGGAAAAGTGGAATTCCCTCCTCTTTGGTAGTTTGAAGATTTAGAATGTTTTCCTTAAGGTGTAGATAAAATGGCCTCGAAACAGCTAATTCCCTCTCTTTAAAGAAGTTCCCCTCCCTTTGTAGAATTGATTCGTCCGCCAGTGGTTGGTTCCTCGAGCACGCGTGCATGGCAAAAGTATTACAAGATCACGATACGTGAAATTATTTTCGAATTTTCAATTGAGTGGTGCTTTAGTGAATAAAATGAAAGAATTATAAAACGGTTTTTGATAGATTCAGAATGCATTTCAAAGCTTTTTGTTACCCGCCACAATGTTGGAGGGACGGGGTGGGAGGGGGTTGGGCACGAATCCACTGACTGTGACTAAATTGGATACCTTGGCTGGGTTTATACACATGACGTGTGAATCTGATGGGATGACTCGTGCAAATTATACATGGCATTAGTTATCCATGTAACTTATTAAATAATGAGCAACAGGTGCACCATCGGTAGAGTATCGCATGCAAAAGTGGAGGTGGAAATCTCTCTAATAGGCATTTCCAAGAGTGAAGTATCCTTTAAGAGATCCGTTAGGCACAGCTACATATACTTTTTAATCATGTACGTCAGAGAATTTTTTTACCTACATACTGTTAGAGTTTCAAAATCAGTTTTTTAGCTGCTGGAATGACCTCACAACTGTCATTGTTCTTTTTAAATGAAATTCTCTAATATTAACACTTCAGTTGGGTTATACCCTTAGTGAGTTACGGCCGCAGCCCATAATATACGTGGCTTGGCATCTGAGTCGGATAACCAATAAGTTGTACGTAAAAACACATGGCATTGTTGTGCCAACGTATATACGATTGTTAGTAGTCGATTCGCATGGTTATAAAATAGTACGACAAACGTAGTGGGAATTGGGCACATGTAGACAAATTAATCGTTCAGTTTAGCGGACGAGGAAAGAACAAAAAAAGAGGATGATCTTTCTCATGGCAGTTCCAAGATATATGGAAGAAGACCTGAAAACTGCCAAATCTTCCGTCTTTGAAGAAATCCTCCTTTACTTCCGAGAGTTCTTTCGTACGCCATCGTACGATCGTTCGTATGTGAAGTGCCTTCCAACAAATTGTAGGTTCGAGTTGAAAATTGCCCGGCCATTTTTCCCGCACATTCAGAAACGACATTCTCTGTTCAATTAACAAAATTGGAGGGAATCACACTATTTGGTGCTATTTTCATCAACTGAAATAAATGGATAACGCTCATAATTCATAACGACAATCGGTTTGAATGGGCGCCACATAATTATTCTGTGAATTATTTCAATGATTTCATCTATAAATGTTTTGTGAGAAAACCGCCAATGTGTGTGTTCTGTGAATAAATCATCGAACAATGAAATAAATGTTTTGACGGATAGTATAATAAACACTGTGTTAATCCCGTGTTAATGGGATAATTGTTTACCAAAATGAGCCTACCAGATCGCATTATAGAATCATAACTTTAAGTGTAATTAAAATTTTACAAATAGCGGAATACCTTATTGTTTTCCTAGACATACTTCGGTTTCGGAACGCTTGCATTTCCGGTAATTTTTTATTAAAGTGGCCCATTTATAAGCACAGGTGCCAGCCATGGAGTTGTACGGTCGTTTTGTTTATTATAGTTATGAACTTGAATATGTGTATGGGACACCTACATAATAATAATAGAGGAGTATAGAGACTTATAATGATTGTTATCTACGGATGTGTTTGTCCAGAATTATGAATTTTTGCGTATGCTGACTTGACTGTTCATTTGGTTTCTAAGTGAGCCGTTATGTTTCATGGTTAACGAGTGTGCGTGTGTGACATGCTCGGGTATCTACAATACAACATCAATTGATATTTTATGAGTTCACACAAAAGAGAATCAAACTTCAATACACAAGATACGTGAAATATAAAGTAACGTTGAAGTTATATATGTACAGTAAGAAGCTCTAGCAATAAAAAAATATTGCCAATGTTCAGTTTGCTGCCTGCTTTGTTGGGCTCTTGTACATTGGAACAAACCCGATGAAATGATTGTTTTAGAGACCGAAAAATAAGTACGTACATATGTAATTTGAAACCACACATGTTTCTGAATAGAAAGCATTTTTTCAAATGCACCACATGGGTAAAACTACAAAACCGTCACAGTAAATATGGAAAATGTGATTTCTGCATATTTTCCTTGAGAAAGTAAAGGTATCATTTTGTTTCACGTTTCTCCCCCCCCCCCCTTTGCCTGGTTTCACAAGTACGGACTAACCTACGATCATTTGCACACTTCTTTATGGTCGACTGATGAGATCACAAGATCACTACTTCTCTAATGGCGTCTTAAATCAAAATAGAAAGGCCTGTCAATTCTTATAAAAAAATTGTGTGCGCTCTTTGCACACGACAATAAATTTGTTCAATTTTGTTAAACCAAAAGTACATAGGTGTGTTTGGCAGATTCGAAGTACATAATACATATCATCATAAAATGGGAACTAAACTCAGTCATGATTATTTTTGAAGTTCGATATATGTATGTACATACATATATGTATGTAATACTACGCCCAAACACACCCAAGCCGCACGTCAAGCCAGATGGATGTAATCATGATGGACTGTCACAGAACATTATGCACCGAACCTACACTATGGGAAGCACCTTGACCTTCTTACCCACTTTCCTTAATAAAGCAGCTTATTTGTAAATCGAGAACATGCAATATGTACATAACACTTTTCATTGCATTCGAAGACAACAACAAGTCAAAATAATAATAAAATATACTAAAAAGTAATAGTGAAACAATGAAAAATATGTGAAACTTCATGTTAACAATGAAAAAATTATATGAATGCGATGTTAAAATAGTCCCAGCCGTATTCTGAACCCGTCACAATTAATTCAAATATTCTCAAGGATGAAAAACTGTGTTGTAGACAGTTTTTCAGATGTTATTTTCTTGTAAATCTAATCATTAAAATCAAGGACTGACTCCTTCGTAGTGTTTCACTTTCGATTCGGCAAAATGAAGACGTTCAGGTTCCTGAGACACCCGCTGTTTCCATCGCCGACGAGCCATCAGAAAACACATCTGAAACTTGGCATACTCATTGTGTGACTGACTGAGTAACTGGATGAGTGACGAACTGTTTGTTGCTTAATTAACTGATTTAGTTGTGAACACTTAGTACGTACAGCCCTAGTACGTAGCTACTGTATAGCTTTTGTGCCATGTATTTCTTCAGATTTTGACAGTTAACTTCAGTCCACTTCAAATAAACAATTGATGTTTTATTGATTTGAGTTATTGTACAAAGTCTGAAGATCAGAAGCATTGATAAGTAAACCAACTAATATCGACACTGTCAATGTAGCCAATGCAGCATAGAACAGTGCCAGAGGCATCAGCCAAATCGGCTTTCTCTTGGATTCAGTCCACGATTCAGCATCTTGCTTCAGGCCATCATCAAACGTTTGGGAATCAATTTCATCATCGTTTTCAGCATCACCTTCGTTTTCAGCATCACCTTCGTTTTCAACATCACCTTCGTTTTCAACATCACCTTCGTTTTGTACATCACCTTCGTTTTCGTTACGGCCATAATTTAACGTAATATTTGTTGTAGAATAGATATGATGTGTTGTTTTTAGGGTTTTAAATGATGAAGTGGTTTTGAATGTTGCTGTAGTAGTGACACTGACATGATCGTTGGGTATGAGCAGGGTTGTAGACGGGTCACGGGTTGTTGCTGTTTTTGTTGTTGTTGTTGTTGTTGTTGTTGTTGTTGTTGTTGTTGTTGTTGTTGTTGTTGTTGTTGTTGTTGTTGTTGTTGTTGTTGTTGCTGTTGTTGTTGTTGTTGTTGTTGTTGTTGTTGTTATTGTTGTTGTTGTTGTTGTTGTTGTTGTTGCTGTTGTTGTTGTTGTTGTCGTTGTTGTTGTTGTTGTTGTTGTTGTTGTTGTTGTTGTTGCTGTTGTTGTTGTTGTTGTTGTTGTTGTTGTTGTTGTTGTTGTTATTGTTGTTATTGTTGTTGTTGTTGTTGTTGTTGTTGTTGTTGTTGTTGTTGTTGTTGTTGTTGTTGTTGTTGTTGTTGTTGTTGTTGTTGTTGTTGTTGTTGTTGTTGTTGTTGTTGTTGTTGTTGTTGTTGTTGTTGTTGTTGTTGTTGTTGTTGTTGTTGTTGTTGTTGTTGTTGTTGTTGTTGTTGTTGTTGTTGTTGTTGTTGTTGTTGTTGTTGTTGTTGTTGTTGTTGTTGGTGGTGGTGGTGTTGCAGGTAGACACAGATGGCTGGTGTTTACCTCGTCGCCACAGTATCCGCACGATTTGGCACAGCTTATGATTGCCCATCCGGGATATAAAACACACCAGCCTGAAAGTACTTTGAAAGTACCAACTACCAATATCGTAGTCCATCATCAAAGACAGGCTCAGCAAATCTGTCAAAACTACAACCACAACAAAAAGTACAACAACTAACATCGGTTATGGTTTTGTGGTAAGGAAAACAGGGCTTCACAGTTTGCGTTGCCGTTCGTGCAGGTTTCGTCTTAAAAATTAATTTTTTTCAGCCATTCATCAAGTTGATTTATGAATATCAGTCAGTCAGTCAGTCAGTCAGTCAGTCAGTCAGTCAGTCAGTCAGTCAGTCAGTCAGTCAGTCAGAAAAACAACCCGTATTTCAATCGAGAAACAAGTGGAATACACAATCGCATTAAAATTTTGCGTAGTTTTGCAACCATTTTATCCAAGCGTTATTTTAAGTCGGCAAATAAAACAAACCTTCAGCAGAAACATAGCTGCAAGAACCTAGCAGAATGAATGCGGTGACAACTACAGTATTTGAAATCATACCGAAACGTGGTTTTCGTTTTGAATTTTTTTTCATTTAATTACTACTACATCATTATTGCTGAAATAAATAAGTTTAGCGTATCAATAATAAGCCTGACATGTTTTTTTAGTTGCATTCATATACGTGGTTTTCATCTTAACCGATTTGCGTTATTTGTTTTATTGTAGTCTTTCATTCGTTTTTCAGCGATTTCCGTATCAGCTGTGCAAACAAATTTTTCATTGTTTGTAGAATCATTATTAATATGCATGGTATAGTTGTAATTCTAGAGCCTTTTCAAACCACAGAGCTCGTTGCAGGTTTTCTATCGGAATTTCAAAAAGCCAAAATTCAAAATCGGTTTATTGGAACCGTTTTGAAACAAAGCAATACAAAGCAACACTTCTTTCAAAACATGATTGGGATTTATGTATAAACTGAATGGAATGGAATCTTTATCAGTATTTATATTTTGTAAGTAAACCGAACTGGCCCGTTCGCACGATGATTCATTATGCGGGAGAATCATGAGTTGGATGGTTGAGAATGATTCCACAATTGAATGATTGATTCAACCCATGTAAATATATCACCGAATTCGTGGAATGTAATGATGAATCACAAATGAACATATTTATGAATATATAAAAGTGCCTCCGGCAACATTTGAAATCACATTTGTGTTATCAGACAACGATTATTTTCACTTTCACTCTCGTCAAGTACATATTCTACAACCAGAAAGATGTGGCCGGTTACACAGAGCATCAGCGAAAACGCCTAAATTTCAGCCAAGCCTTCTTGGACACTTATTGGTTGCGCATGCCCCCAAGCTAAAGAGTGAATTTTTTGTAATTTTCTCAAATTTTTTATCCTAGCTTGAGGGCGTGTCCAACCAATTGTTGTTGTTGTTGTTGTTGTTGTTGTTGTTGTTGTTGTTGTTGTTGTTGCTTAAGGGCGTGTCCACCCAAAAGGCGCTTAGTTTTATTCAGCCGAAATATTGACAAATCAGCGGAAGCTCCGCGTAGTCTGCCACATCTTTTTCTCCTGTTATGTATCGGTATTTTCAGGCTCTTTATTAACTGCTTCTCGACGACATCTCAACAAGAAGAACAAGAATGCAGCCAATCGCGAACTTGATCTACTTAATGGCACTGGTTGTGCTCGTGATCACCATTGATCACGTCATGGCTGGCAAAAGCGAGACTTGTTACGCTCAGGTGAAAACACTGAATCTGCTAAGTTGAAATGAGTTTTCCAACTTGTTTTTTTATGTTGAACTACCTATCACATTGAATCATAAAACACCGTAAGTCAAGTGCTCAAGCGCAAAAAAACTGTAATTTCAGTCGTTTACTCAAATCTAAAAATGGCTATTCAAATTATGGATGAACAACGAATCATGAAGCTTATTCTTGTCAACGATTTTCTTTTACGAAGTTACTCACAATGAGTAAAAATAGCTTATCATTGGCATTCAAATTATTTCAGTGTCTAAGAAGCGCAAGTTCCAATTTCGGGACGTGCTTCAGTGGATGCATGCAAGCAAATGGACGATAAACAACACAGAGTTGTCATCGAAAAACATGTGATAAGTAAAAATATAACCGTAACATTATATTCTGATATAACACATTTTAAGAAACTCAACGTAATTTTTAGCATTCGGTTTCCATAAACATAAAAACCAATTCAATTTTGATGCACGTTAATGACAAAATACTTTTCTGCAATAAAATACTTTCCTCCATATTCAACGTATTGTATTATGCAATTTTTTCTTCATCTATTCTATTCTACTTTACGCTTAAAATTTTTGTCATTTATTTATTCACAATAATTTCAGCTTCTTATAATAAAGATAATTTATTTCATGTCAAACGTATTTCTAAGTTCGAATATAAACGGACTACTTCTTATAAGTATTTAACAAATCTTTTCGATTTCATACCCAAATGCGTGTACCTGCAAACTGTACAAAGGGAAACGTTTTTTTCAACCACTGGGGAACTTTCCGTGTTGAAGACGCTGTTGCTGCACAGAAAAAACTCTACTAGGACCGTCAAAGAAGCGAAATTTTGCTTACATTCATCACAATGTTTATGTACCACTAGTACATGTTCATATGTAGCATATGAATATACCACCCAATGTGTATGAACTATCGCACGAACCAACTATCCCAATACGAGTCAGAAAATTACATGAACGTACTGCCCTCAATTACTAGAACAATCGTTTCTCCTCTATGTCCAAACCATACACTGCAATCCGCGTATTCTGTTGCTCTTGACAACACGACAGAGAAGAGTATACACGGTGGGTGAGATACATCTTTATAAGAAAGATTAAATTCTAGATTTAAAACCGAAATCCTGAAAACTGAAATTCCACATTGTAATCTTGTGTTTGAGAACAATTTTGTGTCACCACAATTATGAACAATTTTATCACTGAACTTATAATTAAACAGGTGATCTGAACACGCCCATCCACTCATGAATTTTTGATGCAGTCAACTTAATCCTTAAGTTAAACACCTTCATCTACTTCATGCGTTAGATTAATGGCTCGAAACAATAAAGTTTCCCGAGCCATTACTATATCTCACATTCAAAAACGACCGTCATAGCTCCTACGGTTGATCCACGTCTGAAACAGCGTAATTCAAGCAAAGGAACCTCAATGTAGGGAAAGTCAGAGATGAATAAGGTGTTGTTTTTACTATGAAGTAATTGTTCTTTGTTTATTTACATTTTTCAAACTCACCGAACCCGGTGCAGTATCTTGTTGGGCACCCTGTACTGTCATCATCGGTTACCGTAACAACGGGCGTTAGTACAACAACGGGCGTATCATCAAAACAGACTGCAATGAGGTGCCATCGCTTGGCACGGCACGTTATACTTGCACACACAACCGGATATATGCAGCTTATCCGGGGTTTCTTGTCACACAGAAACGTTTCCTCGAGAGCAATTCGTGTTCAAGTATGCACACTTTTAGCTGAAAAAAAAAATTCGAAAATAAATTTCATTCAATCTAGGGGTTTGGAGCACATACTACCGTTGAGTCCAATTTACTGCAGATGTGCTCGCTTAAAAGGTCCATGGAAATCCTTATTATAACAAGAAACTCCGACCAAGCTATGTATACACAATGTTCTGAATACTCAAAATTGTATGCCTCAACATGCAAATCGTGTTTTTAGAGACAATAAAAGAAAACCGCATCCGAATATGTGTCAGTTGATTAGTTGACTTAGTTTCCATTTTTCACTCTTTTCAGCGAAAATTGTATGCTGTCTGGTACATTTTGTACAAAAGAAGTTTTTCGGTAGCTGTTTTGTTGACTGAGTGATGTACGACGTGATAAATTCAATCTGTCTTATTAAATGTGTCACTGAAAATAGACATATTTTACCACGGATAATAATAAAACAAAAAATTAGGTTTCTGAATGAGTAGTATAATACCTTTCTAGGTAACTGATTAACTGGGCGATTAAACATAAAGATAAACTTGTTTACAAACTTATTGCTATCATGTACAAAAATGGGTAATTTTAAGTAGGTACATAAATGTGCAAGTTTCATGGTTGCTTAGTTAATGAATCAATATATGATAATGAGTCCACTGTGTAGTATCCGTATCAGACTTCATTGTAGACAACATCGCATGAGAACATGATAAGAACTGTTAGATAATATATTAAAGCCGTTAACTAGAACACAACCAGAATCCACTTAAAATTTTTTTGTAAGTCATATCAACATTAGATTTTAGTTTAGGAAATAAATTTTTTTACAATGTGTTAGGATTATTTTCATAAGAAAACAACTACAGTACTATGTCGATAGGATTGCCATTTCATGTATAACCGACTGGAATTCTTCAGTTATAAAAAATGCTTGACCAAATCGCAATACTAATATCAACTATCCTGCTATTCCTGATACAGCTATGTCACTGTCAGACTGGTTCGGTGATTGGAGATCTCACCTCAGACACGGTTCAGCACTGCTATCAGTGTGCGTTCTGCATGGATAAGGGCACAACAATGAAGTGCAATAAAGACCAAAACTTCTGTCAAACGGTTATTATTTTAATAATAAATCTGTTCATTTTTTTGAAATTTACTTTTACTAAATAATGCTGAATTTCAGTTCACACATGGCACGGACACGATCAAAGCAGGTTTGTAAAACAAATAAAAAAGATCTTTAAAAATTCTGAAAGATTCAACTAAACATCCTGTTGTAAGTTTGTGATATCTTTCAATCATCAACGGCCCGACAATAATGTGACCAGTTAATCATAGTAAGTTAGTTGTCTAACTCTACATGTTTTCCCATTCATTTTCATTAAAGGTTTACATGTACATACATACATACATACATACATATGCTGAGATAAAGTCTAATTTATTACCGAAAAAACCATGCGTCATTTTTATTGTTCACACACATTATTCTAAGCAAAAATGGAAAGGTGGCGTTTCGTCAGCGAACCCAGACAATGGTCAATCCAAAAATAATAAATGGGGAGAAGATGAGATGAGGATTGAAGTAAAATGAGCCAATGTAGATCACGAGTGTGTAAAAATTTCCTTCGCATTTTTACTTACTACGTACAAATTTAACAGGTTGCGTCAGCAAAGACATGTGCGAAGCCGCGATGGTCAGAGGGGAGAAGAACGGAACTCAACAATGTTTGCACGATACGGATGGCACCGGCAGGCCGTCATCATTGTGCTGTTGCAATACCGAGCTATGCAATGAACAGGTTGAGCCGTGTTGCTTATTAATTATTACCACTATTACTACTACTGAATTACTAGAACTAATTAATTTTTTAAATTATTGTCGTGTCGAGATATGATTGTGATGTGACGGACTAACTCAACTGTACGATTACATAAGTCAATCCATCATTTATGAGATTCGCCTGAATGAGTAGAACTTCTAAAGCAACAATGGCAAAAGAACAGACTTTATGTATCTTATTATTGTGCCGTTCATTTAGATTCCCGTGGGAGCGGGTCTTTTCCCCGATCATCTGTATTGTCGAGTGTGCGACAAATGTCTCGATGAAGGTACGCTGATGGACTGTACAGAAGCCGCCAATCTGTTCAATCTTACCCATAAACTGAACGCCTGTCAAACGGTTGTTTCTGTTGGCTTGTTCTTAATATTTTTTATTTTAAGTTCTGTTTTTAGTCGTTTATGTAATCTGAGAATTCAATTCTTGGTAGAGGCATACAGTACTCTTACCACTATTGGAGTTATCATCATCAACTTATGACTATAGTCCACAGAAAACTAAATAGACGCCAGGTCGGAACTTTTTGCATTCATTAGGTTTTAATGAAATGTTACCACCAAGCTACGACTACAGGTAGTTGATTGGAATAACAGCATGTTCAAAACGTGCAGCAACATTGATCTGCACTGCAATGGGGTGGCTGATGGTACTTGGTCTTACGAGTCATCAAGTGCAAAGTTAGTTAAATTTTAGATTCCCTTAAGTCTCAATCAAGTTTATTTTTGTTCATGAAATTTAACAAAACCTTGATTTCAACTTGCATTGCAGCTTCTCTCACTGCTGTTCAACACCTGAATGCAACAAGCCAATCAATATCACTATCAACGAGCTGAAGTTGATAGAGAGCACTTTCACTACGACGGTTGGTTAATACGTTCATTTTCTCTCCTTGGCACACTTATCCTATTTTTATAAATCACCAATCTTCCGAGTTCTTCACTACTTTCTATACGGACTTGAACTCCTCGAAGCAATATACTGTACATGTACAGTAGTACTCCTATCATGAGAAGAATTTCATGAATGTTCTCAGCCCACTGCACAACTTTCATCATCAACTGCTACCACATCCACCATGACAACGCCAACGTCATTCATATCATCATCAACGTCACCAACAACAGCAAACACATTGAGAACGTCCACCTCAACAACAACGGTTGCAAAAATGCATCTGTATTAACAGATGTGATTATTTCTAAAAAAATTTCAGCGGTCATCAGCAACAGCGGTACTCGAAACGAAAGCGACATCTTCAGCCACGACCACCAGCGTCATGACAACAAAGATCGCGACCACCACCATAGCTGGTTCCGCATCAACAACTACAAAAGTTTCAACTTTACAGACAACCACCACAGCAACAACAACCATCAAAACAACAACCACAACGGCAGCCCCCACAACAACATCGGGTTCATACAAGATCAAAATATCACCACTTAATTTTTTGATGTTTGTGATTTTCTTTGCTTTAAGATTTTGGAAACATTCATAACTTCATATTTTTTTTGGTTATTTACGATAAAAAGTCCCGCAAAGCGTTGTTAGTGAATATAGGAAATAAGGCTGAGAATTCAAAAGATAAGCTGCATTAAATTTCTGTTCATTTTAAATTTCATGTTTGTTTCAAATGTTACGTTTCATAGTACTTAGTTAGTAACCTCAACCGTTCATGTCTGTATTAAATGACTTTCTCGGTTTATTTGTTTTACGTATTGGTCACTGTTCTACTTTTCACTTTGCGTTTGTTGTTTTTTTCATTTGGTTCTATGTATTTAGTTATTAGAGCACGATTGTTCAAAGCCGAATGAAGTTCCCTAACATAAGAAGATTGTGTTCTGAATTTTATGATATAGGATATAACATCAAATTAATTTTTATGAATGAAAATAGTCAAAGTAAAAGGTATCAAGTTCTAAGGTGTTCGATAACTAAAATGAAACTATTTTAGATTTATATTGAACTAAACTATAGTGCGTCTTATATTTTATAACGTTTTACTAATTTTTTGTTTGTTTTCTGAAACTGTTTGCTATTAGCGTTAATAAATGACTGGTATAATCACTCAACCCAAAACTGGTGAACGTAACACATTGGATAACGCAGTCTGCATGAACACACATACATATGTACAGTATCGAAATAGGGTAATTGGTTCATCCGGTAACTATTCATTCTGAAAGAACAAATACAGGATTAAACTGGTCAGTGGCTCGAACGTCCGTTGCCACGACTACAAAGCGAATGTTAGCTGGAAGCGTCAGATAGAGATAAATGCTAAATGGACCATCACAATGCGCAATCCAATCAGAACAGTTGGTTTTCGGGTGCTCACAAAATTTTGGGGCTGCATTGCATATAATTTTTTTAATATCGCCATGTTAACCTTTTCTTAGAACAGAACCAACCAGTCATCGAATTTTTTCGTAAATTAAACGTAAATTTACATACAGTATATCGGTATATACCCATACCGAGTCTACTGTGGATGCACCAAAAGCGAAGTGGATAATCGGGATTCATCGGCAATGATAATAAACTAGTGCTTTCGACAGAAAACAGGATAATACCTGCGTTCAGAGCCGGTCTGTTATCATTGTCAGGTCAGTTTATCAGACCGGTCATAACCTCGAGACTTAATGATCAACAAACGAGTGTTCTGAAACCAAAACTTTCGCTAAGTTCTAGCTGAATTCAATCACAACCATCTTCCGATTTGCTTATGAATATGTCTGGTCGTGCCAACCTGGTGAATATGTTGGTGTCCCTCATGATTTACCAACTGGTCCAAAGCCAGGAGACCACCATGTCATCAGTATCAGCTACCACTGCAACAACCACGAACACTGCAGCAGCCACCACTACAACTCAAAAACAACAAACAGCTTCTACACCATCAACAACATCAGGAGCTACGGTTTCGATGGCATCCGCTATTCTTAATGGCACAAAAATCACCACAGCCATCACTGAGCCATCAATTGACATTGCCGTAACAGCAATAACAACAACACCATCACCACCACCACCACAACCAACAACAACAACAACAACAAAATTAGCAACATTAACTACAACAACAGCGGTAACGAAAGCAGCTACAACAACAACGACGACGAAAGCAACTACAACAACAACAACAACAACAACAACAAAAGCAGCTCCAACAACGACAACGACAACAACAACAACGACAAAGGAAACAACAAAAACAATAACAGCAATGACAATGAAAAGAGCACCTATTGAAACAACAACGAAAAGTGGTGTCCGAGAGAAATCGCTGAAATGTCTATTGTTGTTCTACTCGTTGCTGATTCAATATTACACCAATAATTTGTTTTAATATTGAAACATTTCGGCTTTTGTATTTTTGAATTGAGTTGATTAATTCGTAAAATAACTCGTATAATATTCCCGAATTAACTGCAAAATTTAGTCACAAAGTTTCTCTTGTGTTTCATCTACTGTATTGCAACATTCGGTTTTCGTCTTTTATTTATGTCTGTCTCTGTTTGTGGTATATGTTTTGTTAATAAACGATATTTTCGTGGCATACGTGTTGTGAATAAATTTCGTTCTACACATGACGTAGAATATTCGGCCTAATAGTCATGTAGTCTGCCAAACAAAACAATAAAACCCTAGATTTTTCAATACATAAGATGTATTTTTAATCAAACCGTAAGGTTACTCGATATTAGAATACATGCCTTTTGTCATAACTAATAAGATAATCAGTGTATAACGGTTTTTAATATAAAAAGGGAGTAACTGATGTGAGCTGTAAAGAACTAGTACTTTTACACGGTTATAATTTCCTTTTACAATCAATTCGACTTAAGCCAAATATAAAAGAATATATAACAGTTAACCTGGAAATCCATAGAGTTTCCCAACCTTCTAAGTTTCAAGTAGCTTTTCAAATAGAATATTTTCTGCCCCCCCCCCTCAAATGTATTTAGCATCACTTGTGCAACTTACCAAAAAACACCCTATCACGCAATGTTATTGGACAGAAACTTGACTTATCCTGAACAAACAAGTTAAAATGAGCTTGTTAAGCACGACAGTTATGATGTTCATATCCAACCATAGCTTATTGTAGCGTAGAATATTTTAAGGAGCATAAGAGCCGCAGCCAAACCAAATAGTGTTTTACAGAGAAAGACAGTTGTCATGGTGTCGTACTAAGTAATTAGTCATGGATAGCCGAGTCACAAGCAAACATCATTTATACATACATATTAAGAAAATAGTCTACAGGGTGTCCCATCCTTAACCGCCGATGTTGACGGCTTCGCATTTGAGTTGTACTGGATCTATATAATTGAAACTTCATTTTCTGATAGAGAAGTCTTTGGCAATTTGTTTGACACTTACCAGAAGTTAATTGGACGTCTGTAGTTTAATTTACGAGCAACCGAAAAAAGGTCCACTTTTGGGCTATATTTTCTTTCGATTCTATGAAAATTGCACCATATCTGTAATGATAAAGAGACGTGAATGGATTCTCGCAACTTCTCGTATATACGCGATCCTTCAAATCACCAAATAGGAGCCAGAATCCAGATGGGTAAAGTCTGGCGACCTGGCCAAACACACAACCTTTCCTGGTTCCAGAATCTCTGCTGGTCCAGGAACCAGGAAAGGTCTCATTGAACCGATCCCGGCAGATACTGATCTAATGAGCTGGAGCACCGTATTATTGGAACAACAAGTCACCTTCCCGAACTCCTATACCTGCGTTAAACGAGGCAACAGCCACTTTTGCAAGAAAGCCAGGACGGTTCGGTATGTCAGCTTCACCCGAGATTGGCTCAATGAGAACTTCCCTGGTTCCTGGCTGATTCCTCGGCGGAGAACAACTTCTGTGGCCTACCAGGTCGCCAGAGTTGATCCACATGAACTCCTGGCTCCAGGGTGATTTGAAAGAGCACGTATATCCGAAAAGTTCCGTAGATACGGGGCAGACACGTCTCAGTATCCTTGAAAAGAAGGGTGCAATTCCCATGGACTCAGGTTATGCAGCCGTGGAAGATGTGCCTCGCCGCTGGAAACGATGTCTCAGTCGAAAAGTCGAGTGAATCCCTTCCGGATCTTGTTCTGTTCCATTCTGGGTTGTGCTACTTCATGTGATGTTGTGCTCTTGTATTCCTTTTTTATAAAATTTCTTGACAAAAATTTGTACTTAAGGAAGAAAAATTAGTCCAAAAGTGGACCTTTTTTCGATTGCTTGTAAATTAAGCTAGGGACGTCCTAATAACTTCTGGTAGGTGTCAAACAAATTGCCAAAGACTTCTCTATCAGATAATGAAGTTTCAATTATAAAGACCCAGTACAACTGAAACACGAAGCTGTCAACATCGGCGGTTAAGGATGGGACACCCTGTAGATAAAGAGAGATTTGTTATCGGGTTGTTTTGCAATACTCGTAGATTGTAAAAACTGATTGAGAACAAATCAGTAGATTTTGGAAACGTTTCAGTAATTTTTTCAAGCATCTACATTAATACAAGCCAATTGCAAAAGTTTTGAATTCCTTAGTTTTTTTCGCGTAAAATGTCCCTCGTGCAGATTTGTGAATTGAATGAAAAAGCCATGACTAAACATCCTTTTCTGCTCTTCTTATCAACAGCATTAGTCCTAACGGTTAGATGTTTCTTTAACTGACTTCGTAAACTTATTTATGATTTACAGTCGCAAGGTTACAGGTTTTTGACGCAGGTATCTTCTCAAACCTCAAGCTCCTCAATCTGTTCCGAACCGGATGTCTTCTGCTGTCATCAATGTATCAATTGCACGGACAGCGGTGTTCCTGCTGAATGTAGTGTTACCGATAAAGCTTGCATTTGGGTTGGGAAAAAGATCATGCAGCACAGAACAATTTTGTTACACCAAATAAAATTTCTAACTCATGTAAAAGACTTTGTTACACACTCTCAATTAAAAATGTTATCTTTTCAGTCCAAGTCGCCCACGGAAGACCAGAAAGGTATTTGTTGTGGATTATTGTTTCTCTTGGGAAATTTATGGAAGATGCAAAGTTAAATTAGTAAGACAGTAAATTTTTGTTTAATGCTGTTTAGGGTGCACAACCTTGAATATGTGCAGCGATATCGAAGAAGCGGTTGACCTCACCATGCAGATTTGCGAATTCTTGAAGCATCAAATTGACAACTGTGAGGAGTTGACATTGGACCAAATGATTGGTGGTGAGGTTGCAGAGTCTGCCGATGGTTCAGATTGCGAAAACCGAATGCGCTTGGCCTATCCAGTATGCGGTAAGAGCAAATTTGTGAATTTGGGAGACTTTTTAAATCATTTTTACTACATTTGTGATCTTGATCTGCATATGGCAGGCAACGCAACGCATCCAGCAATAAACGATACAGCTTGCAGTATAGCTCTGCAACAGGTCAACGATAAGTGTGGAGTTACAGCGACCAATTCCGACCAGTTGCTAGTGGTAATGACGCATCACGTAAAGGTTGTTGCTTATATCTGACTCTTGCATTTGTAAACTTCAACTTTAGTGATATTCTACCAGATGCGAATCAATATATTAGAACTGCGTTTCAGGAAATGTGCTTGATATTGAAAGTAAACGCAACCGAAGAGTATGAAATGTACCAAAGAAGGTACGAAGTTGTAGGCTCTTTAAAATGCGCCATTGATGATGTTGGAAACAGACGATGTTGCTGCAAACAAAATTTGTGTAATGATAACGAGGTTTGTCAATTGAGCTTTTTAACTGAAACATCAAAAATCTTCATTCAAGCTAAATAATACAGGGATGAAGCCAACTACAGCCGAAACCATGTCTAGTTTAACATTCCAGAAACTAACAGCAACGTCGCTAACTTCTTCAATGGCATTGGCGACAACACCTGTAACCACTAATCTACCACCAACAGCATCATCAACAGAAGTGGTCGCAACAACAAAAGCAGCAGCTGAGAAAACAGATAAAAATATTATGTTCCTGAAGACTATGGTTTTCTCGATGTTAATTTGCCCTCTTGTGATATTTTTTGGCGATCACTTGCAGTAAAAAGCATTGAATGATTAGTTTGCTTGATTCGTCATGAAACATGGGATTTATATTCTAACAGATCATTTATTTTTACACGTTTCTGTTGTTCAGCAAAACATGTTTGAATGTACTTATCTTCCTTCATTTTGATCTACATTTACAGAAAAGAACAGTAAACAGCTATCCATCGGATTCAATTAGGAGGGTCATTAGCCGACGCCGTGACTAAGTGACTAAATTATTTTGTTAGATCGCGATTTTGGTTGTCAGGACAACTTGCTTTACAATGACATTAAGCTTTGTAAACGTTACACTGAGCTGTTCACTCAATACACATCTAACTCAGTTATTCACTTAATTTTGCGTTCTGAAGTACGTGGTAGATTCCTATCTTACCGTTTTCAATACCGGTTTATTCACTAATGTGATGACAATAGCTTTCGAGCAATTATTGAAGTTTGGAGCGGTTGCCTTATTGACCAATTAGCAGATTCAGTTAGACATTAAGGTTAAATACTCATAGTGAACGGCTAGACATCAGACATCAATAACATGAAGATTTTAACCGACCGTTTTGTTCAGGTTATTACAATTCATTTGATGATTCTTTGTTTCAAGGTACCAAATTGATCATTCACATTTTTTCTCGCACATTCATTGATAATAACTCAGTTTTTCAGATTACAAAATCACTAGAATACCCATTCACATTTTTTCTCGCAAATTCATTGATAATAACTCAGTTTTTCAGATTACAAAATCACTAGAATACCATCGTTGTTGAAACTAGTTGAATCATATCTTCGTTGAACCGGATGGGTTGCTGAAAAAATACGTGAAATGACGAACTTCATACTGACGTACATTGCGCCATTGTCGATGTTCCTTCTCAATGTTGGACGCTCACTGATCGTCTTTGAATTATTCCGTTTACGCAACACCACAGATACCGATTTCCTAGATGTGGTGGTTACCGCATTAGGTTTAGACCGTAATTGTGTCAAAACACTGCTAAGCCGGTTCCGTTTTTTTCTTAATAACAAATTATGTTGGTAAATGAATAACAAGTAAAACACAACACAAAACTGCGATGAAAAAAAGACATAAAAGTTCTCGTCTACGTGAGAATGCATGACTTCTCATTCAGGTTCAAGCGCAAACGTCAATTGTGTCAACCACACTAGACTATCAGTGTTCGGCCGCTGGAGCCTTCTGCTGTTATGAGTGTGGCTCGATCGGCAACCAAACCTATTGCTCCGATGGTGGAACACCTCAGACATGTGATCCGACGTCCAGAGCCTGCTTTCACGTGTGTTAAGTCAATTAATGATACATGAACAGTATTTGAAAAAAATCTATCCCTTGCTCATGCTGCCATGCTTTCACTCACTCACTCACTCACTTACTCACTAACTCACTCACCCAATCACTAAATTTTGTTCAATTCAGACATCGAATGGAAATGACGCGATCAAAAGTTTGTTGATTCCAAGGGTTTTGAGTTTTGTTATGGATGTTGTTTTTGCTGCTGCTGCTGCTGCTGTTGTTGTTGTTGTTGTTGTTGTTGTTGTTGTTGTTGTTGTTGTTGTTGTTGTTTTTGTTGTTGTTTTTATTAAAATTACTATCACTTTACTTATTAAATTGGCCATCTTACTTACTATTTTACCCACTTTAGTGTGTATGTCACCCGAACAGTGCGATGTGATGGAAAGTACAGTGGCGGGTGAGCAGGAGAAATGTGGCGAACAAAAAGAGTGCTTGAATCGATTAACGTTGGGTGGCATGAAGTGTATGGCAGATGATGCGGGACAACGCACATGTTGCTGCAAGACATCTCTGTGCAACATTGTTGGCTTTAATCGAAGATTTTTTAATTTTCTAAATAGTTATAATTTAGATTAAAAACCAACTTAACGAAGCCTAATTATCTTCGCTTATTCTGAAAAGACAAAAAAATATGAATACTAGGGTTCACCACAGGGCAGAGTCACCCTGTATGTGTATTCGCTTCAGAATCCACCACAAACAACAACAACAACAACAACAACAACAACAACAACAACAACAACAACAACAACAACAACAACAACAACAACAACAACAACAACAACAACAACAACAACAACAACAACAACAACAACAACAACAACAACAACAACAACAACAACAACAACAACAACCACAACAACAACTACAACTTCAACTACAACAACAACAACTTTATCGTCAACAACTTCGAAGGAGACTATAACAACAGCAGCCGAGAAAACAACTTCAGCAACTGTGGAAGCAACAACCTCCGAAACCACAACCGTAGTTGCAGCAAAAAACGTGTTGATCTTAGTGTTAACCATGATGCTTATGTCATTGATTGATGATCAGTTTCTATAAAGCACCAACTGTTATACTTTAACTTTATTCAAGTTTAATGATGTGTGCTTTCAGACTTTTGTCCGTTTGATAAAAAAATTGTGATGTAATGAATTATTTGTTTGTCTTAATGTTTTGCAAGTGCTGATCCTGGTGTCATGCTTGCTAACAATTCTGGGACCTCAATACCTCTGGTAGTTCAGCGAGAACACCACTCTACGTAACCAAACACCACGACCACAGTAATCAGCGTCATACATGCACTACCGGACGAGAAGGGGAGGGAGAAGTGAAATCGTCCCTCTTTGGCGGTTTAAAAAACTTTACATTTTTACTGAGGAGTAGGTGTAAGGATCTTAAAACTGTCCATTCCTCCCACTTTGATAAAAAAAATCCCTCCATTTGAAGGTTAAGTCATCCGTCACTGTACATAGTCAGAAAAAAGCTGTTTGCCCATTTGGTTGCTGTCACTTGTTTTGTTGGAAAAGAAAGGGGTGGTATTCGAATGAGGGGTACTTTCCGGCCAATTGTAATCCGATTGTAGAGATGGAAAGTTCTGTTAAGGTCAAAGAGCCCAAGTTTGGTTCCGGTGTTCAAGAAAGAAGATTTAGTTGGTGAAAGCGAGACTTAAGCGATATGAAAAAATATTACAAGAACATAAACTTAACTGAGTTTGAAGAAAATAATCTTTAGTTCATTTGTTCAACTCTACGATGGAAAAATTATTCACTGACAACTACATCGACAGTAATCCGATCATATGGTTTGTCAGTGAAGGCCTCTGCTGGTCCTATTTTGATGGGCGCCTAAACACCCAAATAACTCATCTAATGGAGCCGATGTTTGCTTAAAAGTTTAACATGCATTATAAACGGAGAAAAAACACACTTGTAGGCATGATCGTAGCAAATATGTAGCATAGAGAGTGTGAGGATTAATGAAATCTAGTGAAAATACAAATGAGTTCATGTCTTCTAAAACCTCTTTGAACGTCGTTTCTATATACACCGTCCGTATTCAAGGACTACGGTTAGTTTATAAAAGTGAATTTAACTCGATCATATTCTGCAAGATTTGTTGTATAAAATTGATATGGAGTATCGGTTGGTAGGATACAACAACTGTGCAACCGTTGGCAATACATGCAATAACAATTTCTTGTTTAGACATTACCAACCAATTCAGAAATCAAGGAACATTGCCGGCCTCTCCAGCATGTGATCATCCCCCCTGGGTAACCCACTAATTCTTCATTGAACAAAACTCGTCACGCCGTTCAAGAACATCGGGAAACTTCTGGAACTCTACAACTTTGAGCTCTGAACAGTTAAAATTAAACAAAACAAACATGCTGGCAGTTTCACTGATGTTAATGCTGACTTGGAGAATATGTATTGTTTGGAGTGTAGAGACGAACTTCACGGATTATCAATCACCAGGAAATGAAGTCATCGAAAACAACAACTTGGACGAAGATTTTGTTAGTGAGTGAGTGTGTGAGTGAATGAGTGAGTAAGTGAGTGAGTGAGTGAGTGAGTGAGTGAGTGATTGAGTGAGTGAGTGAGTGAGTGAGTGAGTGAGTGAGTGAGTGAGTGAGTGAGTGAGTGAGTGAGTGAGTGAGTGAGTGAGTGAGTGAGTGAGTGAGTGAGTGAGTGAGTGAGTGAGTGAGTGAGTGAGTGAGTGAGTGAGTGAGTGAGTGAGTGAGTGAGTGAGTGAGTTGTAAAAAAAGCATCGTAAAATATAGGAACGCTAATTTTACTCGATTGATAATCTTCAACGTTTTGTTTGAGCTTTTGATTCGAAATTTTACAAATTGTACTTTATTAAGATACTTCAATCTCGAAAACAGAATACAATCAACGACCAAAAGTGTTCAGACATTTTCTACCATCTGTATAATCATTCAATTCGCAGACTGATGAAGTTCCTGATGCTTTCTATCTCGATGAAGTTTCTTCCAATGACGAACACTATCCGCTGGAAGACACGTCGATCCTGGCATCCGAAACTCCAACTTTGGCAACGGAACCCAAGCTCTCAACATCAAGACAGAAACTTAAAGGATTGCCGAAAACCAGCGTTCGAGTTCAGCGAAACAACAGTGAAGCGACGAACATCACCACACTTTTGGATGGGTTGTTGTTTGGTTACGATCAAAAGATTCGACCCATTCATCAACATGGTTATCTTTAATTACTTTCCATGCAAGATTTTTGAATGAAAAATATGAATAACAATAACATATTCATTACCAATAATGAACTTCAAATAGAATTAAATGCTTCAACTTCAAATAATGATTAAACTTTTGAATCGTGACAGGTCAACCGACAAAGATCTATATTGACATTTCGGTGCGCAGCATGGGACCGATTTCCGAGATTGATGGGGTTTGGTTGAAACTTAACCATTTATATATTTTATACTTTTTATTATGGAAATATAATAATAAAAGTTTTTAATATCAAACGTTTTCAAATAACCCAATAAATTACAAAAACAGCAAAAGTTACAAAAATAGCAAAAAAATTATCTACTGATAACTTACAGTACTGAATCACAATGCTAATTCAGAGTTACGCGCTTGATTGTTATTTTCGTCAAGCCTGGTTTGATACACGACTTACGTTTGAGAGCGTGAAACATTCGAAGCTGAGTCTTGGTATGAGCATGCTTGACAAGGTTGGAGTAGATACAGGGTGTCTGATCAATCATCTTCCTCTGCATGTATGCACCAGTCGATTGAATAACAGACTACCCAAACATTATATAACAAGTTATTTAACCGATTGACTGCCATAAATATCCTG
>OZ038448.1:12313576-12356119 GCA_964036265.1 Daptonema setosum
CAGACATTCTCAGGCGGTCATAATTGCGTTTGGTGCCAGTGAATGGCGTACTGATTACGGCATATAATGTAGACCACAATATTTACTCATGGCAACTGGTATTGGTCAGCTGTCCAAACTATGACTTTTTTATTTAAAATAGAAAAGTAAGTATGATATTTGCTTGTATCAGTGGACAACCAATAAGTTTTTTGAGTGACGTTTATGTGTGCAAAACAATCACAGAGAAAATAATGATTTGAAATTACCGTGACAATGGCACGCTTTCTGTTCTAGTATCCCAATCAATTGAAAATGATATACAGTTTTTTTCACTCAGTTCTGATTTTAAGTTATGTAGCTAGAATTGATATTATTATATTATATCGTATGCGTATGTATTATTATTACGTATTTCATGTTTATACAGGGTGGCTCAAAAAACGTTTAACCAATATTGTGAAAGTTGCAGAAAAGGTATGGCACTGCGATATAGCGCATTAGAAAGAGCATATTTTGACTTAAAAATTATGTGTGACTATAGTTTATTTCAGTCATTTACTGCTTTTACAGATGAAATCAAGATAAAAACACCGTATTTCAGCAAAAAATATGGCTTATCGTGTGTTAAAACTTAAAGCTAAAATAACTCTATAAACGGTAGAAAAAATAACTTCAGACAAGAAACATTTTTTTAAACTGAAAACAACGTTAACCTTTTTTAGGTTAATCACGCAAAAAATGTGTTTGATTGGTCATTGAGAATCCTGACTACTGCAGGCAGGTGCTGTGGCTTGAACTCGTTAAAAATCATTCGATTACACAATAATTCATGAAACGGAGCTGATTGACTTTTTATAATAATAATATCATCTGGTTTTAACAACTAATCATTGTTATGATAGTAGAATAACCAAACGAGCAGTAAACGAAACAGAGCACACAAATACGCACAACCAACACGCACAGGGTTAAGTTTTGTTTCAAAAGACGCGCATTTACAAATTTATATTCCACTGCTGCTGTAACCTTCTAAACTTGATAATATGACCTAAATTATCAAGTCAATATATGCTCTTTCGAATGCGCTATACCGCTTTGTTATAGCTTTTCTACAACTTGCGTAATATCTGTTCAAAAGTGCCACGTTTTTTAGCCACCCGGTACACACGTGTGAATTTCTTTGACCAATGTCCAAGTTTATCCCGACCTACATTGGCTTTTAGAGTTTGAGGGGAAGTAGAAGTAAAAAATTAACAAAGGAACAATAAAAAGTCAACAGTTGGCTCGGATCGGAGGTACTTGAAAAATAGAATACCTCGTCAGATTTGTCAATCAGAATGTTTTCGCTTGAAACTTGGACTCGGCGTGTTTGAGTAGTTTAAAATACAAGTTTGAACTTTTTAAAGTTTCAATCAAGTGTTATCCGGTTTACCGTTTCATAGATTTTATGGGTAGGCTGCTGTTTGATTGATAGTCCTAGTTATTCACTTGAAGTCATTTACGATCTTTCTGGAATTCGTTCGACCAGATTTCTATTTTATGGTGGAATTTATTGTTTTGGTGTTGGTCAATTCTCAAATTGTGCCATTTGCCTTCAATGCTTTAAATTTGAGTGGTAAAACCAAAACCAGCCAACCAAAAACTAATTTTTCCACATTTCATTCGTTGTTTCAAACTAAATTCCTGCGAATCTTAGTGTGGTTAACAAAATTCAATGTAAACTATCTCCATTTCTCGTCCGCTAGTGCTATGTATTACACAACACCAATTACCGCCAATCAATTAGGGCCGTTTGCGGTTTGTAGACGCCAAACTTTCTACATATGTTGACCAAATTCTTGAAAGTGGATGAGCAATTCAATGATTTTTTTATGATGAAAACAATGTTTATAGCGAAAAGTTTGTTCTAAAAAATAGTTTTAGGTTGTTAGAAAAAATCGCTTTCTAATGCCTTCCAATTTTTTTCACATCTAATCATATTCTGCGTCGATTTTTCATTCCATAATGTACCCTCAGATTACTAGCGGACGAGCCATAACTTCTAATAGAAGGAAATCTCTCTAAAGAGGGGGACTGTCAGAAGTTAGGTCATTTCTAGGTTAGAACAAATTATACTTTTCGGAACTGCCAAAGAGATGAGAACTCTACTTTTTTGTTCTTGTCCTCTAGTGCCTCAAATTCAAAACAAAATAGAGATGACGCACTAGCGGACGAGAAGGGTTGGGAAAGTGGAATTCCCCCTTTTTGGCGATTTCGAAAGCTAGACTTTGTTCTCTAAGGTGTAGGTAAAATAGCCTGAAAACTGCTGATTCACCCTCTTTGAAAAGTTCCCCTCCCTTTGGAGATCTGACTCGTCCGCCAGTGAGATGACGATACCTCTCCATCCAAAACCCCTGGCTCACCCCCACCCCCTCCCCAGATACCCCGTGGTTCACCGGTCAGATGCGGTCTTCAGTGAAATATGGTCGTTGTTTATAAGCTACATATTTGGTGGTACAACGGGTTCCTGACGGCGGATGGATGACATGTTTCTTAACTACGGATTATCCTTTTATTTCCATTTAAGGAATGTTTTTATCCAAATATGGGTTTCAACAACCGACTATAGTGAAGTTCATGTGAACTAACATTCGTAGTTTCGAATGATCCGGGGTTCGTCCATCCGTCTCAAGCCGGGAAGGGGGAGGGGGGGGGGGGTGAGTCACCGGCGGACAAGCCAAACATCCAAAGAGATATCATTATTTTCAAAGTGGGGGAATCGTCCAAAATTAGGTAAGTTTACCTACACGTGAAAAAACATAATCTTCATTTTTATAACCGCCAAAGAAAGGGGGATTCCACTTTCCCCCTCCTTCTCGTCCGCTAGGGGTGAGCTGGGTGGCAGTGATCAGCAGCACCACTGGTGGTTGAGTAACTTTGAGGTTTTACATCAGGTTTCGTCATAACATGTCAAACATTTAATTAGAGCCAATTTAAAGCATAACGATTCTCCACCGTTAATTGAAGTTTACATTTTGGCTTATTTCATTAAAAGAAATCTCAGTTTAATTTATACTTTGTTTATTTTGAGCGACAGTCGATTTCTATCTAAGGCGTCAGTTAAAAAGCCCGTCTCTTCTCCTCACATCTTAGCCCACACGTTGCCTGCTCAGTCGATAAACATTGAAG
Organism: Daptonema setosum; assembly: GCA_964036265.1. Lineage (NCBI taxonomy): Eukaryota > Metazoa > Nematoda > Chromadorea > Monhysterida > Xyalidae > Daptonema > Daptonema setosum. Next base: position 12,316,727 of record OZ038448.1, read on the forward strand.
AACTTATTTCTGTGATTTATATAACTGAAAAATGAACGAAGAAGTTTTGGTTTTGGGTCAGGAAACAAGAAAAAACCGTGCTATACGAAAAAAAAGAAGAAAAACAAGTTAACGAGCTGTATGAGCTGTGCAATTTGCGCAAATGTACAAAATTTTAAAATGCAGATTTGAAAATTGTGGAAAAACTCTCTTTGTGTGAAATTATTTTGAGATTACCACATATTCTTTCGCGTTAAAGTACTAAAAATATAGACATACATGCCAGTGTTTTTTATTCACATACAGGGGGGGGTCCAACTTAGGGTTTGTTTTTGACTTAACTTTTGCAGTGTTCAACAGATTAAAAAAAATTAAGTGTCATCCAAAACAAGTCTTAAAAATTGTGCTTCCTTCCCTAAAAAGAGAAGGAAAATTCATCATTTCCCCCTAAAATTGCTTTCGTATAACTGGCATAAATAACGCAATGAATGTCTGAATTCAATTTCGTTTAAAGCAAACTATATTTCAATTTTTTTCAAATGACACTTTAATTTTTGAAATCAGTTTAACATTGCGAAAATTTGACCAATTACAAAACCGGATTTCTAGGTGGGACACCCTGTACACACATACAACATATGTATATGTTATGTATTCCATGTGCCTGTGAACAATGGGAACCTTGTAAACTGATACTTAACCTTTGTTTACTAACTGATTCTGAAGTGGTCCAATATTTTTCTCGCTTATGTTTCACTTGCGAACTCGGACAGTTGAAAAGAAAATGCGCATACGCTAATATTCATATCTAAGTTGAATTTTGTGCAATTGTTTTTCTACAATTATATGTTATTGTACGAACCCAGTTCCTGTGATTGATGTTTCTTCGAATATTATAGTCGTTTTTCCTGTTCTTGTCTAACGCCTTGCCTGATCGAAATTCTCTCATGATGTTTCGCTTTCAATCATAAAAAAGTACAACAAACAGAGGTTACCGAGAATTAAATGAAGCGATTAGTATAGGACGTATTTCTAGTGGAATATTAAGGTTGATTTAAACTGTGAAACTGAAACATCATTGAGAGAATTTTGCAAACGTTAAGTCAGGAACAAGAAGAACTACTATAGACGTCAAGTTCATTACAGAAACCACTTTGTTAGTCGACACGACTGTTCATTTCAGTTAAATGTCACCGATTAATCAGCAAGAAGCCGGCCCATTTTAATTATTTGTACATTATATTTAGCAAAATCGAACATAGATGTTCAAAATTAACTACTCAGTGTAGAATACGTTATATCAGCCTGTTAATCTGTGCACTATTTCTGGGGTTTGTTTACTCGGGTTGCGTCGCGATTAAAGCTGATTTCAGGACAGCACGATGGAGATTGCAAACTTGGAGGAAGGTACAGACTTGCCGATTTCTGTTGTTCATACCGCGTATAGTTTGATATCACAGAATAAATGAAATGTTCGACAAATTTGATGTTTGAATTTTGGAATCTATTTTATAAGTTTATGAAAAGTACGCAGTTCGCCCTTCCATTCGGTGCTTTCGCCTCCACGGTTGTTACGCGTCAACAACCAGACAGTCATATTGCATAGATTCAGATGGCTGATTACACTGAATTATGATCGGGGTTTGGCATTTTGTCAGTTGTTATGTGTAATAAATTATATAAAGTGCATTTATTTACAGTTCATTTACACAGTTAACACTTTTTAGGGGATATTTCCTATAAAACCTTTCCCTCTCGTCCAAATACTGTTCATGTCTGTTTGTTCGATGGGATGGATTATTTTACCTTCATTAAAAGTTACCTCATTCAGTAGGATCGAACTGGCTCCTTCGGTCATCGAAGTGCGTCATTGGTTCATTAAAACACGCATTTTTTCGTGCCATAGATTTTTAAGTGAGGGAACGGTTTCACGATAAAATGCCACATAAAACGAGTTTTCATGAATAAAAACAGAGTATACAAATAAAAAGATTTCTATATTTTTCCTTAGTGATTTTTCATCTGCCGATCGTGTTCTCTATATCATTAATATTAACTTATATTAAATTAAAACAATTTACATCAATTTGTACAATATTTTTGATAAAAAAAAATTCAGATTTAGATGAAAACTTTTCCATGACAAATGATGACCCAGGTTGGTTGGCGGGTCATGCGCATGCAATCTGACGCGTTTACACTTCTCATAATCATGAATTCAGCTGGATGATTAACTTTATGATTAAAAATACATACCACACTTTTATTGATCGCTGAGAGTAGATAAAATGTGCTATTTATAAGTATCGTAGCTTATTTTTAGTTTTTTATACATTCGTATTTCGTCACTTGCGTAATTTCCTGGTTTAGATGACATGCTTTTTAGACTGACGAACATTTAGTTTCTCTTGGAGTTATTAATCAAGTCAATTGGAGAACTTTTTCCGTTTAACATTATGTTCATATAAGATGTTGGACGATTTATAATGGGTCATTAAGTACAGGTCACAGGTAATAAATAGTTCCTGCAATATTTCAAGTGAAAATAACAAGATTTTACTCATTTTTTTTCAAACACATCAAGTTACATCTAACTTGTGAACATATTTTCTGACCACCCCTTAGTTTAGAAGTTTGTTCAACCTAGTTAGTCGAGTTTGGGTAAGACCCATCAAAAAGGGTTATATATGACGTCATGTCCAAAATGTCCAGGGAACACACATAAATAAAGTGGGAGTCGGGCCAGGGCCTATTTCTGGGTTGACCCAGCTCCTATTGGCACATACGCCGCCCATATGTGTGCCGGTGCCCACTAGCGGACGAGGGAAGAACTGAAAATGGGTTTCTGCCTTCTTGGCAGATCCAAAAAATTGACTTTGTTCCTTAAAAGGTGTAAGGATAATGTTATCAAAACTGCTGATTTGCCCATTTTCAGAGAAAATTTCCTTCCCTTCAGAATATTGACTCATCCGCCAGTGCCTTGCCGTACTCGGCTTAGCAGCGGGTGGCACATTTTATTTCTGATTTAGTTGTTGCCACGAGTACCCAATACTTTATATGTTGATTTCGGATTGCGTGAGCTGGTAAGAGGCATATTTTCAGTGTAAAACATTCGTACAGAATAGTTCTACTGCTAATTAGGTGCTGAACATCCGCCAATTTAGATGCGTACTGGACTTGTTTTCGGCGCTGCTGGCGCTCTTCTCGGCAGTCCGACTTTGACGGGCGGTTAAAAACTATAATAAATCGCCAAATTTTCTAAATTTCGTTATAAAGGTTAAACTTACATTAGTTTGGTGAGTTTTCACCTTTGTAGTAATTTCCTCAAGAACAACCCATTATAATGGTATTTGGTTTGATGGTTTTAACACTTCCGCCACTACAGACTTTGCGGCCCCATGACTCCCTGCTGTAGTTCTTCTTCTCGAGCAGACATGCCAAACTTTCCGACATATGTACAAATAGACTGAATGGGATATTTCCGCTGCGCCATGATACCATTCTAGGCATACTGTTTTACGATCGCGAAACCATCAGATTTACCAGTTTTTGACGAGAATGTTTACGATCATTTAATAAAAAAAACTTACTTTTTTGCAATAAATTACAAAACGGCGAGACCATCCAATCTAAATTTTTCTGTTCATACGCATGTAAAAACACAGATTACATTATTCGACCATTTGTTATTGAAATTGTGTTTCCAGAACAGCAAAATGAAATGTGTCAAACAAACAGTTGTTCTTATTATTCAACTCAACTTCATCTGCCGATATCTAATTCACAAACTTTTCAAAGATTTAGTTCATAAACAATAACCGAAATTCAGTCTTTAGGTAAAATGATTGCAAACTTGTATCGAGTTAGAACACCAACACCACTCGACCAGTCTCTCTACTACCAGTCGACGATTCGCTCATGGTCGGCCACCCAATTTCCCTCCCAGTCAGTTATTCTACTTCCATGCATTTGCCCTTGATTCCGTCCGATTTTTCCTTACTGCTCGACGATGGTGGCGTACTATGGAACTCACTAACCAGGTGATGTACGACTTCGATAATTCTTTATCGTGATTGTACATAGTTCATCGATTCAATCCGAATAGATGTGCCTTATGTTTGAGTGCCAAGGCGGATGTTTTGCGTTCTGTTTTTCTCCGCCTTTCGCTTTCTGCGCCCGCATTTCATTAGTTTCTTGTGCATGTTTGATCGGTCGGTTACAAGTGGCAACAAACGTTGACCAATAGTCCGGCTAAATGCCAACAGCACTCTGTTTCTCTTCAAGCTGCCTTGCCTTCAACTTACTTTTAAGTAATCAAGAAAAGGCAATCAAAAAATTAACACAAATCAGACTGCTAATGCGTGAGTGATTGCACCATTAACGGTCCATTTGTAGTGGTGTGTCTTCTTGAATGATACACTGAAGAAGCAACCACAAGTTTCTTGGTTCAGTCTGGGCTGACGTAAATCTACGTACATACTGTACATACAGGGTGTCCCACTTAAAAGTCCGGTTTTGTTTTCGCCATAACTTTTGCAGTGTTCAACGGATTTCAATAATTTAAAAATCATTCGAAAGACAATTCTTGAAATTTTTGTTTGCTTAAAAGAAAATTGAATTTGGATACTTTTACCGGTAGTTACGCAAATTTTACGAAGACACCTAAATTCGACATTGAAAAAAATCCGTTTTTAATAAAAATTAAAATTCATATTTTAATTAGAAAATGTTTTCAAACTTGATTTTTCTGCTTATCTTCTCTTGATTGTAAACCAAAGAACATGAATTGTTGTTGTTCGTCAATGTTTTAGACATTTCTTGCATTTGCGCAAAAATGTTGAATCTCAGTGCAAACAATCAATAAGTGCTTTCATTTGGTTTTTAAAATGGTTCATTAGGTTTTATAAAAATATGAAATGATTATTTGTGATTTTCTTACTAATTTTGACTAGTCTGACATGCAGAAAAACGTTATAAGTTAAGTTTATTAAAAAAATATGAAGAAAAAGTAGAGGAAAAAACCTCCCTTTTCGCTAAAATGGGGGTGCTTTCGTATAACTGACATAAATAACGACAGAAACACCAGAATTCAAATTCATTTGCAGCAAACAAAATTTTCAAGAATTGTCTTTCGAATGACACTAAAATTTTTGAAATCCGTTGAACACTGCAAAAGTTAGACCAAAAACAAAACCGGACTTTTAAGTGGGACACCCTGTACATAGGTGGAGTAGCCGGTCAATGAATATAACCTTTCATGCCTTTTCGGTATTTTATGTATAGTGAGGTTGATAGGCGATTGGTGATTGCTTTATTGACTTCGATGTGTTCCACGTCAGAGACTCACAATTACAAACCTTATTCAGTCACAACTAAAAAGTTGGGGTTTGTCAACAGCGGCATTAGCAATTTCTGCTTCATAATCAAATCTTTTCCACGACACCTACAGTACGTTTAACGTATATTGAATTTTTTTTACGAGTTATCGTTTTGTGCTTTAGACATCAGCTTCATCGGCTGTACGAGCCATATGGAAGAACTTACCGCTCATTGATGCCGGACGAGATCAACACTCGTCGCTTCATCCTCTATCGTTGCGTGAAAGTCATTGCCGATTTTTTCCCTTTCTTCAGTTTCGAGAAGGAAGCCATTAATATTTTTCTTGACTTTAGTTTGTTTACTATCAGTTTCGTTGCGCCGCACGTGTTTGAAACACGGGCAATTGTGGCCAAACGTAACACGTCATTACGTCGGTGTGACGCGGGCGTAGAGCGGCATCTAGCGGTGTTTGCTGCCAATTCCAATCACAGACCGGGGTATGCCACTGACATGCCATTGGCGCCGGGCACACACACAAACCCGGTCAGATGGTCATATGTGATTAGAATGTCCGCCCGGTTTTATGTTAGCACCTAGTTTCATATGAACCTGGACTCACATGAAGAATTATCTTATTTTCTTAGGAAGATGACCGCTAAACAGTCTTGAAAGGTTATTGACACTCGATTTTTTTCGATGTGTGACATCGAATCGAGTTATGTGTGGTGATCTGTTCACAAAGAAGTTTTCACTTTAGTGTAATTTAGAGTTAACTGGTCCACTGACATGAAACAGAATGGCATTTGATATCCGAAAAACGAATACAAGGTTTTTAATCCGAATTGTTTTTTTTTCTCTTCTGGTTCCATGCAAACGACATATTAATAACTATACGGTTTTGCTTTTCTGATTCCGATGGCACATTCCTGCTTATCGAAGAGGTAAATACAATTTCGCGACACTCAAATGCACTGCGCTTCACTATGAAAAATATTAGTGGCTGTATAGTGGTCAAGTATTCAAACGATGTAAATATGACATAAGCAATGCGTCAACCACAATGCAAACGAACACACTTACACTTGTACACAACACTCATCGTGCGAACTAAACAAGTGTATGTATACATACATACATCACTTACAAACGAGCCAAACCCCTTAAGGAAGGGAAATCTTTTCAAAGAGGGGGAATTGGCAGAAATTTGGCCATTTTACCGATAACTTGAGGAACAAACCATATTTTATAAAACCACCAAAAAAGGGGGAATTAAACATTCTCGATCTTCTCTCGTCCGCTAGTGGTGTATATGTACATTGATGACGAACAATCATACGCGAGCACTCGTTGCCAACAAACCATTGGCACTACCATCGTGTTAAACCGTTAAATATTTGAGACATCATGTTCTGGCAGTTTAACAGGGTATCATATCATTGTGCCAATAGTGTGCCAAGCATTTTGCCGATTGGAACAAAACTGCTTGTATTCAGAAATGACACGAACGATGATGATGATAATGATTTGAATGATTCATCTTTTGTTTAGTCTTAAGACCAGCGTGTCCAGCGTGCTATGTGCTCTGTGTTGTCCAAACTGTTAGGTGACAAGCGAGCGCGCGCGTATTTACATCGCAACAGAACGACTTAATGTTTCATGCGCTTTGTTATAAATTGTGCAGTTTGTTTGCAGCATCGTCACCGCTGTATTGTGTTGTGTATCTGCTACACGTGCAGCTGTGGTTGCCCCGCCCCATTATTTGTGCTTGTTGTCACCCTGTGTTGGCGCGCGCCACACCCGAACATAACCGGGTGCCTCTGGCAAACGAACTAAACCTCCAAAGGGAGAGGAATCTTTCAAAAAAGTGGAAGTCAGCAGTTTTGAATCTACTTTACCTACACTTTTAGAAACAATTTTTCACATTTTGGAACTGCCAAGGAGGGGCAATTCCGTTTGTTCGTTCTTCCCTCGTCCGCTAGTGCCGTGCGCCTACAACACGAGCTAAACCATGCACCACTGCACCACAATGCACTTCATGCGGATGACAAGCATGCTTCATGAACTCTGTCAAAGCCTTTGAGATTAAAAATTGCTTTAGGAACTTGACATTAAATACTTTCCTTCCCTCTAACTGGCATTACTTGAAAAGAAACAGCAACGAACGTTGCAGTTTTTGACCAGAAAACATTTTTCAATTCACTCGCTGTCAAGTGGCACATGCATACAGATAGGCAAAGTACTCACTTGATATATTCTACTTTTAAAATTAGAATATCTAAATGTGTTCCAGATTGCGTGTGCCCTCAGTTTTCAACGTTTCTGTGGTTTTATGCTACTCATGTACACGGAAACTTACTTTATCAATGTAGATTAAAACATTGAATAACCGGAGAGAGCGAGAGCTGAATGTGTTTTTTATGGTTTTGGTGCAGATGTAACAGTTAACCACAAAGTTACAGTTATGGTCTTTTATATGCCATTGTTCTTGAAAGGTTGAATACTATAAAAATGTAGGAAGAACCTTTTTAGCTAAACTTCTGTGTATGTACATATTTATATAGGTACAGGGTTGGTAAAAACCAAACGATTTGACCGTATTTATAACAGCGACCAAATCTATATCAGCGTAAATACAAATTTTTACTCTTGGCTTCTATCATTAGAAGAACTTTATCTTAAACTATTGTTCTTGGAATTTTTGGTTTCGACTCGTACTTCAATTTCTCATTTCTGAATTTTAATTCCATTTCTCATTTTTCAATAGGTATGTAGCTCGAAAAAATTATACATATTTTCTCTTTTAACTGTGATTTTTTATATTCGGAGTTTTTAATAATGAAAATCTTTTCTGCTCAACTCTTCTTGGTTTGGAAAACGCTGGAAACTATATTAATCCTAATGATTATCCTATGACAAACATAAAACATGGGCAACTGTTAAGTTCTCGGGGGCTCGGAAAACCGCTATCGAGAAGTGTACAGTTAATTCATATTCCTTTAATGAATACAGCATAACCAATTGTTATTTGATGCGTTTAGCTCGTTCAATAACGATCTTGTTTCTTTTAGATTTAATTAAAAAAAATTAACTTAGTTTCCAATTACTTTCGGTTAATTTAAGCTCAAACACGGTTTTTTCATTCCTTCTACGACAAAGGGAAGGCCGCAAAGAACAAACACACAATAATAGACCAAAGCATGATCTTACAGGGCAAGGCAAAAATAATGGTTAGAGAGTTACGTTATTTTACCCACCCTGTATGTATGTACATATATGTATGTGTCTACACACATCATGTATTCTATGTACATAGAGCACGTTCATAGCACACGCGTATCTCTATGATTCACGGTTTTGTCTCTACATGTATCCATGCATTGTTCCGTTGCGGAAATTTAGAACATGTTATACACATGTTATACATATGTACTTACACATTTCATGTAAATTTAATCTTAGCAAAATCATGAAGATGTTTTGGTTAATGTTTCCGTGTGATATCCACAGACATAGAAGTAAAATAGCCGTCGATTTAAGAAAAAACGATAAATACATTTATTCCATTGTGTCGTATTATTGTGGCAGTAACAAGTATTTTGGCAATTGATATTTGAAACATATAAACCATGAACTGTCGTTTGATGGATTGCATTCAAAGGAAGAAAAATTAAGTTTAAGTGGTATTGAAAAAAGCGTGTGCTTGTTTTTGCCTTGACCATTTCATAATTTTAGCATTTGACCATCAAGTGCTGTATGCAGAGGACACAGCTACCTGTTTTTCTTAGCAAAAAGATTTGGAACCATGAATTCTCATATGTTACATCATGTCATTATTTAAGAGTTGAACGATGTTTTCTTAACCGAAGAACGTTCAACAATTCATTAGTTAACTTTCGAGAGATACCAAAAGCATGAAATTAAAAGTTTTCATTCTGTCCATATAAAAAAAGTCCGTTCCTTTTCCCTCACATTCAACGGTGGGCAGGAAAGTGTTACATGTCGCTTTTGAGAAGTTGTGCAACAGATTAACGCTTTTTGAAGTAAACTGAATGATTCCTTGATTGAAGGGATTGATTTGTTTTTGAACGTTTAAAAAACGTATTCGCCTGTATGTACATACTGACACACTTACGAGAACGTAATATGGATGATTTCAACTAATAGTGTGAGACTGAAGGTGTGTGTGTGTGTGTGTGTGTGTGTGTGTGTGTGTGTGTGTGTGTGTGTGTGTGTGTGTGTGTGTGTGTGTGTGTGTGTGTGTGTGTGTGTGTGTGTGTGTGTGTGTGTGTGTGTGTGTGTGTGTGTGTGTGTGTGTGTGTGCACATGCACAAGCGCAGCGCACACATGCAATGGGGCAATGTTTGGCCGCGAGCTTTACGCGCCACAGCCGAAGCCATAGAGCATGCGTCGTTCTCTCTTCGGCGGCTGCTGCTTTTACTGCTTCAGCTTAACAGCAACGATGCGACTAGCGGCCGGCCCCCCGCGCCCCGGCACTACTCAGACCCGCTGTGTGTCCGAGCTAACAAGCTGCGCTCTCACACGCACCATGCATCATGTCGCTCCTTTTCGTTCGGCTGCTGCTGCTGCTATGCCTGTAATCGAGATCGGGATCATGAGTGACCAAGTCAAGACGACCGACGACACACCTCTATATATGCCTGACACATGTCATGGCCCGCAAATTGCATGACATGACTTTGATTCGGCCAACATATGCGTGCAGGCGTAGAGCTGCTTTCGGCAAATAGCGGCACCCGGTCTCAGTCTGACCACCGGCTTGTTCGCTCGCTGCCTCAATACAACGCGTCGTCTCACTTTTTGTTCATCTGCATTATATAATGTGCTCGGCTGTCTTAAAGGGTTCATATGTTTATTTTGATTCAGTATTAGCTCATACAATGATTGTTTTTTGTTCACTGGTGCATTTCAAAAGTTTTCCATTAAAAGATTTTACTGCCTCTAGTTCTGCTCATGAACTGAATAGAATACGGTTCATGCTGGTGTTAGCTGATTCAATCGCATTCTCATAAACGTGTGAATATAATCTTTTCCTCAATACACTATTTTTTCAGTATCTTAATTATATTATTAAACTGTATGTTAGCATACTCACTCAACTCATTCAATGGTATATGATAAAACTCTTGAGCTGTTTATTTACGGCCATTGTCAGAGCAATATTTCAAAGTATGTATTACCTCTATCACCTGCATTCAATCACTGGCACACTGGTTGTGCCTTGTTATGGAATTTCAATCATGTCTAATGATCCATAATATGTTCTCACTCTCATTTGACCCGTTGTAAAGTCACTTGGTTCAGCAAAAGACAGAGTTGCAAAGGAATGTGTTAATGAAATGCATCGTTGCGTAATAGTAGTGAAAACAAGTTTTTTCCGTTTTCTGTTTAATTTAATTCAAACTTAAATTGACCGGAAAACCAACTTTAAAATCAATTTGTTTCGGTTGCTATATTTTTTCCTTTGGCTCTCCACGTGCGTATTGACTTTTGGTGTTAAATTTCTCCAACCCGCAAAAAGCAACACTTCGTTTAAATTATAATATGCGGAATGCATATATTTGTACAATTCTCTGTCCTTTATCTGGGGAAACTAGTGAGCACATGCACTTTGCTGTTTCGCATAACCCGTACTTTCTAACACTAAATTCTATAACATGAACTAAGTGAGATAATATTTATGATAATTTCCAGACATTTTATCCATCTTATTTACATCAACATGAAGGAAATACAGTATAAGATGATACTGCCGATGATTTCCACAACAATATGTGACGTTCATCATGAATGTACAAGTTAAACAACGCACAGTAAAGTCATGATATCGTCGATGATGTGAAATAGATCGAACATCTTCAACTTTTACTATCTGCATATTATAATCATCTAATTCTGTCACCAAATTCATCTTTGTGCAAAATGGCACCTTGTAGCCCCGCCAATTATGGCTAAGGAGTACCAGTTCAGGTTTGTTAATCAGTAAGTGGTGTTTTGGTAGTTATACAAGATTTTACACGCTTACAACTTGTGTATTTCTGCGTCGACTACTCACGTTATCACTCAAAGAATTACTCACTCTCACTCCCTTATTAAATCATCCCATCGTTAATTTGTCACTCACTCACTCACTCACTCACTCACTCACTCACTCACTCACTCACTCACTCACTCACTCACTCACTCACTCACTCACTCACTCACTCACTCACTCACTCACTCACTCACTCACTCACTCACTCACTCACTCACTCACTCACTCACTCACTCACTCACTCACTCACTCACTCACTCACTCACTCACTCACTCACTCACTCACTCACTCACTCACTCACTCACTCACTCACTCACTCACTCACTCACTCACTCACTCACTCACTCACTCACTCACTCACTCACTCACTCACTCACTCACTCACTCACTCACTCACTCACTCACTCACTCACTCACTCACTCACTCACTCATTCACTCACTCATTCACTCACTCACTCACTCACTCACTCACTCACTCACTCACTCACTCACTCACTCACTCACTCACTCACTCACTCACTCACTCACTCACTCACTCACTCACTCACTCACTCACTCACTCACTCACTCACTCACTCACTCACTCACTCACTCACTCACTCACTCACTCACTCACTTTCTTTTTTTCATTGATTCATTCACTTACTTACTCACTCAATTATTAACTAACTAACTTTTTTTATTTCAATCACTTGTTTTTTACACTCCTGTATTCACTGGCTCACTCACCATACAGATGGCAACCGGATGTGCCGGAACGGCTGCGAGAGGGAATCTTGTTCGATCGGGTAGATGAAGATTCGGGGTCAATCGACACGGATTTAACTTTTGGCGTTGATGAGCATGCTTTCTTCATCTGGTATAAAACAGAAAAGGCGAGTAAACTTACTCAGTAATGTACATTTCACTTCTAATAACTTTTTTTTTTGCTTTTATTGTTAACTGATTAACCGATTAACCGAATCAGATTAGTTTCAGGAGACGCAAGTCATCGACATTACACAGGTATTCGAAGTAAGGAAGGGTACCTTGCCGAAAGTTGGTTCAAATTTTGCTGCACATGTTTTCTATATTTTCGTTCTTGTATCCGTTTCTTCTATTTTTCATTTATTTTTTCTGTCTTATTTTTTTAATTTAACATAAATTCTAAATCTTGTATTATTTTCGTCCTTTAGTCAACACAGGTAAGTGCATTTTCCAGCTATGGCCGACTTCCGTTTATATTTTATTTTTTACCTAATATTTTGTCTCTCACTGCTCTCTAATGGTCTAACCGAGTTAAAGAGGTCCGTTTTCTTAATAAGATTTTGGCTTGCGTCACCAGCCTGAACTCGTTCATTGGGTTTTCTTTCGCAAAATAATTTGCCATTTCTTACCTGCGCTCGCCTAACTTTTGTCAGTCTATCAAAAATCGCTTGCGCGAGAAAAATCTCTCAAAGAAGTTGAAAAATTGAGTTTAAAATGACTTTCGAGGATAAATTTATTCCAACCAAAAATCCCTAAACCATACCGACTTAGACCTAGATTTTTTACCGGTTCTATAATAAGCCGAACCAACAACTGAAACAACCACCTTCTAGGGTTAATTTTATTATTTACCAGCATCCCTCGGCGATCTTCGTGCTCGAGCAGCGCTATGTGAAAGACAGTAGAGAGCAGATTGAGACCAGATGCATAACCATCAGCTATGGGTTGGACCTGGTCAATGTTCAGTATATGTACATTGTTGCTCAGAACGACGAAGATGCGCAGGTGAGTAACACACTTTACATTTCTATAGCTGGTCTAGGGTTTCTTAATAGTCAGAAAAGTTAGTGTCCCGGAGTTTACTAATTCAAATCTGTTTCTGGCGCGCCTTCAACATTTTCGAAAAAAATCTGTTTTCTTTCACATGAGACTTGAACACCATACGAACATGGCATCTAATTTATTGCGTATGTGATAACGGGTCCATGAAAATAAGTGTGAATAACAGTAAACCCTGACCAATCCACAGTTATACAGTTCAAATTATTTTATGAAACATGTCAAAAGTTCGAACCATTTATGCATAAAGTGAATTAACTAGAAATATTTGATTATCATTATAGTGCTGGCTGACCGGTCTCAACGCGGGCATCCTCCGCAACTTCCGTGCATTCCATATATCGCCCATGACAGCGCTGTTCAAACAGTTATTGTTTTATTATTTATCATCATATACTTTCTACTATCTACATTAACTAAATACATCTATTAATAACAATTAGATTATATAAATTAGTAAAAGGTCGTTCACTTTGTTAAACTTTATATTTAAATCAGTGTCAGTCATACGGCAGCAAACTTTTCGTTGCCTTGTTAGAATTTTTTAGAGAAATCAATTTTTCAGCTGGCGCATGTTATGCTTGTGCGTGAACAGGGATTCCAAGATTTTGTTTGCCAACATTACCAGAACGTTTGCATCTGGAAAAACGGAACAGTTAGAAATCAGGAGGTGCCTTACTGAACTCGGGTTGACTGAAATTGTTGGTTTTTTTTGTTTTGTGAAACTTTTCATTTTGTTTTGTTTTGTTAAACTTTTTAAAAAAAATATTCTATAAACAAAACAGCCATGTACTGAGGGTTCGTTCATAAAAGCTTTTCTAATCGTATACCTATTTTTTAGAATGGTGAAATCGAGCAAGATTCATTCACATTCGAGAACTTCCTTACGCTGACACTGCGGATATGTCCACGGGATGACGTTAAAGCGGTTTTTAAGACGCTCTGGTTTGATATGAATTATTTCTGTTCAATATAAAACTTGGAAAATTTCGGGAAACAAATTTCCAAAATTTTATGTTTTTTCAGTGACAAAAGCGATCCCATCTTGTGCAACACCAACAAGCTTATTGAGTTTCTCAACGAAGAGCAGCGAGATCCCCGACTAAATGAGATTCTCTTTCCATTTTACACGCCGGCCAGGGTGAAAACGGTGATCAAAAAATATGACACACATTCGGAGGCTTTGAGGCAAGGTTGGTTTGGAACGCGTCAGCAGAGTTCCAAAAAACAATCGATTATGTTGATAAATTTTTTTGGTTATGATGCCCACGATTATTTTATAGAACGGCTGAGCTCCGAAGGTTTTCTGCGGTTTCTCATGTCGGACGAAAACGCACCCGTGTTTTTGGATCGGGTCGACCTTTACCAAGACATGGAACAACCACTGTGTCATTATTACGTTAACAGGTTGAAAACAATTCTCATTATCATTTTTAACAACATATAGTTGTGAATAGTTATATACAACGTTGAGTGAATTGTCTGAGTTGGTAGAGAGTGAATTGATGATTTAGTAGAGAGTGAATTGTCTGATACAGTTATTTTTTTCAGTTCACATAACACGTACTTGATCGGTCGGCAATACGGTGGTCGTAGCTCAGTGGAGATTTATCGTCAGGTGCTCATAACGGGCTGCCGGTCAGAAAACGTTTATTTCTTGTAACGGACACATTGTAATTTCTAATCAGGCGTGCTATATTTATACTAGTCGAAATATATTTTAATGAATTACGTAATTTTGAGAGTAAAAGATTATATTATAAAATTTTCAAATGTATGATAAACTTTATATTACCTTAAAGTTGCATCGAACTTGATTGTTGGGACGGCACTGGTGCTTCGCGTGGTGAGCCGATAATCACGCACGGCAAGGCAATGTGTAGCGACATCTATTTCAAGGTAGGGATAAGATACACATGACCTTTAGAAGGTTTTGTAATTGAGTAGTACAGCACAATTTGTCATATCATTGGATTTGAATGAAAATAACAAAACAATACTTTGAACAAAAAATTCTAAGCGATGATTTTATTATTCAAATCTTTATAGATTTTTTGCATAATCTAACACGGGCAGTGAATTAACAATAGAGTAGAACCACCGTGAACGTTGAAAATTTCAGGATGTAATCTATGCAATTGCCGACTGTGCGTTCTTGACGTCGGAATACCCTGTGATCTTATCATTTGAAAACCATTGCTCAAAATCGAATCAACTCAAGATGGCTAAGTACTGTGTTGAGGTATTTGGCGATCTCCTTCTTTCGAAACCAGTCGACGGATTTCCGGTTTGTTTACCTGCTTTCATATTTCAGTTTCGTTTTGATTTGAAGCTTGAAAACATTTTATTTTTTGTCATCTTTATGTCCTTCACATTGAGTTTAAACAACTGTTTACAGCTGGCATAAAAAGAGTATAATCTTCCGTCAAAATCTACTCTTTTGTGATACAACTCTCGATTACGATACCAGACAATGCCAAAGTTGAACCAAACAACTTTTTCAGCTTGAACCAGGCGTCCCTCTTCCATCACCAGCACAAATGAAAAGGAAAATCTTAATAAAGAACAAACGGTTACGCGCTGAGATTGAGAAACAGCTTCTTGATCAATACTTGAACGAAGGAACTCTCGGCGAAGACCCGGACGAGATAACGGAAAATCCAGAAGTCGTTATCGGCGAGGAAGGCCCACTGGAAGGTTAGTGTTTAATTTTTTTTTCATTTATCCATTATTGTGATAACCGTGAGTTTATGTAAGCTGGGCAAAAGGGGCCTGATTAACAAAACCACTTAAACCAACAACATCCACAATTTAAAGTATTTGTAAATTTACAGCCATAATGTAAAAAACTACAATATTTAGGATAATTGTGTGAAACAAAACTGAATATCTCTGTTATCATTGAAACGTATTCCCATGTGATTCATTGAAACAATGTATATTCCCTTGAGCACTACATCGTTTCGTGGATCACGGTTAAATGAGTTGGCATTGCCGTGCTTTTGTTTTATATTTCTAACATGTGCGCTCAATTCTCTCAAAATTCCAACACCGACACATAATTTCGCCGAATTATTATCCGTCCTTGTGCTGTTCTCGTATGATCTTTCTATTTTTATACGTTTCTTCAGCACTTTCTTGTATACAATGTTACTGTTGTGACGGCTTAATATGGCCCCATCACGCTCATTTTTGAAGAACCGGAAGCATGACAACTAAAATAAAACATTTTTTCCTGAAATCACAAAACATTTACGCAAGAAAATCTTTGAAATCCCGCATGGTTATCTAAAACTGCAGACCATTGTCATTGTGACGCTGTGCAGACCGTTCACAACATTTTATTTTTTACTTTATAACACCAAAACAGAATCGTACGCCTGCTATATGTTCATGACATATCAGGGATCTTCTCCATCACATTTAGTCAATTTAAAACAAACTTCTAGCTACAAAACGCAACGAGTCGATGAGCAGCATGTCAACAATGGTGTCACTAGACCCTAAAACCCCTAACTCATCCAGCACATCTGGCATAACACTATCTGTACCTGGAATGGCAGCATCCTTGAAACGTCGGCTCTCTAGCTCGAAGCCGAAACCAGACACTCAAGACGGTGCGATTGATGATGACAGTTCTAGCTCGGATGACGATGGTGTCGATAACGGACCGGCCAGTCGTGTATCACCCTCAAAAGAGCTCGTAAATGCAAGCAAGACAGCTGACACAAAGCCAGCTAAAACAACTCAGAATACGGCATCCCCCAGGCCATGTACCCCGGCCAGTCCAGCGCAACTGACTGCTCATCAAGTATCGATGGGTTCAAGGGATCGTGGAATCTCAACTCGGTCTCTGCGAGTGACGTCGGCGCGAGCTGATTTCGGCAATGAACGTCAACGAAGAGCGTTCCTCTGGTCATCTCAGGCGACATCAACGGGCAGCTCACAACTGAGCTCCGGCGATGGTATGCTTGTGTGGTTGTGTTCGTGTTGCTAAATGCCAGTAAATTATTGTTGTTATGCATGCCCACTGCATTATAAGTGTTGTCTTACGAATTGATAACGCGTTGTTACTGCTGTCAAAAGATGTAGTGTTATTTAATACCACAGTATTCGTAAAAGCGAACATTTTAGCTTCATAGTTTCATCATACATGTTTTCGTTTTCAACCCTGCATAATCGAGTTTCATCGTAAAATGTAAATCATACATTTTATTTTAAGAAAACAACTGCAGCAACTGAGAATCAAAGATCGGTATAAAAAACCTAACGTTAGCTCTATCCAAAAAACACTCTGGAAGGTGACCAGTGCATAATCGGCTGGCATTCACCCAAAAAAGTTCTTGTAAGTGCTCGACAAAACTTTCAACAGCAGTAACACCGCAATATCACTAGATGAACCGTTAATTAATTTTGCAACTTTTCCGATAGTCTAAGAAACATTTGAGTGATTGCAACTCATAAGATTGTATTTTCAGCAAACATCCGTAAGTACGTGTACACGCACCTTTCTTTCGTTCACTGCATTCATTTCCCTGCAGATATGAATACTTGCTCATACCAATAGTAACAAACATTTGCCACAGCTTGGTTTCACTCATTAGTTTGATCTATGGTCCCTTTTGAACAGTAGTCCCTGGTATCAGTTAATTGAGCACACGCTATCTAATCAATTGCTTAAGTTTTTCATATTAATTGGTCTACCTAACAGCTTCAGAGAGCTTATTGCTTTACGAGTTTATTTTCAATTGAGAACCTTTACATACATATGGGGTCATCGGTCATTAGTGTGGCGTACGTATGTACATCATATTGTTGAAATGGCTTAGACGCAAACCCGACCGCATAACATTTCGTTTAAACCCAAATTTTACTGTTGTTTTAGCAGATTTCAATAAAAAAATTCTGACATTATACTACATAACTTGCGAAACCTTTTCGGAACGAAATGAAAGAAGAAGCGGTTTTTGCTTACTGAGCTGTCTTACTTTTACATGTTGATACGTCTGCGGATAAGACATGTTATGGTTTGGAATGAAAAACTTTGGAATGTCCAGATTTTATTATAATGAGATGGAATTACAGTAGTAAACGTCAACTAATGAATTCCCGTCAACGTATACATGTATTTTAGTGAGATATAGTGAAAACCCCAGCTTTTAAGCATATCAGGCTACGTATACTGTGAATAACAATCTCCAGGTGAACTACCATTACCTCGCGGTGCTCAAGACAACGAGGCACATCCCGAGCTCGTCAAGAGCAGTGGTAATCTCAAGGCCAGGTTGAAACAATTCGGAAACAAATTGAAAGCCTCTGAGGTGAGTCAAAAGTTTTCCGTGAGAACATTATTTCTAACATAACTAATATGGAGGTAAAAAATATGCGACGAAATCAACTCAGCTATGACAGCTGTGCGCGCAGCTTCCGCGAATAAGAACTCTTCGCTGATTGGCTTAGAGCGTGAAGTCGCCGAAGCTTCAGTTAGTAACTACGCTTCTAACCAATCAGCGATGAAGACCTACAAACTTGCTGAGGCTGTGCGCAGAGTTGCAATAGCTTCGCCGATTCAGTAATAGATTAGCATCTTCTTGTCCCTAACTGTATTTTTGACACAAAGCTCACTCTGTACTTTCAGCCCGTCCTATCCAAAGAAGAGGAAGAACGACTCGTAGCGCAGTACGAATACACCGGGGCCACAACCAATATTCATCCATTTCTTTCCCAGCTCATTAATTATACGCATCCCGTTAAATTTCAAGGATTCGATGTCGCTGAACGTTAGATTTAATTTCTGAAAAAGCAATCTATGTTTCTTGAACACATTGGGTTTTCAATTATTTTTATTCTCAGGTTTTCTATCGGCATTCAAAATCAAAACTTTGACTGAATCTAGTTTTTACATAAAATCCTTGACTACCTTAAATACAATGATCTTTCGAAATTTTGCAGAGAACAACTGCACATTTCACATGTCATCATTTTCGGAAAGCACGGGTCTTGGCTATTTAAAACAGTCAGCCGTCGAGTTGGTCAACTATAATAAACGTCAGCTGAGTAGGATATATCCGAAGGGTGGCCGAGTGGATTCCAGCAACTATATGCCTCAGGTTTCGCACGTTTTTTATGTTTTTCTATATACATTCCTATGTACATATTGTATGTACACGTATGTATATATGTGTGTATTTATTTTCTGAAGACAACTTATGTTTCAGATTTTTTGGAATGCCGGCTGTCAAATGGTATCGCTCAACTTTCAAACGCCCGATCTCGCCATGCAACTAAATTCGGGAAAATTCGAGTACAACGGCAACTGTGGATATCTGTTGAAACCAGATTTCATGAGACGAGTCGACAAAATGTTCGATCCGTTCAGCGAGTCACCCGTCGACGGCGTGATTGCAGCCTACTGCTCTGTGCGGGTTTGTGGATGACGGATATCATTTATTAACTAAATTTCAGCTTTATGCGTTCAGTTTGTCCTGAACATTCCGACGTGTTTGGCACCAATTTCGGTGTAAACAATCTTTCTTTGTTTAACTAGTAGTTTACGCTATATTTGTTTTATTTATATTATGGTCGCCGGTACCCTTCGAGTTATATACGTGTCTCCTAAATCGTCTCCTATCTTTCAAAACTCGCACGCTGAGAAAACAATTTTCATGCCATTTTATGCGCTCATTGCTCCTGTAAATTTTGTTCAAGAACTGGACATCGTATTACGAGTAAATTTCCAAGAATTTGTACGCAAACTTCAGATAATCTCCGGTCAGTTTTTGTCCGACCGCAAAGTCGGCACTTCCGTGGAAGTGGATATGTATGGCCTGCCCACTGACACGATCCGCAAAGAATTCCGAACGCGATTGATACCCAACAATGCGCTGAACCCGGTGTACAACAGTGAACCATTCGTTTTCCGAAAGGCTGGTTTTTTTTACTTCCTCACATGTTTCAAACTCTACTGAAACTATTTTTAGAACATAAATCTATGCATACTACAGAAAACCAGGTGTGATATAATCGAAAGTTTGATTGGTTGCAATTCAATATTGTTATACTTCGGAAAATAAATTTCAATATTTTTAGTTTAATGTTCACGTTTCGCTAAAAGTTTATTCTACGATTTTATTCATAAGTTTTTGAACAGGTTGTCCTTCCTGAATTGGCAGTGTTAAGGATAGCAGTTTCCGACGAAAATGGCAAACTCCTTGGTCAACGAATTTTACCGCTGGATGGCTTATGCGCAGGTTCGCGAAACATAGTATTATTATTTCTAATTTCTCATTGAAATATCAGAACGTAAATTTTTTTTTATTGTTTTGGTTGTCTCAATTCGGATCAAGACTTCGCCGGGTCCCAATTATGTACGAATGGTGCTTGCCATAAGGCATGTCATGGAATCAAATTCAAAGTTACTCCATTGGATGTTCAAGGCATATTCTTTAACGACCATCAGCCAGTGGGTCACACTTCTGTTTGACTGCTATAAGGCTTTTTGGTGACGGCCTCGGGATTCGAACCCGTGTGCGGCCGGCCAGGCGGTTTCAGAGTCTATCACCTTAACCACTTGACCAGCGAGCCGTCCTAAATACTTTTTTTGTACGCAAAGAAATGGTATAATGGGATAAAAATTTATTTTCCTACTTTATTTCTATTATAGATGTATTTTTAATTAAGGTTATCGGCATATATCTTTGCGGACGGAGACAAACCTGCCGATGACGCTGCCTACACTGTTCTGTCAAATTGTGCTCAAAACATATGTGCCTGAAGGACTCGGTGGTTAATACTCTTAGTATTCTACATGAGAACAAAAAGTCTATTTCTTTTTTCTTTCGTTAAGTAAAAATAAAGTTTGATGTTTCCACCGCACGCAGGTATTATGAATCACTGTTACGTTTAATGATCATAATTGCCAGATTAGTACTAGATTGTCGTTATAAAACACTTTCATGCTCCTTCAACTACTTGAAAAAATAACAATTTCAAACATCGAGTGACATTGATGCATCTGGTTTAACCGAAAATAAGTTGTGCGGCAAAAAATCAAGTGTGTTTCTCTAGTGAAAGATTTAGTTTCACTTCAGATGAGATTGATCTCGTTTAAAACTTCCTATGAGTATCTTCTTCCGTATTATTTGCCTGATATTGATAATAAAAGTAGGCGCTTCTATTAAAGAAAATATGCTTAACTGACAGAAATTTGAACTTTCCAGATCTTGTGGATGCGTTGGCCGATCCTCGTGGTTGGCTCTCTCAACAGGACAAACGGGCCAAGCAACTGGAAGCCATAGGAATCGCCGTTGAAGACATCGGTTAGATATTGGACATGTATGAATGTATACCCCTGAAAAGTGTTTTTTTCTGGTCTCGTTTAATTCATAAAGACTAGTTTATTTACGTTGATAAAGGTTCAACTCCGCTACCCGTTTACACACACAAGCCTCTCGTTCACAATATCAGGATTGCATTGTGAAACAATTCATTCCTATCCTAACTAGTACAATGCTGGTGTAGAATGAAACAATTTATGATTTGACCTTTCTACCCAATATAGGTGATTGCCCCATCACTAATCATGGTTTGTCAGCAAATATGTGCCGTTGTACGTTTGAGCTAGATGGGATGTAATTGTCCTAAGTTTAATGTAACCCGTTTTTCATTTTTTGATATTCGGCCAACTATTTCTCACGGTTTAAGTGTACAAAACAAACACGATTTTTGCCGCTTGCCTTCATGTACCCTTTCTATTTCGGTTCCTATTCCACTCCGGTATGCGAAGGGTTCTATTGCCGCAGTGACATGTTACAACCTAATTTATCTTGAGAAACATTTGGAATCAAACTTTTATTTTAAAAGGTTAATTTGATTTAAGTGTGTTCCATCCGTGTCAAACAAAAAAGTATAAGTTTCTAATTTTACACAAGTCTATGCATATCACACAATGTGCAATTGGTATGAATACTGTAACAAGTAGCAGCATCATGCAACTGCACTCAATATATGTTAATGTAACTGATTATTCCATAAAAACTTTCTCATTATTTAGTTTGCACGTAACAATATATTCACTTTTTGAACATCCATTGAGACTGTTGTTCATTAATATAGATTTCATTGTTTTCATCACAAATGTCCGTTCGACAGTTTTTAACAACACGAGTATAATTTTCCACAGAAAAGTTTATGCATGCAACGAAAGAAAACCAAGAAAACGGTTACACCGGATACTTTCGCAATTTTTTCCTATCCTTTGAAACAATATTCTTTCACTATTTAGTATAACCCAATTGTTGGAAATAAAACCAAACTTTACCCTACAAATGGCCGCTGAACTTTGCACAAGGCAAAATGGTCATGAAAAAATCCATCTATCGCCGCTAAATTACAGGAGATGTGCCGCAAAAAAAGAAAGACGCCGCCAAGCAGACATCGTCATCGAATGGGCCGACCCGCAGCGATGATAACCAATCAACCACACAGAACGGCACCACTGCTACTCTGGCAGCTCCATCTTCCAGCAATCCCAGTGGCTCAAAATCATCCACAAAGGTTTGTAGAAACTTTCAGGTGTTTTATAAATGCAAATGCGCTGTTTCCACGATAAAGTAGACATTAACGACAATAAATTTTATTTCATTTCTGGTGCGAACTTGCGTCAATCATGATTAGTTTGAAACTGACCATAGTGTGATGCATTCATACAGGATAGTGAAGTGTTCGGCTACGGTCAGTTGAGCCGAGGTGGCTCAAAGCGTCGAGCCAAATCGGTTGTTCCTCCGGAGCCAATCGAGATTCAGGTTCTAAAGCGTAAACCGTCTACCCGAACTTTTCGTCTTCTTATCTTTACATATGGCATGTTTTCGTTCGCGTCGGCTAACTCCATTTAGCCCTTTTGTTTTTTATGCCTCATCCATTTTAAAATTTGTTTTTGGTACCTTTTTTGTTTTTGTAACCCGTTTTTTATTCGGATCCTAATAGAAAAGATACTTATATTCAGTGGAACGATCTTTTGAATCAGTCTGCTTTTGTACACACTCTTAATTAAACGTTGGAATTTTTTAAACAAAAAATATGTCTAAATCGATGAAAGGCAAACTGATTTTTATGTTAAAAAGAAATATTTCTGCCTGATTTCAGCCGACGCCCGCTGTCAACCTGGACGACATTCGAAAAGAAAAAGCTTTCTGTTCCATGCTCAAGAAACAACGGAAAGAAATGGATCAGATGAAAAAGCGTCACTTGAAAGAACGGGCTGAGATCCAGAAACAGCAGCAGAAGTCTGTCGAAAAACTCATGGCCGTCAAAGGCAGTAAGAAGGAGACCAGTAGTGCCAGGTGTGTTGATTTAAATGTGTTGTTCCTAATTTAAATTATTACTTCAAATACAGCTAGTTAATTCAAGTTGTGTACATAGTTTCCCTCGCGTTTCAAATTGAATCCAAACTACAAGATTGTCAAAAAGAAATATCACACGCAGTGTTTACTGTTAGGAAGAAGGACAGGCAACACGTGCCTCAGGCACCCTGTATTTTGGACTTCGAGACCTACAAATACGTTTACTTATGATGTCTTCATGAAGACCTGTGCGCTTAGTCGTGTTATTTTTTTTACTTTTTTCCGAAAAAACGTTTTGGTAGCTCTCGGGTACAACATTAAACATCTCCTCTTCACACAATAAATGTTTTAAAAAAGTATGAAAACACATGACCTGTGGGTTTCATTCAATGTCTGAATTGAACAGTGGGACGACTCATTTTGCGTTCTCATTATTGTGTTCTTAAGTATTTACGTGGTGAGTCAAATTGAACAACTTTGACGTTTGTTAACTGAGAGTCATCAAGATTGATTTAATGTTCATTACTTGTTATTTGAACGGATTTCAACTGTTAAATCACAATTTTCAATGAGTTTGATCTGAGCTAAACGTTTTCTTCTATATCAATCGATTAAATCTCATAACATTGCTAGGCATGAAAGTAACTGTGATTGATAATCGTTCAAAAACCAAACCGCGTCAACAGTTCTTTCTTACAATCAAAATTGTTTTCGTAGGAAATATGGTCAAAGTTGTATACAATTCGACCCACGCTGTACGTAACATCATGATACATTTAAGATCGAGATCCACTTAGCCATTGTTTTTGGTGATTTGCAGTAATTTAACCCAATCTATACTTCAGAAACCTGTTTACCTATGTTTTCCATAAAAACGTATGTTCCCTTCTCCGTATTTATACGTTTGAAATTTTTTCATATAACAATCTCATTGTTCATAACTAAATACACCACAATGCACAAATTCACCTGTAATGTATAAGGGATTACAAATTGCAGAAACTTGCGTCTGAAAAACATTTTCATGTGTTTCGGGTGTGTTTTCGGATCATTTAAGTTTACGTTACGTTGTGCTCATTGTGAAACCGTCGTGGGCAATCACACCAAAAGCACAATGTCATTAATTTGTATATGCACAGTGTTGCTGCTTTCTCTGTTTCATTGAACTTCGCCGACTACGAGCAATGCATAAAAGTTCTCAGTTGGATTTTCAAATATGCATTACGGTTAAAACATTATCAAATTGAGTTCCAATGTACAATTTATTACCTGGGAATAGTTTTGCGCCGTGTTAATGTTTTTTTTACAAATCCATGTTCAACACCAACCGCTGGGACTCTTTAAGTTCTTTTATCTGTTTATTTCCGCGGCTTGCTAGGCGACTACTGTCCTTTTGCATACTTACCTGGTCGACAGTGTTCTAGTTGTGTTTATCAAACGTTGTTGTCAATCGTGCTTCAATCAGCAATACAGTTAATGACTATATGTGATTGATTTCATGAAATGATGCAGACACGGGTGCGAAATTTCAAATTTCAAAGTTTTCTAACCATTTCAGCTGGCTTAGCTTATGTATGATCGATGTTTAGTTTTTTTTATTTAATGTAGAAACAAATTCGTGTAGGCTGATAACCGATCTGCTTTCATTACGGTCATCGGTTATGTACTGTCATGCACTCTAATGGTGATCAATGTACGCGAAATTCGTTGGGTTTCTGCCTGCTAAGTGTAACAATAACAATGCTGAGGCGTATACTAATCAATGTTTTATCATGAAAACAGTGCTACGTCGCGCAAATCCAGCAGAGTAAATAAAAAACATATGAAAGTAAAAAAAATCAATACGTATCACTCTGAAATGCAATCTGCTTGCTGCGCGGACGGGCACATGACTGTTCGTTGTATCCTTGGCTGCACTATTTAAAACTAATTTTCCGTTGTAATCATCACTAAACTTACGAGAAACAACCAAACAAATTTCAGTTTGACTTCCCTGAGAGACGTGTGTGTGCTGGTGCTCCCACCACGATTCCACCCACCCCAATTGCAGATGTGTCGTTCCTCATCAACTAGAGCCCGGCTCATCGACCATACCCGAATCATCCAATACGGAGTACGGTACGACCTCAGCTGACAACTGTCTGAGCGAACCCCGGCCGGACATGGGTTCATCCAGTATAGCCGCAGACAACGAACTGTCTACAGCTTGTATGAAGACGTCTACGACTTCTGGACCACCATTAACCCAACCACCCTGGCAGTTCACCCGGTCCGGCCGATTTCGCAGTTTTCTGCACTTTTGCCGCCCCAACAACTTGAAAGTACCCGGCCGGCTAATTCGAAACTCCCGCTCACTACGTTCCAAACACGAATGGTTGGCATGCCCTCACCCCAGCCCCATGTATACAGTGCGGGCGTTCCACGATCTTAAAGCCGTATTCTACAAAATTTCCTTGTTATTTAGGAGCAAATTTGATTACTGAAATGACCACGCCTTTTAGGCAACAGGAAATTCGCGTTTTGGGATTCATTCAGAAACTATAAGCGTGCCGAAATTGGCCGGCACTGTGTACATGTTTATCATAAATGTATGTCATATCGTATCTTTACGTAGCACGCATGTATAAAAAAGATTTTGCTTTTTGTCATACATTTATATTTATGCATGCATGGTTCATTTAGATGCACACACACTTGCTTTCCTTGCCATATTAGTTGCATTACATCACTGTCTGTTAATGATATTGAAAACGGAATGTAATTCAAAACAAAACCTACTAAATAATTTCGAATTTTACATCATCAGAGAGATTGACACTTGCTTTCTATGTTAAAATTGGACTTTTTTTAATATTGCAATAAATCCTTTCAATCTTGATAACTTACTATCAAGATTGAAATGATTTAATGCAATTTGATGACTCTTACTATTTCTTTCATGCAACTGAATATGAAGTCCAAAGCCACATGAGCTACAATAACACGATAAGTTTTACATGTGCACTCCGTTCATATTTTGACCAAATACTATAACAAACATCGTTTAAATAACCTCAATCCCAATGTGAAAGGTTATGTTTCCAAACATTCCAACTTATTTGCTAGTTAACCGTCGGTCCGAAGATTCAAAACATGTCTCTTGCCGATCAAACACCGCGTTCCAGAATACTTGCATTGTTAAACTATGCTTTTACAACATCACATAAAACCTTTGCTTTTGATTATGCTACAAATTTATTATCAATAAGACATCCTACGAAATTGCACCTTAAAAGAAATTTAACCGTATTCTTCAAAATGGCTTACTTTTTTGTACCCCTATTCTCTAATTTATCACATATTGACTTCTTGAATAGTTTCAAAAAGAAAAAAATGCTAAGTTTGATTGTGATTTAAGTTTCTAGTTAGACACGAGGCTATCTCTCATCACCCTGTTCTCTCCGAAAATTTTCGTTCAGTCCCAATTGTGCAGTGACAGTCTCGTGGTTGAATCATATTAATGTAAACTTTAAGAATAGACTATTAACGCGGCATCCCACCTGAAATCATACAACCAAAATTCGTCTTCAATCACAATAATACTAAGCTTGAAAGGCTTACCGCGGTAATGGCAGATACTTGATACAAACACGTAGTAGATATTAAACTTATTTAAACTTTCAACGTTTTGAAGTTACTACAAAAATATATTATTAATGTTCATGATATAGTGAAATAAGTCTTTGTAAGACTTCGCAAGTTTCGTTGCGCGTATAACTTGAACTAATAACAAGTGCGCACTATCACCGGGTCTTGGAATCTCTGACTGGGTCCAACGTGTGAAAGATATAAACTCAAAAATTATCGAGACAATGAGAGCCAAGATTCAGTGAATCTACTGAACTTGTTCTGTAGCTTACTGCAGTCTTAAATTAATTTTCGTCGCATTCAGGACCGAATCTGCGAAAAATGCGAAAAATGGCGAAATGTGTTCATCCTCTTCGTTTGATGACGATAAGGTTTGGTTGATGAAAAGCACTAACAACTCACTCACTCACTCACTGATTCACTCACTCACTCACTCACTCACTCACTCACTCACTAACTCACTCACTCACTCACTAACTCACTCACTCACTCACTCACTCACTCACTCACTCACTCACTCACTCACTCACTCACTCACTCACTCACTCACTCACTCACTCACTCACTCACTCACTCACTCACTCACTCACTCACTAACTCACTCACTCACTCACTCACTCACTCACTCATTCACTCACTCACTCACTCACTCACTCACTCACTCACTCACTCACTCACTCACTCACTCACTCTCTCACTCACTCACTCACTCACTCACTCACTCACTCACTCACTCACTCACTCACTCACTCACTCCTTCACTCACTCACTTACTCACTCACTCACTCACTCACTCTCTCACTCATTCACTCACTCACTCACTCACTCACTCACTCACTCACTCACTCACTCACTCACTCACTCACTCACTCACTCACTCACTCACTCACTCACTCACTCACTCACTCACTCACTCACTCACTCACTCACTCACTCACTCACTCACTCACTCACTCACTCACTCACTCACTCACTCACTCACTCCCTCACTCACTCACTCACTCACTCACTCACTCACTCACTCACTCACTCACTCTCGCTTAACAGCTTCAAATGCGTTCCCTGGTAACCCAACAAACGGAACAGTGGTCGGATAAACTGCAGAAGCACAACCAGGAAGAACATGAACTGCTCTTGCAGCATATCAAGCAAGAATGGGATACAATCAAGACGCTGGTGGAAAACGCACACAAGGCACAGATTTCGTCACTAAAGTCACAGTTGGACAGGTTGGTTGATGGTTTTCCTTCAGTTTATTCTTATACTTTTTTGGTTCATTCATAATAAAGGCAACTTATCTGCGTCTGTTTCAGTGAGAAGAGCGAAATGAAATCGCAGCAGGTGAAAAAGTCGATGGAAGACACCAATCTGATCAAGAACGACAAGTCGATAAAGTCGAAAGCAGACAAAGAACGACGGTTGCGTGAGTTGCAAGAGCGTAATCTGAAAATGTTCATTGATGAACTGAAGCGACTTGCAATGAAGTTAGTGCTTTTATCTCGTGACACGTAACTAAACTATTTTTTTATTGTCGTCACGTTCTTTTCCAACACAATCTCACTATAGACCGGAATAATGTGTGTAAAGTTTCATCATTGTTTTACATAAGAAACAAATGAGAAATTACTCGCTAACTTTGTATTACAGACATGACAAGCACCTTGAGTCACTAAAGACTGTGCACGCCGATCAGATGAAAGAGGTGGAACGCGAATCACGAAAAGTTTGTTCATTGCTGAAACCAAGTTATCATTCTTCTTCGATTCCCGTACAACATTATACATTTGAAAGTAATACAAGGGATACGATAAAAGGACATCTTAATACATGCATACCACCAAGTAGTGCTTTCGTACTTGAAGTAACATCGAAATTCTTTTTCGGAATTAAATAAAAGAAATAATTTTTACTATTAATGAATGTCCTCTCATAGCTTTGTTAACGGTGACGAATACCGTTCTGTTATGTCGAGTCTCTATATAACTTTGTCAAACGAGTCCGAGCCAATTAAGTTTTGCTTCAGGCTTACTGTAACCTCAGTCGATTCTTTTAAAGCTACTGATCTAAACCAAACCAACCTACTGAAATCATTGAAGGTGATTGAATACATGACGCACATAACCGCCGAGAACATCCAGTCCGCCCAGTCGTACAAGTTTAACTCTGCCGAAGCGATGAACTTGTTGCGGAAGATTTCGATAGCGAGTAATATTTGAATGTTTGACCAGATAACATCCCCTTTGATGAAACACATGTGCCTGCGCCATTTAGTTGACCAAGAGTCGGACATGCCTACAGTACTGAATAAAAGAAGATGTGGCCGAAACCACGAGTCAATACTGCGCGCTGATTGGTTGCCGGTGCGATGTCATGAACTTCTGCGTTTAACTTTTTTCATTATAAAGAGCATCAGTGGCGTGGATCTGATAATTAACACCAAAATATGAGGAGTCAGATAGACGCGGGCTGTATGTTGTGCACAGCGGTTTTGGACATCTATTTGTTCAGTACTGTAACTCCCCTCAATAACCTTAACAAAGCTATACTATATTAATATTAAGCTCAAAAGCTGAAACCATGGACAGTTAACTTGGAGATACAATATGGATAGATCGCTGTGGTCATAATAGTCCTATTTTGTTAGGAATGGAACTATTGTCTAATTTCATTGAGGCTAATTCCCTAAACTGCTGTCTCATTAAATATAACGAAAGTAAAGATTCATATCTAACGTTTTCTGTAATGTGAATCTGTTTTCGGCGAAGTGAATCGTTTAAAAAACACTCTGATCCTTTTAATCACCTATTCCAGCAAACAGAGCAACTACACTGCTCCATCAATAACCCAACCGGTGCAAGTCCGACTGACCGCTAACTTATTTTTTGCAAATATTGTATTAATCAGCTAACTGTCTTTTTCTATAACTCAAGTTGCATGCTGTTTGTCTTTGAAGTTTGAACGAACACTCAATCACTCAGCAAATAATGGAGAACGTTCTATGTCTATCACTACATATTAACAAAAATGAGCCCTATTTTCTGTCTTCTTTTCTTTTAATAGTTTTGAGCGAAGGGAAATGAATGTGAATGGTCGTTCATGTAAGAGATAAACAGCAAGTGTGTAAAATTTTGCGGCTCCTGTTAATTTAAAACTGATGTGGCTTCTGGTCTGCTTGCAGAATAAACCTGGTAACATACCCTAGCTTCTAAACGATTGGCTTGAGCATTTTATAGTAATCCTAAAAATGACGCTTTCTTTTGAACGATATTTCTGGGTTGCAAAATACAAATATTCGCGTACTCCAACGTTTCCAGCTGTAATAAATTGCTGTTTTCAGCTTTCTGCAGACACTAATTTTATATCGAATTAAATAACAGTTACAATTGGCATGGCAAGTTCCGTTCATTAACCAGAATTGAAATTATTGATTTAATCTTTTTTGATTTGAAGCTTGATTCTCTGGGTAATAATATTCGTCTGATAATCGAAATGTTCCCTCTCAGTACAAATAACGAACGGTGCTAAGATGGTTCATTTGAAGGTTTGCAAATTGTTGAATTAACACTGTCAAATTGCACTGAAAGGTCGGTTTTTAGAACGTTTTTGCAGTGGTATTGAACAATCAGTCATTTTCGATTCTTATTATGTAAAACTTATAAACTAAAAACATAATGTAATGTTCCAGGCACTCGAGTCGCAACAGATGGCTTATCGTGAGGAGTGTCTGGCTGTCAAACCTGAGAGCATCGTCTAATTCCGAAAAAAGCTTACTCACGTATTGAACCATTACGACCGGGTTTGAGTAAGTTTGTGATTGTTATTCCACTGCGCTAACTTTTGACAATAATCTCAGTGACCTGACTTACAGCGTCTTGCATCAACTTACACATAAAAAACCGATATACACAACTTCGGCAATCTGTTCAATTGAAACAGTTCTAAAACTGGAACTAAAAGTATATTATTTTTTAGACAAACGTTTCTTCTTATGATTAATATAACATGCAAGATGTTGTAAACATACACAGAAAACAATTGATTATACATGTTTTATTTCTTTAACGAAATTTGATATAACGTTGTATATTTATTATTGCTCTTGTTGTACATAAACAGTGACATCCGGTTCTTATACAAATGATTACAAAATAGTTTATAATTATGAATATACTTTAATTTCGTATGTTATTATTTTGTTATTTCTTTTCATTTGTTAATATTCGTCTCATGATACTTGGAAAGTTTATACAAATTCCATTTCTAATGTGCTGCACTACTTGTCTTTGTTTACCATCTTCATTACTAGTTATCTGCAAACTCTATAGATCCTCAACATAGCAACGGTTTTTACGGGCCCATTTTCACTCAGCTTTGAAAACTTCATTTCATGAAATCTTCACCCTGATATTATAAATAGAAGAATGTTTCCTCCTTTTCAGTGACACCTTTGGTTTCGTAGATTTTCTGAAAGCTTGGGAAAAGAAGCCTGCCAATCCGTTTTACAGAAATATATTTTTCAACTGATTTATTTAAACATTCCTTTCCGGTGTATCTGTGTATAAATTAAATATTGAAGACAAATTTTTGTAAGCGTACACAAGACCATTTCAGACATGCTGAAGAAGTTGTTTTGGTATTGGTCTTATCAACACTTACTCACCTTTATATAAATACTTCAAGTTCTCATTTTCCTTTTATAATTTTATTACTTTGTTTTCAGACATAAGAATTGAATTAAATCTTCATTTATTGTCAAGAAAGTCTGTTCTTTTGCTGAGAATAATTTAACACGCCTATAACGAATCTTGCTACTCTACTCTGAACAAAAATACGTGTACCCAATATTCTGTAAACACCGTGTTACTACCATTGTGCTGCTTTTTACTCATTTCCTACTACATTCTCGGAGGATTGATTATCGGTGTTTTTTTCTTTTTTTAAACACTTTAACCAGTTCATGATCTCTCTCACAAAAAAAACAAAATTGCACCTGATTTTATTGTGAAATCAGTTATTTCATACTGCTTGTTTCGTTACTGTAAAACACGTGACGAGGGAAAATTAAAGTTCAAGTGTTGGAATTTTAGAAAGTTTGTGTCATCTTGTTAAAGTGTTTGACGCGAACTTGTGTCATAAAGTACAGTACTAATAACTTTTCCCCCTTTTAAGAAAACCCATCAACATGATAATATTTATGAACCACGATTGATTCTCAAAAAGTTTGAGTCATTCATCACTATGTCATCGTACTTGTCAGATTTTATACCGAAGATACAGTTTTTTTTCCACGAGATCTGTCACATTTGATCCAATTAATTTTTAATTCTCATCAAAACGAATAATATTTGTATGATTTTGGTGAAACATGTACGTATTGTCGATCTTTTTACATGATGGTACATTATTTTGATCCATTTCTTTATGGCAATAAAGAAGATGATTTCTAATTAGACTAATTCAGGTGGATGTTTAGAATGTCATGTAATGAAAAAGTTTCACAGACGCCAAAATATAGCATGAATTAGCATCATATACGTATGTATATGTGTACATTGAATTTTAAAAATTTCAGTTCAGCTAATCATGGCAAATAAAAATAAACCAGTTGGTACTATAATTAAAACAATTAACTATAGACCTAATAATCAGTTGTAATCATGTATTTCATCATACAAAGTCATGCAATCATGTAAACTACTGACAGTGTAAATTAACTAGTTTGAACGTTTGCATCTTGCATTATACGGCGTCAGTTTTCGCATCAGATCAGCAAAACCGTTGTCGTTGATGAAAACCTAGAAGAAAGTGAATAACCAGTAAACCTTCGTAACCGTGTAAAAAAATTGATTGACCAGCAAACTTTGGAAGCCTTGTTAACAGATTATCGACTAGCCAGTTAACATTGAAAACCACATCGAAACCTTTGTTAACATTACTTTTAACTAACCCGATCTGCGTCCACGGCAATTTCAGTCAGTTGCTCCTTGTTCGGCTCAATAGTGAAATCAGCCATCTGATCATAAATGTCTAAACCATACGCGTAGATATCAATACCTAAAACAAGATTTGAAGTAACAAACTAAAAAATAGGCAATAAAAATTCAAAATAAGCATTAAATCCATCAAGAAGAAAAATTCAAGTAATCATGGAAAAAAATAGTCAAAACAGTTTATCATTACCGACAAACACCTCAAAACTCAAACCTGCATCAAAAAGGGTTTTTGCATCATCCGCTGGCGAGTTTCTGCTGAAACCATCCGACATGACTATGACTACTTTTCTGGCGAGTCCTTCTCTGGTACCGGAACGGGGATCAGCATAGTTATCCAACGCCAAGCGAAGTGCTCCACCTTGAAAAAAAATCAGTCAGAGTGAGAAAAAATACTTGTTTATAACTATTCTAAGCTGATTTAGAACTGCTTAAGTTTGAACATAAATGATTATATAATAAAGTTTTCGGTCACTCACGAATATCCGTTGTTCCACCATGAATGCGCGGCGTTTGAAGGTCCCGTTCTATAGTGTCAATAGAAAGATGCTTGCGGAAGTTGAACGAAACTACTGAATTGTTAGCGGAAGCGAATTCGATTAACGCCACCTATGTATGTTACGAAAATTGGTGATATTGAGTTTTCATAATTTCCAGTGATTTTGTAAAGAGACACATCAAATATTTAAGAAAGGTATTACTTGTGTGTGATGCGGTCCAATGACAAATGCTCCTTTAAGAACATTCAGCATGGCGTCGATGAAGTCTTGCTTCACCCAATCTACGCTGCTTGACTTATCCAGAATGAACATCAGATCCAATTCACATCCTGTATTTAGAAAATACTGGAAAAAAACGAAAAAAAAATCAAACACCAACATAAATATATCGCTAAACCTGTGATAAGCGGTGTCGTAGTCGTAGTTGTTGTTGTTGTTGTCGTCGTTGAGGTAGTCGTAGTGCACAAGAAGTAGGTAGTCAACAACGCCCTTGTCTTTTCCAAGTACCCTGGAGGTACACCCACGTATCTATTATCCTCAAATCCAGTGAAGTTGCGCATGTTGTCGCTAAATTTTTTCATCATTTATATACATAAACTAACAGTGTCTTTGAACAAAACCGCTAACACGTTGACTGGTTCAACAATTGCCAAAGAACCAATGGCAAGAAACGGAATGTCATTGCGCAGACGTTCGGCAGCCTGGAAAAGTATGACAAGTCGATTTTTTTGTTTTAGTCACACTGCTATGTAATTCACAGATAAAGTCACGAACCTTTGCGGCTTCGGGAAAGTTGAACGCGAGACCGTCACTGATGTGGAGAATAATGGCACCACGTTCTTTCTGCTCTGCCATGCTACGGTTCGCCATCATCTGAGAATATGCTTCGGTTTTCAGTCAACCGATTTTTATGGTCTTCGGCTGTTTTCAGTTCAATTCAATGCAATTTCACAGTAATATTGATAACCTTGTAGGCTTCTTCAAATGCCTCTGTCGTGTGAGTCAGACCGCGTAGAGGTTGCAAATTTTTGGCAACCTTCAGGTACGCCTTGTTGTCCTGATATTTCAAAAACATTGTTATATGTAAGAATCAAAAATTTAAAATGGAACGTCTGACAAACCGGAATCTCATTGAAACCCCATTTCGGCCACTTATCTTTGTTTCGTCTACTTGAATACTGTAACATGGCAATACGATGGTTTTCCATACCTGAAAATTTTTTAAGTCCACCAGTGGAGTGGACCTTTCATGGAAAACACCTGGAATTGTTCTTGTAAAATTCACATGATCTTACCGACGATAAACAGCGGCTCCAAATCCGAAATGTAATTGGTCATCAGGTCGAACTGAGTGGCAACGCTGCCAGAAGAATCAATCAGGAAGAGAAGATCCAGCTTACAGAAGGCAAAAGCACTTGGTAGCCATGAAGCCAGCAGAAGAGGAAAAATAGTGCTGGCAAACATTTTATGGTTGCTGGAAACTGACTGTTTTGTCAGCAGCTTTTGAATATCTGCTTAAACTACAACTTACTTACCTAATAAAATATACTTTTATGTTTTAATAAATGAATAAAAAGTGACAAAGCGTGCGAGGAAGTTCCGTAAATAAATCATTGTGCACCAGAAGACATCAAAAATTATTGTTTTCCACACTCCAACAGTGTGTAGTTTGTTCAACACTACAACATTGTTAAATCAACTTTGTTAACGAAATCTGTTATTGCACACGCACAAGTTTTCGTTACCATGTTAATAATAAATCTCTTAGAACTTCACCGAACGGTTTTGAAGGGATCTAATCAGCAGTTTCCAAGCGTTGATTACATATATGTATTCACACAGCTCGTACTAACCGATACCATAACACATGAACCATATTGCAATTTATTGTTATATACTTGAAGCAAAACCTCACGCGTTGTTCTGCTAAATGGTTTTCGATTCCAGACACAGTAATAAGTCATGATTTCCACGTTAAACTGGTCGGATTTTTTTATCAAGCGCAAATGTTCGTTAATGCTTCTCATTGAAGCCTGTTTTGAATTTTATTACTGCAACATCATCGTTGTCTTTCTGTCAGAAGCATTATATCACTTATTAGTTATCTGTGAGTGAATCTAAAAAGCACGATTATAAACGCAGCATGAGTGTTCTCATTTTGGTCATTGCGCGAATCGATGAGTTTTGAGAAAACGGTTCATTTTTTTCACAGTCGTAAGTTCAGTCAGTAAGTTTGACAATTCATAAATGTCAAAAATATTTTTTTATTGAAATGCATTTGTTAATTATATTGATATTGACATTTATAAACGGAACAAAGTTCATCGGCAATTTGTGTTGTATTGCTTGAGAGCACGGGCCAGTTCAGTTACGCCTGTTTTGCCTACGAAAACCTGTAAATCAATGTCATATTGTGAATAATAGTTTGGTGCTCGTCATCAAATTAATCTTGAACTACCGAATTTACTATTTTACCTGAACTTTTGTCTCACACTAGTGACGTGACTAATGAACTAAATAAGTGAATGCTGTGTTTAACTAAAGTTTATCGTGTATTATGCTACATATGAGAGCTACATACATAAGTATGTAAAAAATAAATTCCAGTTTATTCCCGAACAAACAAACAAACACTGACTAACCCTGCTCGTATCTCCAACAGCAATCTCCTTCAACTGTCCTTCATTAGGCAGCATTTTGAATCCCTCCTTGTCTTCCCATTCGTTGCCATAAGCGTAAATCTCCACACCTAAATTGAAGTACGATTATAAAATTGTACATTAACTTCGGACGATGGTCATTAATGAAATAGTTTTAAAACCAAAAATTTGAATCAACGAAGTTCGAGTATCTAACCAAAATCGCTCAAAGCTTTAGCCTGATCGGCGGGTGAATCTTGACTGTGACCATCCGTGAGCACAACGGTCACCTTTTTAGCAATGTCCGGTCGAGATCCGTACGATGATATGTTGTACGAGTCAATAGCCAGCGCGAGCGCACCCCCTATATTTTCTCATGTGATTATATTTTTCTGAATATTTGCTAATATAGACGGGAATGAATTTAGACAAGATATCTCACCTGCATCAGTCAGACCTCCGAGCACTCGTGGCTGTCGCGCATCGGTAGCAATATCATCTAGATTGTCATGTTTTTCGAAGTGGAACGATGCCACAGCGTTTCTCTTTGATGAGAACTCAATTAGCGCCACCTGCAATCGGTTCATAATGCTGTTATGCTTTGCTTTTATTAATGACAATTTGATCATACCTGAGTGTAATGACGGCCGATTGTCATGTCCTGCAGTACTTGCAGCATTACCTCAATCAATTCATTATGTACCGACTTCACACTTCCTGATTTGTCAACAATGAAGAGCAAGTCTAGTTCGCATCCTGTAACACTGCAGGTTACTATCAAATGAACCTACTCATGTATTGTACAGTTGCTATTAACCAGTTATTAGAGGCGTCGTTGTTGTGGTTGTGGTTGTTGTCGTCGTTGACGTCGACGTTGTCGTGCACACAACAGCTTGCCGCATCACATCATAAGTCTTTTCCAGGTAGTTGGGAGGCACTCCCACCCATCGATCATCGGGATGGCCAGTGAATGCTTGCATTTGTTTTCTAGAAAAAAATTATATTTAGGCATTCCAATCAAGAAAAAGTATTTTTGTTATAAACTACATCGAAGTACAAAAACTACCTGTTGACGGGCTCAATAATAGCCAATGAAGCGATAGAAACCTTCTGCTCTACGCGAATTCTATTCGCCACCTGAAACATACTTTCATCGTCGAGGAAAAATTATGAAGGAAAATCAATAATCATAAAGTGTTGTTCATAAAAATCGGTAAAAATTGGCACAACATAGTAGAAACGTATCAAAGTGTGTTAATTCTAGTAATTGATTTGAATCAAAATTTGATTCATAATACATGATGCAAAGGTCATTGATCCACAAAAAAAACAGAGAGAGAGAGAGGAGAGAGCGAAAGAAGTACCTCTACCATCTCTAACCTAAATAATAACGTTATGTTACTTGCCTCAAGTGCAGCAGGGAAGTTGGCCGCCATTCCGTCACTGATATGGAACAATACGGTAGACTCACGCTTCTCTTTACGTGCCGCCAGCATCTTCTCAGCTTCGATGAACGCTTCGGATGTGTGAGTGAGACCACGCAACGGTTTCATCTGTGTGGCAATCTTCAGATACTGCGCGTTCGACTGAAAAAAATACAGCTGTATAAATGTTTTTCGAAAAGTGAAAAAAAGGTTTTCTTTAGACGTTAGTTAAATTTTTTAAATGCAATAGTGGTTCTGTGCGTTCAACAGAACGGAAAACTTCCGATTTACAGCACCGTAATGTGCTTAAAAAATAATGAAAACACTTTCTTCCCAATATTGTGTTATTGGTTGAAATTTTGATAGTAAATTGGTTAACGAGTTCTAGTCCTACCAAGAAACTGAAAAATTTCAACCATCCTGGTAGGATTAGAACCCACGACCTTCTGTTCAGTACACAGACGTGCTAGCCGCTGCACCACAGATATCCTGTCCAGCTTTAGTAACAACTCACATTAATCTCATCGAAATTCCAGCGCGGCCACTTGGAAATGCGATCGCGACTGGAGTATTGCAAGATGGCTACGTGATGCTTGTTGGGACCGATTTGGAACAGATCCGTTAGGTTGCCAATGTACTCGCGCATCTTGTAAAACTGATCCTAGAGTAAAAAAAACACAGAGAATTATACTTCATAACAAACCATAAAATTTTGTCACTTATAAAATTAATAAGATAAAGAAAACCAAGCAAATATTCATCGTTTACTGTACTGGAGCAAAAGTAAAAACTCATAGATTATTTCAACTTAACTTATGTTTTTAAGCAAAAAATTAGAGTGCTTTGAAGCTAACCACCACACTTCCGGACGAATCCACAAGGAACAGAGCATCTACTTCACATGATGCCTCTATTATAGTGGGCAAGAGCAAAACCAAGAATGCTGAGAAGAGCCGCATTCCGCTGAACGAGATCCGTGAGCTTGTGAGCCCAAAACCACTTGAAACACAAGATGTTTCTGCAAAAAAACATGTTGAAATTGTTTCATAATTTATGTATTTTGTAGAGCAGGAAAAAGAAGAAGTTTCAATTTTGCTTCCGAAAAAATGTTGAGAGGATTTATATCACAATTATTGAGTAGGCTCTTTATCAATTTCATTTGATATTATTCCAGGCTAACTTAGCATTTGCCATTTTTGTAACTACATTAGAAAAAAACGTAATTTTCGTGTTCGGTTGTCATTCCATAACTCGTTTATAAACTGATGAATAAAACTTCGTCCGCGATTATGGTATTTCTTGCAGTCCATATTCATTCAAACTCGTGCAAATGGTTACGATAAAATTCAAGTACATATGAAGAAAGTCTAAAAAGTCAAGGTAAACGAGTAAAACATCGTATATGAAGCAGGCATCAATAAAAACTGTTTACTTAAGGGTCACTTTTTGTCTACGCCCCGTATGTGCTTAATGAGTACACATTAATGATTTAATTTATCAAATAACACATATAAATAACGCGTGATAATGACTGCCCATCGCCGTTTTTTACGCTTGCGTGAGCCCAAATTCTGCGCTCTGATTATATGTGTTTTTCGTTAAATACGCTTGTTGAGTGGGTATTGGAGTACAACGATAATAAAGGCGACACCTATTGAATATTGAATTAAACTGGTTGTCAATCTTGATTATGCATTTATGCCGAAAGAAACGAC
>OZ038448.1:12356319-12366319 GCA_964036265.1 Daptonema setosum
TGCCCCTTCAAAATCATGTTGTCGTTTTCCATGACTGTAGTTTTTAATAGAAATCAGCATTTCAATATAGTTGCTGTTTGTTGGCTGTTACTACTACAAAGATAAAAGCAAAATTATTTCAACTAAAAAAACGTTTCAGGTTACGACAGATTCTATCAGCACTGATCGGTATTGTGTGGGCGGTGGTGCCATTCCACGGATTCCTGGCGCTGGCCCTGTACGTCGTGATCAGCACCATTGCCGGACATTTATACGTTACCGCTTATCAGAAAGTGGACGAAGATGCGCTCGGTTGGTCGGGTCGGCCAATTCATTTTTATACCACTGTTGTAGGTAGTGGTAGTTCTATTTCGAGATGCAGAGGGCAATTGTACCATCGACTTGATGAATGTGACACTAATTTATCTCTGTATGCGGAAATATCATGAGAGTGAGAGACATCAGAAATCTTGCACAAAAAAAACAGAAGATTAACTCACATAGAGGTAAAGCCATCTTATCTGATTTTAAAATGACAACATAATGCAAATTTTCAGCTCCCACTTTTTCCAAAATTTTTTCTCAACAAATGGAGAGTTTTCCAGATCAATTGTTTCCCCTGTTAATTACTCAACATACCCTACATTTTTGTAGCGCTTCCGATTAGTCTGTTATTTCATTATCGTTTATTTCCTCTTTTTGTATATTTAATGATCGGGACAAATAAAGTTCTGATAAATTCTGAATCTTACTTTTCACTTATTCACTCCCCTCAAATATTGTTTTTTTTCCAGGCGGAGCATGGGAGATTGCCAAGGAGGGTTTCGGCAGCGCGTTTGCCACGTTCATGATTCTCTGGATTGTCGGCTATTCGGCGTTGCATTTCGACTCGTGAAATGAGCGAATACTCTCCTTTCTCGTCAAAGATTCAACACTCAAACTTTTCGATTACCTTGATAGGTAGAAAGAAGATGCTGATGTGAAAAGCAGTAGTACGACTTCATATCTGTATAACACTGGCGAACCAGCTAGACCTCCATAGGGAGAGGAATTTTCAGTTTTGAGGCCTTTGACTTGCTTTACCTAGCTCTACCTTCAGTTCAGGAACACACTGTCGTTTTTCAAATCGCTAAAAAGGGGGTTCACTTTTTTCTTTCCTTCTCGTCCGCTAGTGCTATATAACATAAATAACAATATATCTTACGTTTGCCTTTCAGCTGGATTGCATTCATAAATAACTATGTGCTGTACAAAATATTGTTGATTTGATTTGTATAATGACTTGTTTATACTTTTACTATATACCTTGCAGTCCCCACTCACTTTGCTTATCATTCGATATACTTTGTAACTTTACTTTGGTTTACTAAAGTAATTCCTATGATTATCATTCATCATTATTGTCGACATTCTATTGTGCTCAATATTATACGAATTTGCGGTTCCCTCCATGGAGAGAAATTGCGTTTGTGTTTCCTCAGAATTTAATGCACCAGAATGATTCGTAAAAACTCGATAGCGTGTTTATGAAGGAAAATAAATATTTATTGGGGTTTCATAATTGCTAATAGGAAGAGTTGAGTTATAAAATGTGTATCTGCATTGCTAATAAAAAGAATTCAAGAAACAACATATTGTGGTTTCATCTCTATTACGTGACATTTTTTGGTTCTTTGATCCATTCGACTTTTAAGTCGGTTTTGATCATCTTTGTCTTTATTTTTTCATGAATGCACTGATTGGCTAGCCAATCCTTCAAAGGGGAGAATTTTGTTAAAGAAGAGGGAATTGGCAGTTTTTATATCATTTTACCTACACCTTGAATAATAAATCATCTTTTGAAACCGCCAAATGAATTCCTTTTCCCTCCCCTTCTCGCCGCTAGTGCACTAATGCATTGCAATCATTTAGAAAAATGCCTCGACATGCATCTGGCGGTTCAGCAGCGTCCGTAGCAACCACCGATGGGCTCACCATTCGGGAACAAGTTCAATTGCAGAAGGTGGGTATTCATTTGTTTCCCGATTCATTCATGTTAATAGGGTGTCTGTTACTTCACTGTATTTGATATCAAACAGCTATTGAGGATGATGAATAGTATAGTAAGTAACTCAATTAGTTTGAATTCGGAGGTTACATGGGAATCTTTGTTCGGCTTAGAAAGCAAAAAACAAGTGGCCTGACAAAAGTTTTTGGTGTATTTGTTATATCAGTTCCCCACTGAATAATTTTTCAGGTACTTCAACGGGCTCACGAGTTTGAGAAGGCCGAAGATATGGATCTTATGCGACAGCCTATGGAAGGTTGGAAGAATATACTTTGTTTTTATTCATGCTTCTCGTAAGTTTTGTATAGTATAGCAAAATAGCTTTCAGAGATTGGATTTTGAAAATTTCAATGTTCTTCATTCCAGAGGTATAATTTTTCAGGGTTCTTGATGAAGTTTACCAACGTGATGACCGGCTGGCAGAATCGATGGTTCGTGCTCGACCCGCATGCCGGCAAGCTCACCTACTATTTGAAGGTTTATTTTACAGAATTTATTTAACAAAAACACTATCACGTAACATTTGGACAACGACGTTGTGCATGATTTATGGTTTTTATCATGTAAGGTCTTTGAAGCGTTGAATTGAAACGTCAACCCCATGACCAAGTTCCAACGACTACGTTTTTCGTGGTAGATTACATTCAGATCAGATTAGATTCCAATAAAAAAATAATAGTAAAAACAGAACTGTTTTAAATAATAATTTATAATACTTGCAGCCGGAACACAAATCAGCGAACAAAGCGCGCGGTGTCCTGCAGTTGTCCGGTGCCATGG
This sequence comes from Daptonema setosum, assembly GCA_964036265.1. Taxonomy (NCBI): domain Eukaryota; kingdom Metazoa; phylum Nematoda; class Chromadorea; order Monhysterida; family Xyalidae; genus Daptonema; species Daptonema setosum. Next base: position 12,359,126 of record OZ038448.1, read on the forward strand.
TGGATCCATCCGAGGACGATCCCCTGGCCTTCACCGTTGTGCCCAACATTGCCGGACAGGAGTCGTACAAGCTCAAGGCCGGCAATACAAAACAGAGACAGGTTATATCATCATGTTGCTATTCTGTTCAATCAAAGGAATAAACAAAAAAACATAAACATTCCAATTTTTGTGAAAACATGACAAATCTCTAGAGTAACTTGAGATTTGATTCCATGATATGCCTACTGAAAGCACCATTCTGGATTAAAGTCCCTGACAAGGTCCTAATTCCAATGAAACAACCAGCCAATGAAACACACCAAACATAAACGTCTAAAACAAGATCGGCTAATTTAATCGACTAACTTTTGACAAACATACTATACGTTAGCATGAATCGATGGTGGTTATGGATGATTTTAAGATTCGTTAGTAGTTAACTATCGATTAGTCAACTTGAATTCAGTATTGTTTTTTGTAATGTAACAATCACTGTTGTTGATTTATTTGTTATTAAACTGAATGGTAACTGTTGTTGCAGATGTGGATCAATCGTATCCGTGTCGCATCCGACGATCACCAGAAGGAGAAGCTGAACAAAGCCATGCAGGCCGTCACTAAAGCTCCACAAGTGAGTCAGTTCACGAATCTCCCCATTTATTCACGTTTACTCATGAGTTCATTTTCGAGTCATCACTAACTCAACGCCACTAGATCACATTCAACTCCCTATGAAAACGTCGAATACAGTCACGAAAAATCAAGTCTATGCCGATCATCATAATGTTCGACATTAGTCTCGCTAACATCATCGTTTTGTTAGTTAAATATCAGACTGGATACAAGTTAACATGCAAAATTGTGACCGGTATATAGAACCTGAGCTCACTGCAATGCAATCTTTGACCCTAACCTTGGAATAAAATCCAAAACTAAATTGATATTTTGCAGGTATCGGATCAGATTCGTCGCGGCACGGCACGAGAGACGGCCGTACTGCACCAGCTGCACAAAGTGTTGACCATTGCCTCCGATCAGCACGCGTCCATTTGTAGACAGATCGATGCTCTACCGACCGATCAGAATGTTATAAGCAGTGCCCTTGTGGTTAAGGTTGGTGAGTGAGTGAGTGAGTGACTTCAGTAATTATAAGTCCCAGAAAAAACTTCAGGCCGTATCTCACAGTCTGCTCGATTCACTCGAACAGTGTCAGAACGTCATCTCCCATATGGCGGTTACAAACGACCTGCGCACGTTGCATGTCGAACAACATCAACAACAACCGAAAATGTCGACACAAACGTCCAACATGTCAACAATAACAACAACAACATCAAAGTCAATACCACCGACACCGACCTCAGCCGATATTGTACCCTTGATGCTGTCGAAATCTATTGTTAGTGTAGTGTTGATGATGTTAATGGTGGTAATGATGTTGTTGTTATTCTTGTTGTTGATTTGGTTGAGGTTGTCGTGGGTTTTGCTGCTGTTTGGTGATATTGTTGTGTTGTTATTTCAGTTGTTGTTATTTCTGTTTATCAATTTCAGGTGATAGGTCAACCGGCCGAAAGACCACTACACGTTGTGCCTGACAATGTTATTGAAGAACTGCAGTTGTACGAAGATGATGAGGTTAAATTTAGTTATTGTTCTTGTTGTTTTTGTTAAAGTTTGTACTGTTATTATTTGCTGTAATTGCTGTTGTTGTTGTTGTTGATGATGGTACTGCTGTTGTTGTTGTAGTTGTTGTTAAATAATCAAACCAAAATTTTGTAAAAATTGTTAGTTCTTTGTTTGTAGTCTTGAAATTAATCGTTGTTGTAGGTTGAAGACGGTATCCTATATGGCGCCGAGGTGACGGGTGACGAAAACGAAGATGAAGATGAACCGGTTAGTACCGGATTACTTTAAACATGTTTACACCCTTTATTTTTAGCTGGAAGGGTAAGTCACCATCGAAAATGCTATTTTATAGGAAAATTCAGCGCTGTGTTTATGTCAATTTTTTGTCGTAAGTGATTCATTCAATCGAAGTATCATTATAGTCTGGTGCTTGATTAGCATCGCATCATTATCAAAGCCCGTCAGTTCATTTAACCTCTCTGGCCACCACGAAAACACCATTCTGATATGGTATTAGCGTGTCATGTTGGCTTCATGATTAACAGACGCTATAAAAAATCAGCACATGACCGTTTTCAGGATACTTATTTTAATTTGCAGGTCCATTTACGTTTAAAACATTTCTGTGTGAAACAGGTTTCAGATGGAAGTGGAGGAGAGTCCAATTGGTTTCACTGAACTCTGTCAACACGATCAACTCTCGCTGGTCGATGTTCACAAAGCACAGATTCTGTCACTCGTGTCTCGCTTGAAACTTGGCACTGATTTGACCAAAGTTGGTTGTTGTTGTGGTTGTTGTTGTTGTTGTTGTTGTTATTATTGTTGTTGCGGTTGTTATTGTTGTTGTTGTTGTTGGTGGTGGTTGTGTTGTTGTTGTTGTTGCTGTTGTTGTCGATGCTGTTGTTGTAATTTAACAGTTAATACGTTTCAGATTAGCCTGCCCACATACGTGCTGCAATCGCGCTCACTGCTCGAGTGTCTGTCCAATGCCTTCGCCAACACTCCGCTGCTCCTCTCCATCACTGACCAGCCAACTGCCGAACAGCGTATGCTCCATTTCGTTAAGTGGTTGGTGTTATGGTCCGAGTCCTGTTTAACTGAACTTACTGACTGTCTCTTTCACGTTGGCTCAACTCACTACCACTCTCACGCACACTTCCAGTTATTCCTTCACCCGCTCAAGTCACTCACACGCACTTGTAGCTCACCACTAACACCATTCATATCGTCCATATTTTCCTCATTCCCCACTCAATCATTCGCTCATCTACTCACTCACTCCCTCACTCAATCGCTAATTCAACCCTTAACTCATCCACTCGCCCATCAACTCACTCACTCACTTACAATCATCACCTGCCTCCAGGTATCTCACATCGTTCACAGCCGTTTGTCAGAACGGTGAGGCTCGCAAGCCGTACAACCCGATTCTCGGCGAGATCTTCCAGTGCCTCTGGTCGACCGGCAAATCGGCAAAACCGTCGGTCGATGATCCCGTACTCAAGTGCCATGTTGAACAGGTAAGTTATCCACTCTGTAGTTAACGGCCGTTTAGCTTGGTTGGCTGAGTGTTAGACTTTGGATCGCCAGGTCTCGTGTTCGACAAACTGATTAGATAATGTCTCCTGCTATCATGTCTATACTGTGTTTTCGTTTTTTTAGCCTAAAAATCATCAATATGGAATGCGGTATTTTACATAATATGAGTTGCAGGTATCCCACCACCCTCCTGTATCATGTATCTACGCCAACAGCGATTATGGTGGTCTGCACCTGAGTGCCTATGTGATGCCACGGGTCAAGTTCATGGGCATGTCTATTGCATCCAACATGGTTGGACACGGTCGTTTAACCATCGGTTAGTTTAGCATATCTAGAAGTGTTTGTTACACAAAAAGTTTTTGGCACGAAGTTTGAATCAAATTTTGTTGGCGCACGTTAAAAAAATACTCTTTTTCACATGACATTTGGACAGCATACGCACATTTTATCTAACATTCAAAATTTCTATGCAGGTACTTCATCGAAACACGGTCCTGAAGAGTACACGTTCACTTATCCAAATGTGTTCGGTCGTTCGATCGTTTCGACGCCCTGGTTCGAACTAACCGGTTGGCTTTATTTGATTTCAGATCTGATGTAACGATTTCTTCTTCGCATTGGTTTTCCACTTTTGTCTATAATTAGGTCAAATCAAATAAAGCGCGTTCTTAGAGCGCCAGCCTCGGAACTGGCGGTTCTGTTTTGAAACCTAACTTGAATTGAGACAAGAACCTGACGCATTGTCCTGGGGCTGGAGTTTTTGCCCTTGCCCGCTTATTCAATCTCTATAACCATCACGAAAACACCATTCTGCATTGGTATCAGTGTGCTATGTTGGCTTTATTAATGAAGAAGTCGCAGTAAAAAAACGATATATATTCTGATGTACTTGACTTGTGTTGAATAAAGTCCCAGAAAGAAAAAAAAGTACGACTTGACTTTAATTCAGGCAAATGTCAGCTGGCGTGTCAACCGTCCGGCTGTACGGCTACCGTAACCTTCCACGAGAAACCGTTCTACGGCGGCAAGATACATCGAGTGACGGCCGATGTAAAGAATGCCGATGGAACATTGTTCGCCAGTGTCAATGGTTGTTGTTGTTATTTGTTGTTATTGTTGTTATCTGTTAAGTTTTGTTATATGTTGTTGTTGTTGTCGCCGTTGCAGGTTGGTCTTGTTGCTTGGTGTTTTATTATGTTTTCAACCGAACATTGCAGGTGAGTGGAATGGTCAGCTGAACATCACGCTGGCATCAGGCGAGATCAGCACCCTGGACGTGCGACATGCGAGTGCCGGAGTGAATCGGATAATCCGCCCCGTACAACAGCAGATGGCCAGGGAATCTAGACGACTCTGGACTGAGGTTATATGGCTTGATCATTTGTTCTTGTTATCGAAAAAAAGTTATATGTCTGTTATGACATATGCAATGAATAAGACAAGCATAGGATGTTAACCGCGAATTTTTTTTCTCTCTTGCCGAAAACAGATTTGATATGAATTGCGCGTCAATGATCTTCCGAATAACTAAAACCTCAGATATGGCATCAAACCGTTTTCCACATTGCAAGGTCTCAGTTCATCACATTTATATCGCGTTGAACAACAACAACAACAACAACAACAACACTTATTGTAGGTCACGAAAGCGCTACAAAACGATGATGATCAAACGGCGACTGCGCAGCGCAACAAGATTGTGCAGGCGCAGCGTCGCAGTCTCGGCAAGGAGCAGGTATACGAGTCGCGCTACTTCTACGCCCAGCCCGATGCAAAGACGCAGTGGCTAGCCAAGCAGTATCCAATTGTCTTCTGTGCTTGACTCTAACTTTTCAGATTCACGTATGTTCTATTCTAGAATTTAGATTCAAGCTGCAAAGTTTTCTAATATAGAATCTTTTCTAAAATTAAGCACTTCCAAAACGCCCAGCCCATTGCCAAGACGCATGGCTGGTCCGGCAGTACCCCATTTTCTTTAGTACTTGTCTCTAATTTTCTAGATTCACACATGTTCTATTTCTAGAATCTAGATTCAAGCAGTATTCATGTCTGTGCAGAAATTTTAGGTAAAAATTTGAATGCGAGCCAATATTCCGGCAAGTGTTGATGTGTTCTATGGAATTCAGGATTTCATTTACGTTTAATTTTCATAGATTCCGTTGGCTACACATATTAATTACATAATTGTAAAAATATTTTTGTATCTTTTAATTGTCCTGTGTTTTTTGTGTAGTAAATCAAACGAAATCATGGTGCCTCACAGACATAATGGGTTCTTAATTAGGTACTGTACTAGTAAAAAACATAACTATGAGAATAATTATGATTTAATATTCACAATCGATGCTTGTTTTATTGCCTTGTTTACATCTAAATTTCCATTCTATTCTAGATTCTTGTTGTGTAGTTCTGCATTCCTATAATGAATTAATTCTTTCATTATGTAAAGCAGTACATTTCTGTGTATCTCTGATTTTGTCTACCGTGTCTTAACGTTTTTATTGGTAGAGCCAAATGTGGTTTGGGCTATTTTTGCTCTTCGACTCCTCACTGACGCACTAACTGAACTTTCAAAGAGGGGAATTCCGCAAAAAAGGGAATTGACAGTTTTCAGACTATTTTACCTACACCTTGAAGAAAAAACTCTATTTTTTGAAACTGCCAAAGAGACGCAATTTCAATTTTTCCACCCCTTCTCGTTCGCCAGTGCTTCGACTCGAATTTCAATTTGAGTACATAAGTAGATAATATAGCAGACTCACAAACGACGAACACTTCCAGATGAAATTGTACACTATCTTGGTTGTTGAAATCTGTGATTAGTTTTTTTCATCATTTCGCTTTTTCAAATCGTGATACCTACAAATTATTACTTGTATTCAAATAAAATAAACATATAAATATATTACAACACTTTCTAACAGTAAATTATAATTTATTGTTATCTTGCTAATTGGTTGTATGTATTCGCTGTAAACAGTGATCTGGTTTATGGAACTTATCATTTCATTTGTTATGAAGAATATATTCAATGCAGTAATGAAGTATCGTAAGTAATTAAGGTGAGTACATGTAAAATATTACAAATGTCAAATAAAAGTACCAGAAATGAATTCATTATTGCACAGAGAATGGACAGTCTCATCATTTTAAGTACAAGTAAAATCATAAATACACGTTTCAGTGGAATGCAAAAATAACGAGCTACATGCAAATTACTATTATTTTCGAATAATTAAATTAAAATTAATTAAATTGTCGACATGATTACTGTTGCAAATGTTTGGCATAAGGTGATGTCCAATCTCGCATAAATATGGCATTGAGGTGATCGGCGGCCGTCGTCACGTTCTCCGTGCTCTCATCCGGATGATTAGCGATTACTACGCCGACACCACCGGTGGTTGTGAAGTAGTCACCCGACCAGTTGGAGGTGCCTGTGAGTCAGTGCATGAGTGAGTTAGCGGGTGGGTGAGTCAGTGAATGAGTAGGTGAGTGGGTGAGTAAATGAATAAGTGATAGGTAGATGAACTGATAAGTGAGTGAGCGAGTGGGTGAGCAAGCCAGTAAGTTGTTCCAGTATTAACTAAACTGTTGAGCTAATTGATGATCTGACCCAATCAGTAGTGAAACTAGGAGAATGACGATATAATGATATTGGAGTACTTAGTTTGAATTAGCGGAACACCATGTAATGTATTCTAATCACATGGGTAAATTTTACATCTTTTAATACTTACGAACGAAGTTTATAAAAGTTGATTCTTCAAATCAACAGTGAAACATATATTTTGAGTCAATGCTCAAACTAACCAATATAAGCAGTGTTGTCAGTGACCATGTATTTGTTGTGGTTGACTCTGGCAAATGGGATATCGGCCTGATGAGGCTCAAAGATGGGCACTTCGAAGAGCTTCTGTGAAACGACGATTTGCTCAGTCACTCGCTCACCAACTCTATATCTCACTAACTCACTCACTCACTAACTCACTCACTAACTCACTCACTCACCACATCGATTTGCCCCCGACGTCCTTTATGGGT
>OZ038448.1:12371319-12390326 GCA_964036265.1 Daptonema setosum
CGGAGCACCTAAGCAAAATCTAAAACGATATTTGAAATCAGCGTAAAATTTGGCACATATAGGGTGGTTTTCAGTGAAATCCGTGATTTTGGGAAGTTTCGGAAATCGGGCTCGCTGGGGTGCTTTTTAGTGGCAACGACTCTTATATACGACAAACCTAAACGAGAGATTGATCTATGTGTCAGTTGACCCATCTGCTTTTCACGTAAACCCAATTTCAGTGTCTGTCGCCATTCGAGGAACCTAATTCAATTATGTGGAAATAACAATTTCAGCTCATGTACGCCGGCCAACTTATTATGCCGCAGAACTCATTTACCCATGGAAATGTTAATGGAATTCCGGGCTTTAAAATGAATTACAGTTAAGAAACACAAGACTTGCATGTTCTCTCGTTCCTCAGACAATTCGGTGATGGGGTAAATATGAGATTATAAGAACAAGTGAGGCAGCTACAACGTGGATAGAAGCTTTTGTGATGGAAGTGTTTGTTTTAAGTTGTTTGAGCATATAATGATGATGAACGTAGGATTATCATGTCCAGTCCATGGAAAATTTGTTTTAATTGACAAACTTGTTGGCAACGTTTTTTCAATTGGAATTAAACGTACAATAATGTGAAACTCTGACATAAATACAGTCAACAGTTCAAAGGAAAACTTTTTTGTCCATCTTGAAATTACACGAGAACAAAAAAAAGTTTACTATATAAAAACCAAACAGTACACCATGATATGCGTGTTTTTGTACCATGTAGTTACAGTATGTTTTACAGTATTTTAGTGAAAAAACCCCAAAATTTCATCTCAGCCATAACCATAACAGGAACAGTCTGAGTCAAAAGATAAAATAGATAAATTTGAGCCAGGCACTCAGCACGAGTGGTTTGTTTCGTTGACTGCGTGAGAGAATAGACTCAAGTGTCTTCATTGCTGTCTGCATACTGATGCAACACATGTTCAAAAAAAGCGTCCAAAAAGCGCTTTTTAATCATACATACTGTAGGTCTTTACATTATTAAATTAGACGGACAGAAGAAATGACCGCAAATAATTGCAAACCAAGTACAAAGCTTACAAATATACATATAGTGAAAAAGAGCAAACACTAAAATGATTTTTAGTCACTTGACTTTAGTTCATCTGATGCTGGTGCTCGTGCAAGAGCAAATATGAGTAAGGACCTTTTGAAAATGTGAATACAAAAACGCGTAATGGACAGTACATGAGTTGTCAAATTATAGTCGTTCTGAAAATGACATACTTACTATAGAGTTGCATGTATCTATCGCAATTAATTTTGTGCTCACATGTATCCAGTCTGTTATTTGACCAATAAAGCGATGATGAGAGTTTTATGAAATTCAACTGAATTGCCTCTAACAACTTTGAATCCTCATTTAAATTCTATGTACGAGAAGATTATGCTTAACAGCCGGCTTGTCAACTCAACTCAGCCTATATGCATTCATCACGTTCAGCTGGTGTTAGCCGAGTTGATAAAGTCAACAACATATCCACTTGCATCTCAAGAACCTCTCAATTGTGTACAGTTAGAAAAAAAATTAAGCAAACTATCGAAACGCAAGAAGCAGGCTGACACTTACATAGCATGGTGTCAAGTAACATACTCAAGTGTACTCCGGGGTATTGCACGAAACACGATGTCTAGCGGTCAAACTACACGTTTGTACATATTAGTTCACATACACACCAAATGAACAATTAAGATGACTTAATAATAGAAAACACTTATATTATTCACATTATCTTTGTCGTGGGTTCATTCAATCGATTTTCGCGGATGCGTTTGCCCAGATTACTATTCGATGCTTTCATGGAAACTGCCAATATACTCTCTGTTGGATATCAGTACAGTAAGTGGTTTTAGCTGATTTATTGTTACCGTGTGTGGCCTTGCATTGTTCCTACGCGCATGCGAAACATTTTTAAGCCCAGTTTTATAGCTGATCTTCACTCATCAATTTCAAAACTTAACCCATTTAGTTTTCAGTTAGTTTTTTGGTGTTTTAGATTAAACCATCATGGGAGAATTTTGACCATGCAGGGCATTACACAAGAATAAGAATAAGGACTATACTTACTGTACCATAAATAACTGTCAAACAGTCTGTTGGAGTACAGAAGTAAGAGGGTACCTAGCTGTATGTATGTACATACGCAAGTGTCACCAAATCAACCTGAAGTTTCCTTCACGATACATCGTAAACATGTACATAATGTATATTTATGTAGTCATGACACACTTGGGCACGCAGTCAGTAAGCTTTAAAGGGATTATAAAAAACGGGCTCGCTTTGCTACCAATGTTAGTAAACCTGCAGTTCTGTAATCTCTTACATCTACAGTACATACATACACCGGTATTACGTGACAACGGTATGATAAAAACCTTAATAGCCAAGCCATGCTTTTCAGTCCCACAGAAGAGTTCAGAATTCACGCTCTCTGTTGAACCGAGTAAGCTAAAAACAGGCTTGCTTTGCTACCAATGTGAGAAATCCCTTACTTGAATTACCTTGTATAAGATTAAAAAATGTTTCACGATGAATTTACCGTGAGAATGATCAGAACCACAACAGGTTTGATCGTGCCAACAAAGGCAGGCTTCTCATTCCCTTTGTAGAGTTTAGAGTTCACGCTCTTTGGTAAACGAAGTAAGCTTAAGCGGAATTATAAGAATAAACAGACTGGCTACTTACCAATGTCACCACGTTTAGACCTACATACAGTTGCATATCTAATCCCATACTTCATAAATCCCTGGTGAATAAAGAAATGAATCTACAGTATGACCTTTAACCAACATTAAGACACCGTGATAATGATAAAAACAAAAAACGATTGATCGTGCTAACTACAAGGCATGCTCTTCAGCTCTAAAGCAGAGTTTGGAATTCACACTCCTTGGATGGGAGAAGTGACGCAAACTGGAATTGAATTATTTTATCACGAAAGCAAAAAGTAATGAGTTTGCTCCTGACTCTGGGATCTCTGATTTTGTTTTATTATCCTAACTATTCTTGAGCTCAGTATTACACAATGACAATCCTAAATCCATGACCAGAGTCGTACATTTGAGTAATGGTTATTACGCTCTCGCTCTGTTTCATGCTCTGTCAAAGCTCGATTTATATATGCCAACAGTGGAACACAGTCGGGTCGGGTCGTTTCGACAAATCATGACATAATTTTTGACAATGAAATTGTGATGCGGTGGAATTTTTTTTTGGCACATAATAAACTGATTCTGCAGTTATAAATTTTTCTAAAATAAATGTTAGTAGATAATTTTAGAATTTTATCAGTAAATTATGTCTGTTGGTGTCTGTCATTGTTTGTTATGATACATTATGTACTACGATACCAAAATAACATGTTATTGAAATTGCCCATGCACTGTATGGTTTTCTCATCATGCTAAATTAGCCTTGAAAGGCCGTCACTTTCACTGAATCTTTTTTTGTTTTCAAAAGTGCACTCAGCAACATGAAAAATCTAATATTTATTAAATATTATACAGTACTATATGTAGTAGTACATTTTACGTTTTCATATAAGAAGTCCGAACTAAGAAGTCATTTGTCAGCTAAGAAGTAATGCAGAACCTTTTCGCAAACATATAGACGAATTCCCGAAGCAACATGAAGGACCGTTGATAAATGTAAAGGTATATAAATTGTGTACAAGGTAAATAAACATGCTTTAAGATTAGAGTCCGCTCGAAGAAATAGAAGGCTCATAGAATTAGCGATGCAGTCACTAACAGTACAAACATACGTGAATGTGTTATTAATTTTTTTGACTGACTGGATTAGTGATTGCAGAGATTGTAGTGGATTACAGAGATTTTGAGTGACTGGATTAGTAACTGATAAAGTGACTGAATTAAAGAAACTTATTCAGTTATTATGCCACAATAGCACAAACGTTCACCCAATTCATGTTTGAGGATAATCACTGAACACCAACAAATGGACGCTTGAGAGATTAAGTGACTGGGTGAGTGACTGGATGAGTGCTTGATTAAATGACTGAATGAGTGCCTGATTAAGTGACTGAATGAGTAAGCAACCAACCGTTTCAATATACTCATCATTGCCACAGATGGCATCGGGTACGTGCGAGTCAGCCATGCCGAGGATTTATCGAAGTTCGAGAATGATTCGGCTTTACCCTGAAACAATGAACGTTAAATGAGTTAAACATTAGAAAACCGCAAAAAATCAGGCTCTCATTTCATTTTATCAGAGTATCGGCCATGCAAAAGCATGAGTATAAATGACAAAAAGTATTGTATGAATATGACGTTTGGTTAAAAAATTGGGTCCTACATTTCCTCAGTTATGATGACACTTTCTAGTATCATATTCGCTGTTGTGAAAGGCAAAGGAACTGTTCAGGAAACTGACTATCAAGAATCACAACTAAAAACAACGCATCTGGCTCTGTGATTCATTTTGAACTGTGTTCTAACGATTTTCCTCACAGTGGATGAGTTATCTCAGCATAAGTAAAGGAAAGGATAACATTAGAGCCACTGATACGATTTTTACAAGGTTTACTGCTTATCAACATAGCGTAGACAACGTAGAATGATATCAACTTGTATCAAAGTTGTATTTCGTATAATTAGGGAATCAGCTACATTCAATTAAACTCAGTACGTACATACCTAACGAACTTGCGTGTGAATAATCATACTTACAAAAAATATGTTTCTAATGAATGATTGACATGAAACTTGGTTAAATATAAAAGATGGTGTTTGCGTGCCAAGTGGAAATAAAATGGTTAATCACTGTAATTAAACTTCCAGTGTTCCAGATTCATCTGGCCAGAATTCAATATGTTGGGCCGTTTTATCAGCACTATGACCTTCGTGCTTTAGATAATGAAGCGACATTTGGGTTGATATAAAAGACTGAATACTGACTTGGATATCAGTCAGTACAAAATTACCTGAATGATTTATTTATTTTGGTTACGAATTTATACGGTATATGACGAGCTATGGATTCATTTTCCGGATCGTCAGATTATTCGAGTTTATCAAGAGTCGAATCCATTCGCGTCATAGAACTATTTTTAGACAAAAATAGTTTCATTACATCACATATTGATACATTATCCCGTTTGAATAATTAAATAATAAATAATTAATTAAATTAAAACAAATAACTATGTTTTCTCAAATGCATGCATGCATGATACGAAGGCAGTACGTAAACGAAGGTGCAAACGGGCATCGTGTCGGTTAAATATTTGCGCAAGCACCGTTTGGTCCCAATGGCGGACGAGAAGGGTGAGGAGAATGAAATCCTTCTCTGGCGGAAAAAAGCACTCCATGAACTCATGATAAAAATGAAAGTTTGTCTCTCATTGAGCATAACATGATTAAAATTCTCAAATTTACTGGCCCTCTCAATGTGTGCACCATTATTATACCACAACGGGAGACTGTAGTCGTCCCATTATAAACTGTACAACGCTAGGCTCGGGTTTCACCTTGAATGAGGATGTCTAAGGGTGCAGGGATGTAGGGTTGCCTAACCTTACATTCAATGGCGGATGAGTGAATCTGTCCAACGTTAGATACACCTACAGCCAGCGCGGGTTAATTAAGTGGTTTCAGACGTTTTGACGTGCAACACAATGACCAGTTTTCAATTTTGGCCCTGCAAAGAGACAGGGTTCAGCTGATATATTTCCTTCTCGCTTCTTACCCTCAGAAACCAATTATGTACGAACAGTGAATAGCTACACCACACCAGAGAATGAAAGACAATGGATAGCACAATAAAAAACCTGAGCGAGTAGCATGGACAGTTTCGTGCCTCGACTGCTGATGCTAAATACTGAAAAGCTTGAATGGTTGTTAGAAGTACGGCATAAATCACAAGATATGCAGCGTTTTACGCTGTGTTCAAAACTGTAGTAGACTGATAAGAAACGATAAACATCAGCAGAAAACAATTCCACGGTTGTAAAATCATAATCGTTTTTTTAATCAGTTTTGGGTGTGAATGAATTCAAATGAGCTGATTTGAACACGCATCATTGTGGTCGGTGAAAACTATCACAAGTATTTAATTTTAAGCACACCTGATACTCATACTTTGAAAGTAACGTGACTTATCATGAGATACTGAATATTTAAATACACACAAGTTAACATGAAGCACCTTTTTATGAGCTCCAGTCAGTAAGAATCGACAAGTCCAGGAAGAAAATCATTTTTCGTGAAACCACCTCCGATGCCAGTAAAAATGAGTTTTTATAGTAAATCGATGTCACTGATCACGATTCACATGGTCCCATGCTTCAAAACTCACTCAAAATAAAGATTATTGCGAATCAATAGCCTAGAGCGCACTCAATTTTTTTCCAAACGCATGCATTCGCTACAAAGGCTTGTGACAAGAAAATTCCTCAGAGCTCGGTACTCCATATTTCATACAGCTAATTGTTAGAGTCTTACGATACTCGTATGAAATTTTCAAGGAAAATGAACGGACCAAATTTTTTATTTACAGGTTTGACCGTTGCCGATTGAGCACTTTTTTCGCCTCGTTTTCGCGTTTTCCACACAGATTTTGTAGAAAAACATTTCGGTTCAGGTTTGAACGAAAAATTCAGCGTGAGTTTTATCCGCAAGGTTCGTATGAACAAGTCTATAACAGAACTCGGAGCCCAAACTCTGTTAGAAATATTTTTGAGATCGGTTTCAAACGCGCGCCTGTGCAAATTAACCTGTACATGGCGAGTTGAAGAGGAGGGTTAGTTGGCGGGCGAGTGGCGGGGCGAGAAAATGACTCAAACATAGAGAACTTTGACAAAAACATAAAACTTTATAGTGAAAACAAGTATAAAATAAATGAATAAGTATGAAATGAAGAACCGTTTGGTTGTTTTAACTCAGAAAAAGGAGGCGTTCCGCTATTTTATTCCTTTTCAGTCGCTCTAGTAGGATTGGTTGACGGCTCAGAAATTGAAACATTTACTCTGGCGTATAATCGAATTAGCGGAAGGGGGAAGAAGTGTGAATGACTGAATATCTCGAACTTTTAGTGTATTCAATAAACGAATTTATTATCTAGGGCAAAATTGAATGATCTTCTACCGTTATTTCATGTTTTCGTCAAAATTCCCTACGATTTTCTCGCCCGCCACTGGCCCGCCTCTTCAACTTGCCATGTACAGGTTAATTTGCACAGGCGCGCGTTTGAAACCGATCTCAAAAATATTTCTAACAGAGTTTGGGCTCCGAGTTCTGTTAAAGACTTGTTCATACGAACCTTGCGGATAAAACACACGCTGAATTTTCGTTCAAACCTGAACCGAAATGTTTTTCTACAAAATCTGTGTGGAAAACGCGAAAACGAGGCGAAAAAAGTGCTCAATCGGCAACGGTCAAACCTGTAAATAAAAAATTTGGTCCGTTCATTTTCCTTGAAAATTTCATACGAGTATCGTAAGACTCTAACAATTAGCTGTATGAAATATGGAGTACCGAGCTCTGAGGAATTTCTTGTCACAAGCCTTTGTAGCGAATGCATGCGTTTGGAAAAAAATTGAGTGCGCTCTAGGCTATTGATTCGCAATAATCTTTATTTGAGTGAGATTTGAAGCATGGGACCATGTGAATCGTGATCAGTGACATCGATTTACTATAGAAACTCATTTTTACTGGCATCGGAGGTGGTTTCACGAAAAATGATTTTCTTCCTGGACTTGTCGATTCTTACTGACTGGAGCTCTTATATACTGCACATCACCTCACGACAAACGGCATGTTGGTTTCCTCGATTGATTCTGCAAAATTTTGTAGTTCCGGTCACATACAGACGCAGTATGTGAGTTAAGTAAACACTGCATGTATGATCAGATTAGTTGAAAAGGATTGAGGGAATGAATTTTTTATAAAACTCACAAACCAATAGTTTTTTTTTAGTCAAAGTCTAGTATCATCAAAACATTAGCTGCTTGTTAAATCAGGGACGCACAAGGGTGAATAAGGCAAATGATTTAGACTATGGCAGAGACTTTAATGCCTATTCCAGGGCTGATTTAGCTTGCGAAACATTAATAAAAACTGTTATGGTTATCGATCTTGCACCCGAGGTAATAAGACACCATACATGTATACGGTGTCGGCAAGGGCAACTCGATACTGAGCTATGGGACCAACTGGCTTACATTGCATCAACCAATAAAAAACCGAAATACGATACAGTATGTGCACCTAAGCTTGTTTTCTGGTCATAGGTTTCAGTTCTTCTGTCGTTTCTTACCCACAACAGAATTCATCAACTGTCCTACCATACATACGTGAAATGTACTAAAAGGCGGACATAAATTTGCGGATTCTGTGCGGGTTTCATGGGTGTAAGCGGTTCCATATGAAGTTTTACTTGTCCGTTAACCCCCGATTACCTATCGTGAAGCTGGCTTTCGCGTTACGCACGCGCAGCGATGGTATTCCGGTGGCACGCTCACCATAATATCTGCACATTCCGCTTTCTAGTAACTTCAGAGTGGTATGCCATTACAGGACGAGATATTTTAACCGAAGTTTTTTGTCAAGCAGCAACACCAAACGATTCGCGATGGACCTAAACCCCCGAATGACTTTACCAAAAGAAACCGATTTCCTCGAATTTTTTCGACCCACCATTCGATACTTTGCGATTGCCTTCGCTGTTCAGTTGCCGGCCGATGCAGAACGTCAATCAAGGTTGTGCTTTCCTATTTCATTATTTTACTGTACTTTCTTATATCGACAGACCCTACACAATTTTCTCGTGCCTGCGCACCGTATGGTTGTAACCTTTGTCGCCTGTATGATCTAGTGCCAGCCTCAAAAAACGAATTGTCCTTCTTCGAAGCCTAACTTTTGACTCAGACCCTGATGCGTTCCTTTGGGGTTTCTTTCATTGCCCGTCATTTTATCCAACTTCTTAAGCCGTTATGAAGTAACTACTCTGATATGGCATCAGTGTGATCAGTAGATAAAAAATCGGAGTAAAATATCTGCGCAAAAAATGGTGTGTGAAATCGCGTTGCTGAATGGTGTGTAAAATCGCGTTGACAACAAGATGAACCATTAAGTGTAGAACGACAGTTTTTTTCATGATAAAGAGAATTTATTGTGATCTTGTTGATTTATTGGAAACAGGCTGTTTTGATTATTTATGTTTTCTTATAATCCTTGTGCTTGCAGATACCATCGACTGATTCTGCAAGCTACCAGCATCGGGCAAGTGTTGATCATCCTCATCCTCAGTGGACACAACACGTTCGCGCTGACTCGACTGCACACCATCAAGTTTCTGCACCCAACCCGCATAGTCATTCTGTTCACTTTGTGCTCAAACTTACAGGCTCGTTGAGAGGAACAAATTCATTGTTTCATGATAGGACATAAACATCGATAGATCAAATAAAAGATTGGTTTAAAAAAACGATTATAAATTAGGGCAATAAAAAATTTTAAGCACAAAATAAAAAATCTCTGCCACCAAAATCTTCAACAAGCGGAATTTCGACCAACTTTTTGGAAGGTTTTGTCGCTTCCTATATAAACCAGTCTTTGAACTTCCCAATGTTTAAAAGTTAAGTTTACGTTTTCTTTACGTATACAATGCCCCTAACTACATCAGTCATAACTACACAGTGACGGGTCGACAGCTTCAGATTTGAAATGACGTGTAATTTAGAGATATGCGGTCACAAATAAAAAATAATGATAAATAGAAACAAACAATAAATAAAACAAATTTCCATTAGTTAACATAAATTAAATAGTTTCCACTCAAGGTAAAATAATTTTTCAGCAGATCGTCACGCAGGTGATTGGAAAAATAATTGTCTGTCGACATTCAGGTTAGCAAAAAAAATTACGGATTGTTCATCAGGACGGCTTCATTAGATAAATTTTCGACGAGTTACTGTATGCCTTATTTTCTATATTTTTGCTTTCACTTTCTTTGGTTTAGCTGGTCTGCAATTTATAATGGAAACGTTGGATCAGTTAAGAGTATTCAGAGCTGGTAGTGAAGGAAGAAAGGTTAATACAATTAAAATTTATTGGGTGATTTAATTAATGATTAAAGTATGTGTATTGCAAACAGTGCGTTTAATAAAGTTCTGTTTCAATCATGATTTGTTCCTAGCGCGCTTTACGTTATCAAAGATTCGCGACCTTTTTCTGGCTGTTCTACATTCTGATGACCGTTGTCAGTATGGTAATGCAGGTTAGTGAACCTTTCACGACAACAACAACAACTACAACAACAACAACAACACCATCTCAGGAAGGTATACTGACACTGTTTCGGTGGCGCATGATGTATCTGTTTGCAATGACTCTGGTGGTTAATGTATCGTACCCAGCCATCCTTTTGTTCATGATGGTACTGGTTCACATGCACAAGATGGGCGTTGACGCACTCAACCTCGAGTTGGAGAAGCTGGTCGTGAAGAATCAGACGTCGGAAGATAAACGTTGGTTGAGATGAGTTTAGGAGTCTAAAAATTCTGTTCTGTAGAATAATTTGTGAAATCTAGGAAGCATTGAGGGACAGATCTTTTTTCAGATGAGTACACCATCAATCAACTGGCAGACACACTCCATGGTGTCTACACTGAGTACGTAAAACTCAACGATTCTCTGCAAGTTCTTCGCGGTCTTTTCGATATGTTCGCCACATTCTCTTTGGTCTGCAACATTGTAGCTTTCACTGTGCTAACGTACGTTACGCTTGACATCAGTTTTGAGGAACCTGCCATGGCTGTTAGTCACTCAATCACTCACTCACTCACTCACTCACTCACTCAACCATTCACTCACTCACTCACTCACTCACTCACTCACTCACTCACTCACTCATGTACTCACTCATTCACTCACTCACTCACTCACTCACTCACTCACTCACTCACTCACTCACTCACTCACTCACTCACTCACTCACTCACTCACTCACTCACTCACTCACTCACTCACTCACTCACTCACTCACTCACTCATTCACTCACCCAGCTGATTGGCACCTACTTCACCATCATGTCGCTCCTCTCATTGTTCGTTATTGTGGCGCCGAGCATTCGACTCTCTGAAAGTGTTAGTCCCATTCGTATGTTACAGCACAGGACAAAAAGATGTGACAAAATCATCGAAGCTATGGCATGTTTTGGCATTGGTGGGTTCTCTTTGGCTGATCGGTTGAAAGTGTAAATTCTAGTCGCAGCTTCGGCGACTCCGACGCTGCCAGCCAATCAGCGAAGAGGACTCACTTACCGTAGCTTCGGCGTGTTGTCAATTCTCTTTATTTTGTACGGTATGTTTGACTACCATCATTTTTTAGTACTGTTTTCTTAAAGCTCGCTAATTTCTAGTTCTGTTCTAGGTGTTTTCTACCGAAATCACGGTGAGGCGATTGAGCAATATGCGATGGTTATACGGTGATCAGGTTCGTGAATGTCTTAGCAAGTCATGTTTTTTCGTGCAAAATGGTGATATGTACAAATTATGTATATTATTTCAAAATGGTTAACACAAACTATTAATTATCAAAAATTGCAAAACATATTCATAATGTTATTAGTTGTGTTCTTTACAAGATTGCACATCTACTAGATGGCATCAGAGACGCAGCAGAATCAAGTCCAGCGTTGGAATTCAGCGGATTTGGCCGACCAAACCGTGCCTCAGCATTGACGGTTCACTCACTCACTCACTCACTCACTCACTCACTCACTCACTCACTCACTCACTCACTCACTCACTCACTCACTCACTCACTCACTCACTCACTCACTCACTCACTCACTCACTCACTCACTCACTCACTCACTCACTCACTCACTCACTCACTCACTCACTCACTCACTCACTCACTCACTCACTCACTCACTCACTCACTCACTCACTCACTCACTCACTCACTCACTCACTCACTCACTCACTCACTCACTCACTCACTCACTCACTCACTCACTCACTCACTCATTCACTCATTCACTCATTCACTCATTCACTCACTCACCCACTCACTCACTACCTCACTCACTCATTCACTCATTCACTCATTCACTCACTCACCCACTCACTCACTCACTCACTCACTCGCTGACTCACTCACCCACTAACTCACTCACTCACTCACTCACTCGGTAATTCACTCCATAGATACTGCTCACATGCTTATCATACGTGTTACTGATGGTCCAATTCGAGCCACCTGTACCACCCGAGGAAAGAATCAAACAAAATGTCACCGAGGATGTTTACCACATCTGGCTGAAGGCGATGGCTTTGGACACATGGTGATCACATTCAAGTCTGGTCAGAGTTTCTCGTTAACCCAAATTTACGTAATAATTTTGGCGCGCATTCAAAATTTGAAGCCCGTTCAAACTAAATCAAAAATTTTAGTTTTTCGCACTACATGTGGAAAACATTGTAACAAACTAGCCCAACTCATTAATCGTATAATAAAAGGTTTTCAGAACATAGGTTACTGTTTTCAACTTTGAAACATCAGGTGCATCAAATATAAGAGAAGATAATGTCTCAACATGCAATCGTTTGTTTAGTTTGTGTCTCCGGGTAGGAGTTGATAACTTTTGAACAACTCCATGATTAATAAAATAAGTTTATCAGAAGTGTTTCAACTGTTTACCTTCAACTGAGAAAACGTTCAGTTCAGACAGAACATTTTTTTCTTATAACTCTGTTCGATTTTCACCATATTTTACTCAAAAATATCCAACTGGATCCTGATTCTGCAAATAACTTTACTTGTTTTGTGATGTCATTCCATTCCGTTCGTGTGCTGCTGCGTATTTAAAAGTTAGTCGGCTGCTGTGCGTTTGTTGTTCTGGTTATTGCCGAGCAAAAATCAATGAAAGTTGGACGTTTTTGCATTGACGTGAATATTTTCTGTAAAAACGAATGGAAACACCCTAGAAAAATATTCAGATAAAAAACCAATTCATATATTTCACGTTATTCCCAACAAAGCAATCAAAGTTCCAGTCATAGCAACCAATCAAAGGGCAAAGACAAAAACCCGAATCGAAACTCAACGCACTAATTCACGGGGCGCCAAAATAAATTGTTTTGACTTCAAAACGAAGATTCATTCTTTTTAGTGTTATTGGCTTAGTTTTATTAGATTTTTTATGTTTTGAAGTTTCTATTGACCCATGCAGCTTTTGGCACGTTTAATTTTTTTTTGTACGCGGAAATTAATTTGAGTAACAAGAACCTGTAATCACACTATACCAAAAAAGGATTTTACGAGTTGTCTGGTACAGTTAAAGATGCTTTTAGAGTCGAACAAAAAGTAAACGAAGAAAATTAGACAGATATATGGTTGTGAAACCACTGTCTTGAACAACTACGATTTAGTTCTCAAAAAATCTTCTTTGGGTCAGTTTTTTTAGCATTACTGTATGTGTCATAGGACAATTTCTTTTCCTTTCCACATTTCTTTGATTTTTCCAAACACCCGTAAAATTGAACCACCCCATCACAACTAAATTGCGACCAAACAATTTAGTAAAACCCAATCAAATCACCCAATTAATTTGTACCGTGAGCAAAGTTTCTGCCAGTCATCTAATTCGATTTTTAGCATAGAGAAAAAAATAGAACTCTTATCTGTCATACACGTTTGAAATGCATGAGACAATTATCTGGCAAGCAAAATAGTTTTTCATCACCCGTTAGCTACAATAGGCTTAAAAGTGGTATTGAACATTCATGTACAATTTGTATGTTATAGTTTTCGAAGTGTGTGTGTGGAAAGATTTGTGCAAGGTTGTAAAACCAATGGTGATTGAGAAGTCGACGGTCTTAAAGAATCATCGTGATCCATAGTGTATAATGCATAAAAATACTGTGCATATCACGAAGACTAGAAGTTAGAAATTTTCATTGCCACGGTATTATGGTCATAATATTCTTTAATTCTTCATTTTGAGATGTTGGAACTTTTCGTGAAGATTGTGTAATGTTTTAAAATGATTTCACCTACAGGGTGGGCCAAAAAAAACCACACAACTTTGAAGGTTAATAACTTCGTGAATACGAATTGGATTGATTAACGGTGTGCGTCATTTTAATCAGTATATATTTGAAATTTTATAACTCTAATTTTAATCAAAAACTTCAATGCAATCAGAAGTTACGCATCAATTTCTAAAAAATACCATTTTTTCAACCGGGCGTCAGTTTTCATACATATGGGTTACAATAGGAATTTGGTAATGTTTAATACGGCTCAGACGAACTGCTTTGGTTTCTTTAGCGTTATTCAGTTGAAATCTATGCGATGAATCTGTTTTAGAAAATTTGTTTTTTAACTCAGACTGTTTTTATCATGAAAATTACCATTCATGATAGAAAACAGTCTGTTGAGCGTTGAGCACAGAACGTCCATATTGAGCATGTCATCAACTTTAATATGCTTTCTATGTGACTGAAATTTGTCAAAAACATTGTTTCTTAAATTTATGTCCTCTATGCAAATTTATTTTTGTAAAAAATCATGGTATATAAAAATAAAGTAAAAACTGTATGGGTTCTCAGCAAAAAACAGCAACTTTTCATTAAAAATTTGATATCTTTCCGAAAAATTGTAATTTATTTATAAAATCTTCGTGAATGAAAGTCAAAGATAAACCAGTTAAAATGATGAAAACTGCAGTTCAATCCGATTCTTAGTCACTGAGTTATTACTCTCCAAAGTTGTGTGGTTTTTTTTGGCCCACCCTGTATGTATATTATTCAAAAGGAAGCGTGAGCAAGATGCTATCATCAAATTAATCACCCACCATCAGACCACAAATTCCGGACTATTTTGTATCAAGTCAAGTCGAGTGCGAAAATTTTTTCTTATTTTACATACACACAGACTCACGAAGAAAAAAATATATTTATTTATTTAATTCTCAACAACGGTATTTCCCAACCACAGTCTGTTTTCCGTTTAGTTTTACTGTAGATTAACAAAATACGACAGAAAACAGGTACATAATTGCAACCTTTTTATAGTAGATTAACAACATTAAACAAAAAAAAAGGAATTCTCAACCTTTTTATGTTTTCGATGTCATAAAAGGTTGGCAAAAAACTGCGACCACACAGAAGTGCGATTGCACGACAAATGATCAACCGTTTCCGTGACAGTATTTTTCTCGTTTATTGACAATTTATACCGTTTCTAGAATTATTTTATCTTTACAACTGATCAAATGTCTGAAACTTAGAACATCAATTTTGCATGTACGACGGTCATTGACCGACCGACTGACGTGTTGTGTTTGACTGGCTGACTGACTGATTGAACGACTGACTGACTGACTGACTGACTGACTGACTGACTGACTGACTGACTGACTGACTGACTGTCTGACTGTCTGAGTGACTGACTGACTGATTGACTGACTGACTGACTGACTGACTGGCTGAATAACTGACTGACTGACTGGCTGAGTGACCGAACGCTGACCAACTGACTGTTTACAGCATAACTGCTGAATTTGTCCGATTGACTGACTGACTGACGAACTATTTAATTAGCTAACTCACTAACTCACTCACTCACTCACTCACGCACTCACTCACTCACTCACTCACTCACTCACTCACTCACTCACTCACTCACTCACTCACTCACTCACTCACTCACTCACTCACTCACTCACTCACTCACTCACTCACTCACTCACTCACTCACTCACTCACTCACTCACTCACTCACTCACTCACTCACTCACTCACTCACTCACTCACTCACTCACTCACTCACTCACTCACTCACTCACTCACTCACTCACTCACTCACTCACTCACTCACTCACTCACTCACTCACTCACTCACTCACTCACTCACTCACTCACTCACTCACTCACTCACTCACTCACTCACTCACTCACTCACTCACCACCTCACTCACTCACTACCTCCTTTACAACCACGACAACTGAGAGGTTCGCGTTTGGCCTGTTGGCTAACTGGCTGACTGACTAAATGTATCTGACGCACTTTCCTACATACTAGTAAACTCGTGGACAGATTTCAAATTCCGATAAGCCGCAATCTAACCAACCACAAGTTTGGTCATGATTTTAGTTGGCGCTCATACACACACATAAATATCGTGTTTACCAGTTAAATTAATGTTGATGTTGTTGTTGATGTTTGTTGTGGTGTAATCAGAGCCATGCTTTTTTAGGAGAAATTAAATTTATAATGTGCTATAGCATCCTTTCAGTCGCACAAACCAGGACGGTTTTATACTATATCCAGTTATATTTTTACGATAATACGTTATTCGAGAGTTGTATGCAGCTCACAAGATGTATGCTTGAAAGTTGACATAAAGTTTGTCAAAGCATTCGTTCCGGGCTAGAAAAAACACCTAAGAACTGAATTCACATGTATTATGTTTAATTCACAATTTTGTTGTAAATTACCCTTTAAGTTAGAATTTGATATATCCCTAGTAGATAATCATCATTCACCAAACCATACATTGTTTTTTTATCCATTATTTTGTAAAAAAAACATTCCGGAATATTAAAAAAACTAAAAAATGATTCAAAAAAATAATTTGGACTCTCTAAAAACAAATTTTCATTCCAATTTGTTTAAAAATTTCATATGAACCTGAAGTCGAACAAAAAATAAATAAAATATCAAGAAGCTAAACGGTTTTTTTCTTACTGGTCTCTCAGACTCGTTCTGTATTTCCTAATCACAATCCATCGTTGTTTTCATAACAATAAATCTCATTTTAAATACTCCTCCTCCTGCCGCTCATCCACATTTCACACATCCGTTCCATAGTGAGCAGAGTTCAAGTCGGGAGCACGCATCAAGAGCACGCGTCAACAACAATTGCGTGTTCGGACACAAGTTTCGGGTGTTGAAACGGGCGATCCAGTTAATTTGACTGACTGAAATGTGGCGGATAAAACTAACGAGAACGTAATCTCCTAAATTTTTTAATCCTTATCCACTATTGCTTTATTTATTTATTTATTTATGTGTGAACAAATGTCAAAATTCAATTAAAACTCAGTAACATTGAAACATGGTATTTTTTTCATTAACTGGATGGATGAATGGATATGTGAGTATTGGGTTTTGATAGATGATTGGTTACACTTTCAGTCTGTCAATCAGTCAGTCAACCGATCACTCTAAATATCGATGTTCACATGTCAGTCATTTTATTGAATGCAATTTGTTTAACCAGTCGTTTTGCATTGTTTATTGACTGACTCATTCATCAGAGGCGTATCAGACTTTTATCTGACATATTTTTCGTAATAATCCAACTTACATATGTACTTGAACAATCTCGACTGATGAAAACTTTAAATTGTTATCGAGGGATTAGGAGACAAAATTTGAATTTGCGCATAACAGATCAACACACTTTTCCAAGAAACATTCTTCATCAACCCCTTAAAAAATAAACAGTTATCAGGTATCACAGCGTTTTTGTACTGCACAACATTGAGTAGATTTTTATGCACGAAAAAGTTTTACAACCAAGTCGCGCATTCAAAATTAGTCTTATAATCAAGTGAGAATGTTTTACAATGTACATAGTTATATAAGTTTATTAAAGCCATTTGGAGTAAAAAAAAATTTCTTTGAATATTCCAATCAAGTATGCTTTTTCACATTCGCTACATTCAATGCAGAATTAAGGTGGAATATCAGTTTTACTTTATTTCCAGACAAAACGCCAATTACTTTAATCACAATGATTACGATTTTGTTGGCAGTTGCCGGCATTTCAACAGGTTCGTCAAATTTCGATTTAACTTTCTGAACCGAATGAACGATTTTCCAGATTACGTGGAGCTTGACGTAAGTAAAACGAACAGTGCTTCAATAAAAATGTGATTATCTCTTATTTCAGTTACCTCGTTTGAAACATCACTTCTTGCCCTGCACAGAGTGCACCGCAGCATTGAGCATGTCGCTGTATCGGACAGATTTAAACGAGAGTTGGTGACTCACTCATTAACTCACTCACTCACTCACTCACTCACTCACTCACTCACTCACTCACTCACTCACTCACTCACTCACTCACTCACTCACTCACTCACTCACTCACTCACTCACTCACTCGCTCACTCACTCACTCACTCACTCAATCACTCACTCACTCACTAACTTACTCACTCACTCACTCACTCACTCACTCACTCACTCACTCACTCACTCACTCACTCACTCACTCACTCACTCACTCACTCACTCACTCACTCACTCACTCACTCACTCACTCATTCACTAACTCACTCACTCACTCACTCACTCACTCACTCACTCACTCACTCACTCACTCACTCACTCACTCACTCACTCACTCACTCACTCACTCACTCACTCACTCACTCACTCACTCACTCACTCACTCACTCACTCACTCACTCACTCACTCACTCACTCACTCACTCACTCACTCACTCACTCACTCACTCACTCACTCACTCACTCACTCACTCACTCACTCACTCACTCACTCACTCACTCACTCACTCACTCACTCACTCACTCACTCACTCACTCACTCACTCACTCACTCACTCACTCACTCACTCACTCACTCACTCACTCACTAAATTCAGAGCTTCATTTGGCGGACCAGATTCGCTAACTGGACTTTTATGCATCAACGATTGTACATCAAAACTAAAGGTAAGATCAGAACATTCGCTTTAGTTTCTGTGAGTTATTTGGCATCAATTACTTAACATAAAAATCAAGCTGAAAACTAGTTTTCTTGAAATATCGTTATTCAAACATTTTTTTTCAGAAAAGGATGTTTGTTGCTGGACAAGATCTGGTCTCCTGGATTCAAAAAATATATACATAAAACTAGTTCATGTAGGGTGGTAATTATTTGAGCAATTACCGGTTAATCATTCACTAATATAAAATTATTTTT
>OZ038448.1:12390526-12398026 GCA_964036265.1 Daptonema setosum
TTTAACGAAATTTTAATTATCAAACTCAACTTAAAACTATGGTTGAGTTAAGAAACAAAACTTGGACCACGATCCAAAGTTCACTTGAATCATTGCCCGAAAACGTTGACAGACTTCAATTACAAGAAAGCCAGTAATAAAAATTGTGATACTAACTCATTCGACTGACACAATAACTTTGCTGTTCGAACCCACCAATTATGAGATATTATCAACTACATAATTTATGGTCATGACAATAAACTCAGCATTACCTGGACAACAAAGGTAGTTTTCTCTTAGATTGAATTAGCCATAGCACCACAATTACGCATGTTTGCTGCTTCACCATCCACTCAAGAATTAAATTGAAAATAAGTACACGTTCATAGTAAGAAAATGTTGAACGCATGGAGTTTTCTATTTACATTGATCAAATTCAATTCATAACAAATTCGTTTATTTGCTGCTGCACCATTCTACTAGAAAAATCAAGAAACTTTATTATTTTTAAAGTTTATTTGAATGAAATAAAAGTTGACTAAAAATAGTGCATGTTCACAACAATTGTGTATATTTGCTGCTGCACCATTTCACAAACCAACAAATATGGAATTGTAATAAAAAACGGTATGTGCAAAAGTGAAGTAAATTGAAAATAAATACAGGTTCATAGTAAGTAAACGTTAGACGCATGCATTTTTCTATTTCATTCGTTCAAACTCGCTTATCTGCCTCTGCTGGATTCTTTGAAAAATATAAAAATGCTACTTTTTTCTTGATTCAAAATCGTATGTACCGAAGTGACGATAATTGAAAACAAGTACACGTTCATAATAAAAGAACACAAAATGCGTGTTTTTGGCGCAAAGGCGATCACATTTTTCTGTATTCGGCGTTTAGCGTTGAACAACGATAACAATCAACCTCAGTTTACATGTGAAACCACTGGCGGACAAGTCAAACCTTCAAAGGGAGGGGAATCTTTCCAAAGACGGGGGGGGGAATTGACAGAAATTACGCCATTTTACTTGCACATTAATGAAAGAACTTTACAATTTTGAAATCGTCAAACAGGAGGAATTCAAATTTTCCCTCCCCTTCTCATCCGCTAGTGTGTGAAACTAAAAGTGCTTGTAGTTTGGGAAAACTGACATTGGCCTTGATGTTATGTCGGCTAAACAAATTTATGTACAGTACGTGTAAGTGCACTTGTCGTTTTGAAAATTAACGGTTCCTATAATAAAGAAGGAAAATTTTCCGTAAAGAGGGCAACAGAGGTTCCTTTTACTCGTTTCCTTTCATAGTTACTTTTTTAGTTCTGGAGCGCTAGTAACTCATCTCACTTGTAGTTGTTGTAGTTGTGAAAAATTACGGTTCATATAAAAAAGAAGAGGAATTTCCCCCATAGAGAATAAAACCAAAGGTCCTTCAAGAACTCAAAAGAACAAAAAATTTTGACCGCCTCGGAGTTTCTTTGATGTTTTCCACTTGTCGCCACTATTCAGACGTCTTTCAGCTCTAAAGGTGCATTCAGAGTCGTCTTGAGAAAGCCTGATAAATGTTGTCAGAATCTTTTCGAAATAAATTTCGTTTGTTTTTAAATAAAAATTCCCAAAAAATTTCCGGCGAACAAAACTTATTTCCATGTGTTCCGAAAGTTTTACAAAAAAAATCTTGAGACTTTCTCACGAGTCAAGACGATTGTTAACGCGCCGCAACAGTCATCATCAAAACTGACAGGTACATGCATAGTTAATTAAATGTTGTATTTTGGCGACGTGACAAGAACATACAAGAAAGTACAAGTACACACAGGCGGACGAGCCAATTCGCCAAAGGGAATTTTGTCAAAGAGGAAAGAATTCGCTGTTTTAAGTCCATTCTACCTCTACCTTCGGGAAAACATTATTAACTTTGAAAATACTGAAGAGGAAGGAATCCCACTTTTTCTCCCCTCCTCGCTAGTGCAAGTACCTACTGTATCCGTTGCAAGAGATCGAACACGAAGATAATTACTGGACGGCCGTCAGCTGGACGCCTCCCTGGTTTGCGGTTCCGAATTAAACAGTAAATTAAACAATAAATTAAACAATAAATTAAACATTATGTGAAACAATAAATGAGACAATGGATGAAACAAAAAGTAAAACAATAAATGGTTGCAAGAGATCGGACACGAAAATAGTTATCGGACGACCGTTAGCTGGACGCCTCCCTGGATTGCGGTTTCGAACCAGACAGTAAGTGATACAATAAGTGAAACAATGAATGAAACGGACACCTTTTAGTATATTGGTAGTCAAAGAGGGAAGTTTTCAAGCTCTTTTTATTCAATTTTCTTCATTCACGCCTTCATTCGTGCCGAAAGGATTGGTTTTTGGTTAGGGTGAATTATTTGAAAACAGTTTGAGCGTAAGGGAAAGGTTTTACATTTAGTGTTCCAGAAAAAGTTTAACCCAATAAACGCACTGTTCTAATTGATTTGAGAAACGAGTTTCCGAAGTATGGCAGCGTATTGATTGATAGTGTTTATAATTAACTAGATAATTTTCGGTTCAACTGGATATTTTTTTGGTTCGGGAACTGCGATTTTACGACCAGTGTTGAATAGCGATTTACAGAAATGAGCCGACAGCGATGTGTGACCAACAACGTTTGTACATAACTATACCTTTCTCAATTGATTGGAAAGTTAATTTCAATTACGCGCCGGTTGTTCAATGGTTTAAAAGTTTGTTCCTGGTATGATTTTGGCAGATGGGAAATATGTACAGTAGGATTGCCCATTGACATAAATGTGAATAACTGTACATTAATGAAAAAGCCTGACTACGGTGCGCTGCAAAATGCCAAATTCCTTCTCCGAGTCAATAGAGAATAGTACACAACAGATGTATGACTGTTTAATATGCCATTCAGATCAGAGGTACATACGCCTGTCTAGTCTAGGGCATCGTCAGCCATTGAAAACTGCCGTCCGTCAGTTTATCCATTCTCTAACATCAGTTCACTACGAAAATAATCTTCTGGTATGGTATTAGTGTGATTGATGGTTTCAGTTACGAAATAGTCCCAGTGAAAAGGAGCCTCATGATAAGACAGAGAATGAGACTGTCGGACTGACTGTCTGACCTACTGATTGACTGACTGATTGACTGACTGACTGAGTGAATGACAAATAAACACAACGCCAGTGGTCATTATTTTACAGCAATCATCAACGCCAATACCGGTGTAATTTTCTCAAATCCCGGTCAATTCAAACAAAATATCAGTCAGACAGACAGACAGACAGACAGACAGACAGACATACAGACAGACAGACAAACAGACAGACAGACAGACAGACAGACTGACAGACAGACAGACACTCAGACAGACAGACAGACAGACAGACAGACATAACGTCATCTAGACAGACAGACAAACAGAAAGAACGTCATCTGAACACATGAACCAGACCGATATACAGAAAGACTTATCAAATGAACGACAGGCTGTTTAAAAATTAGTTGTCTGACTCTCTGACTTTGTGACTAAATGAATAAATTAATATTATTGCAAGATTACAGCGTGTGAGAGTGAAAAAACGTTTTTAAACCAATAATTCATCTTATGCTGCATATATGCTTTATGCTACTAAAACCGGTCAGTTCAATTAAGACATATTTACGAAGAATCGTGTAAATTTTGGCCAACCCTCTTCACAAACAATTCCTAATATTTTACTTAAGAATCACGTGGTTCTGCATTATGTACACAGTTGCATACGATTCACACATGCGCTGGCAATCGCTCCTTGCACTCGAGTTTCGCGTTGAGAATCTGATCAGTAATTTCGACATGCATGTTGAGGAATGACAGACTGAGTGACAGGCTCAATGACAGACTGAATGACCGACTGAATGACAGACTGAATAACTGACTGATTGACAGACTTTATGACAGACTGAATGCTAGACTGAATGACAGACTGAGTGACAGGCTTAATGATTGACTGCATGAAAGACTGAATGAGAGACATAATGACTGACTGAATGACAGACTGAATGACAGACTGAGTGACAGGCTGAATGATTGACTGAATGAAATACTGAACGACACACTGAATAACTGACTGATTGATAGACTTTATGACATACGGAATGCTAGACTGAATGACAGACTGAATGACAGACTGAATGACAGACGTAGTTAAAAAAAAACAGACTAATTGACAAGAAAAATGACAACCGATTTTCAATGGCCAGTTCCCATGAAACAGTACCTCACAACAAACTTACATAACATCAAATCACAACGGTTTGCAATGCAGGTTCCTCTAAAATTGCTTCACACAAAGCACGCAACGTTTCAGTACATACGCACATGCGTTTACAGTACAATGGTCGATGAACGAGAATAAAACTGGGTGAAACAAAAAAACACGTTATTGTTTCTCTTAGATGAAATCGAGTTTTTCATGTTTTTTTATTAAAAGGAAAGAAACAGTCTGAAACCGAATTAAATCCGCTACTGCGTTCGGCTTACTCCACGCAATCGAGTGCTGCGCTAGCAGACGAGGGAAGAATGAAAAAAATAACGTTCCCTTTCTCTGACAGTTTCAAAAACTTGATTTTGTACCTCAAGATGTTGTTTAAATGTACTCAAAACTGCTCATTCGCCTGCCTTTGAAGAAAGGCCCCTCCCTTTGGACAATAGTCCCGTCCGCCAGTGGTTTGTTGTGCTGTCTACCGGCAGGTCCTGTGATTCCAACCATGCATAAGCGGATGAAAAGGGAAATGACGACGGAATTTCCTCTTTTTGGTAGTTGGAAATAAAAGTTTTTTTTTAATATTTAGCTATTACATCATTTTTTCAACGATTCCCTCAGTTTCCTTTGATTTTTCCACGAGAAGGGGTGGGATGAGTAGAATCCAACGCCTCTTTGGGAGTTTCTTTAAGTAGAGATAATTTCGATCGGTTTATAGGCTGAATAGAAATTATTCTCCGTATCTCCGTTGTATTTTGAATGATTTTATTTGCTTTGTTGCTTTATCGTTGCCTTCCGTCCCTGCTACCTTCCATGATAGCGGGGGCGGAGTCGACACGGGTGTCGACACAGGTGGACTCAATGGTGGACGAGCCAATCAACAGAAGAAGTGGATTTTTTGCAAAAAGGGGAAACAGCAGTTTCAATGCTATTTTATATACATCTTCCGGAATAAATTCTACGTCTTGGAACTGCCGAAGAGGGGGAATTCCACTTTCTCGTTCTCCTCTCCGTCCGCTAGTATGTAGGTGGGCTAATTCGCTGCTGCGGCTGCTGCGTGCTGCGCGCAAATTTACAGTTTGCCTTTCTTTATGCAACTATTTACTGGAATTAAACATGATTTTTCAAAGGTTATAAAAAACTGTTATGAGAGAAGTGAAACACTAGAACGGGAAGATATGTACAAAAAATCGTGTTACATCTGAAAATTCACTTGAAATTGAATGCAACTTGACACGTAGACGGATCATTTTAGGTCAGTTGATATATGATCTACTTAGCATCGTCTTTCACACACTCAAATACCAAATTATAAATAAAACCGTATGAAGAATAAAAAATGATCTCCACTCCAATTTGTGATTCAGAGTTTTATTCTAAATGCAACAATGAAAAACGTGTTTTAGTTTTGATTTTCAAGTAGTGACTCAGCTATGAATGAAGGAAGTTGTGTGAGTGTACATGTAAAATACATACATCTGTATTTATGATTATATGTTTCGCAATCCACCTACATATCAACGCACATTCAATTCTTCTACAATCAAACAGTATGGTTTTGTTTACAACAAATTATTTACTAAAGTATGACTTTGTTCACTCTACACCATTTTATTCATTTTAGTGCAAAAGGTTTACAGAGAAAAATGAAAATAGTGAAAACAAGTAAAATAATGTTAATGACCCAATGTACCGAGTACAAAGAAGCTGCTAAATCGTCTCTTAGTATTGGTAAAAAAGTTTTTTTTCGGTTTCGGTTGTTGTTGCGGTTGAACAAAAAAAATAGATGACGAGTACTTGAAACAGTGTCCATGTAAAAGCCTAATAATGTACGCATTATTGTGATTTTTTTGTGAGATAATGTTTTTCTAATATTTTCGTCTCCACATTAAATTATTATTTTAACAATTTCTTGTTTCACATTCTATACGTTTCGAGGTTTTACTTATTTTTTTAAGGAAGAAATATTACTTCTGGAAACAACGATAAAAAGTCAAGTATTCTCTATATCTGGTGTTTCAATATAACGTTACTATAGGGTGTCCCACGTAACTTGCAATATTCTGCGAGGCCACAAAAAATTTTATGGTGGAGCTATTTTGAAAATTAAAAAAGCAAATGATAGTCCAGTTTGTAAAGTTTTGTTTGCCACCCAACAGAGGTTTATTGTACAAACAGTTCTCGAGTTATGGCTACTTTTCCAGAAGTAGTCATTTTAAGTTTTTGATGTCTCATCGGGGGCTATAAAAATTGTTCTAGAAACACAGTATTTCATAGAAAAGTTGATATAAGTCTGAAAATAAGTTTGTGTGATCATTATTAATAAATGTGTTTTTTTAAATCATGATGGGACATATTTATACGTTGGATAATCGATCGAAACCCCGTAGGAGTCACCAAAAGACAAAAAAAAAGACAAACAAGACACATTACCGATTTATTCTCAAAACCGTATTTTGAATCAGAAAACTACTTTTTTACATTTAATTACTCGGGAAATGATTAGCTTTCAATCTTCTTGACAAAATAAAGCCATTTAAATAGGTTTCAACCGGTACTTTTGATCATCGAGCCCACTGAGATTTCAGAACTGAAAACGACTACTTTTGGGGAAATGAAAATATCTCGATCTGCGTGAAAGCTATGAACTTCTAGTATGCGGCGAATAAAACTTTATAAAATGGCCTTTCATTTGCTTTTTTAATTTTTCAAATAGGTCAACCCCAAAAATTTTGGCGGCCTCGCAGAATATTGCAAGTTACGTGGGACACCCTGTAGATAATAAAGTTTATTTTGTCTCAATGTTTAATTGGAAACTGTTGCGCTACGGTATTGTGATTGCAGGTTTATAACTTAAATGACAAAAAGTTTTGGTAAAAAAAAACTTAAGGACGTAACAACCATTTAACATACAAATTGCTTTTCAGCTTTTTTGTTCGAAGATGTCCTTGTTGAAGAGGTTGTTGTCGATGGGTAAATATTAGGTGACGTTGAACTCATTGAGTTAGTAATTGAAACTGGTACATTTATATAGGTGAGTTCCAGATCGGGGAGTTGATTTTCAGTGAGTTAAAGTAAGGTGAGATGATTAAAGGTGAGATCGAATTTGGGGAGTTGATTTTCGGGAAGTTTTTGAATTCGTGGAGTTGATTTTCGGTGAGTTAGATTGAGACCAGATGTTTATCGGTGAATTCAAATACAGGTAGTTGATTTTCGGTGAAGTATGTTAATGCAGTTGTTCTGGTCTATGTCCGGTGACCAACAAA
>OZ038448.1:12403026-12430526 GCA_964036265.1 Daptonema setosum
TTCATCTTCCCACACTGAATCTTTTTGTCAGTCCACATACTGTACATAGAAGATCAAACCTAATAAAACAGAGAATGAGTCTTCAAATCTAGCATGAGGTTTTCCCTGATTTCAAAGTTAATAATGAAAAAAACTCAGTGAAAATAGGGAATTTTTTGCAAAAACTGAACAAATGATTAACCTTGGTGAGTAGCCGGCCCTTATATACAATACCGAATGCACCCTTGCCCAACATGACGTCCTCGTAGATCTGCACGTCACCCCGATTGCATTCCCACAGGTCGTGACTGCAAAGTATTACAATTTTATTATTTTATTAATTTTATCAGTTCATAAAAAACGAAAATAAGGGTAAGAACGGCATCATTGAATACACTCCCACAAATCGTGTCTGCAAATTAAAAAAAGTTCTGATAAAATTTCGGATTTCTTTTCTTTCTCATATTCAGAGTTTTTTTGACAATTTATTGAAGAACTGATATCAAGGTAAAATCATGCAACACCCATCCTGTCCAATCACCAACATTCCGGCAAACTTATGCAGTGTCCGCGGTGAGCGCATATTCATTGTGAATATGGCATAACTGTGACAAATGTGTATTCAGTTATTATCATTATTTTTTTCAAAAAAGCATTTTTTATCATGGTCCTGTTATGCGAAAATTAAACACGAAACAGAGGTGAAATTTGGTTAAGAACATGATGAAATGATGACCAATACAGTAACACACCTGTGAAACCTAACTGTATGCTTAGCCAATCAGAATTGTAACGCACGCTCAAGTGCGTGAGTGAAAACAATGTATTGTATTCCACATCCAAGGTGCGCAAGTTGAGTATGAAAGTTGCTGGTTGCACCTTATACTCTTAGGCCTTAGTATACATATACAGTAATATGTGACTACCGATTTATTGTTAGCATGTACATATATGTAGTTACTGTACTTACCTTACAGTGAATTATGCAAAAATCCTTTACAAAAAAGTGTTTTATTTTCAGAACTAACGGTTGTGATCCATAATAGTTGGCTGTTTCCTTCATCAGGCTGACTTGTTTATGCAGTTTTGCCTGACGCACTCGACCCGACCTGATCAGGCAAAGCGAAATGACACAAACCAAGAAGACCAGGGCCACGGCCGGGGCACCGACAGATACGATCCAGAATGTGGCTGATTTTACTGCAATCAGACTATACTTACACTTGTACTTGAAAATATAGTTGTGCTTACACTTACACTTGTACTTGAAAATATAGTTGTGCTTATACTTACACGTGTACTTGAAAATATAGTTGTGCTTATACTTACACTTGTACTTGAAAATATAGTTGTGCTTATACTTACACTTGTACTTGAGAATATAGTTGTGCTTATACTTACACTTGTACTTGAAAATATAGTTGTGCTTACACTTACACTTGTACTTGAACATGTAGTTGTGCTTACACTTACACTTGTACTTGAAAATATAGTTGTGCTTATACTTACACTTTTATATATAATTACTCTTTTCCTGCAATCAGACTCTACTTACGCTTATAATTGAAAATATAACTTTGCTTATATGTACTTACACTTTCATTTCTATTTCGGACGTACAGTTGATTAATAATTGTATAGAATTTAAACATGTTATTACGAGAAAAAACGCACACATCTTATACTACTTTAAATCTCTATACTTAAATCTACACTTAACAATCTCACCTTGAACAGGCTGGGCTGGGACGAGGAATGAAGGCACCTGCATGGTCTTCTCGTTGTCTTTGAAGAACTCGATGGTAACATCCGCGAAACGATCATCGTAAATGTGACAACGTCGATAACCATATTCGACGCCGACTTGTAGTCCGGTTAACGTTATGTTGTTGTCCGAGTTCTGAGCAGTCAGTTAGTCGGTTAGTCAGTCAATGAGTCAGTTAGTCTTTCAGTCAGTCGGTCAGCCAGTCAGTCAGTCGGTCAGTCGATCAGTCGGTCAGTCAGTCATTCAATCAGTCAGTCAGTCTGTCAGTCAGTCAGTCAGCTCGCTTACCTCACAGTCGAACGATGTTTCGTTGAACGGCTGGAACTCGTCGTAGCACGTCGTGATACCGTTAGTGAAGTTTTTCACCTTGAATTGCATAATAGTGACACTCACTCACTCACTCACTCACTCACTCACTCACTCATTTGCACCAACATGGTTCCACTCGGTTAACGACAAAACCAAGTGAGATGGAACGCGTGCATCCGCGACGCTGGATTTTATCGAACTGAAAAGTAAAAAAACAATAAAAATAATTAACAAACTTGGGAAAACTTACAAAAAAATCAATTTATTTTAACGATAACCAACCATGACGAGAGAACTGCATCGATTCGCCATGTCCGTTGGATGACGTCGCAGTAAATAGAGACCCGATTCATTGCTGACTGCTTCCTGAAGAAATATCGTTAATCTACTGATCAAACTTGTGGTATAAATGACAGACAGACTGACAGACTGACGACTGAATGAATGACTGATTGACTGACAGACTGAAGACTGAATGACTGACTGACTGACTGACTGACTGACTGACTGACTGACTGACTGACTGACTGACTGACTGACTGACTGACTGACTGACTGACTGATTGAGTGAGAAAATTTCATAGTTAACTCTTTTATTCAAGTTGACAAACTGTGTGTGACATTTTTCTGAACAAACCGTTTTTCGTGCAAGTGAATGTCTTCAAGATTGATTGACTAACTGACTGATAGAATTCCCAAATAGCCAACCACTTTATCAAAGTTGGGACGTAAGCGGTTAGGAATACCCGTATTATTAATACAAGCCCGTAGTTGCACAACCGGCTGCTGAGTTTCAGTATTTATTTCGAATTCTGATGAGTCGATATCTGTAGTACGTGATTGAATGAAGGATTTAATGACTGACGGACTGACTGACTACCGGCGTGACTGGCTGACTGACAACCTGACTGACACACATATATAACCTGATGGTTGATACCGCAGACGAAAATATATCTCAACGGACCCATTCGATAATTTGTCCAAATGATAATCAGGGTTGTAAACCATTCGTTGGACATCAATTATAGCGGCTTCGGGTGAGGGGTTACTGACTGAAGTGAGTGAGTGAGTGAGTGAGTGAGTGAGTGAGTGAGTGAGTGAGTAAGTGAGTGAGTGAGTGAGTGAGTGAGTGAGTGAGTGAGTGAGTGAGTGAGTGAGTGAGTGAGTGAGTGAGTGAGTGAGTGAGTGAGTGAGTGAGTGAGTGAGTGAGTGAGTGAGTGAGTGAGTGAGTGAGTGAGTGAGTGAGTGAGTGAGTGAGTGAGTGAGTGAGTGAGTGAGTGAGTGAGTGAGTGAGTGAGTGAGTGAGTGAGTGAGTGAGTGAGTGAGTGAGTGATTGAGTGAGTGAGTGAGTGATTGAGTGAGTTGAAAAACAGTTTATTAAGTCAGAAATACAGTCAGTTAGTTCAACAAACATCGTGGTATTGTGAGCATTTTGTCGACTGACACCAGTATGTACAGAAGTCGGGTATTTTATTCACAGAATTGTTGGAAGCCTCGGAGGATGGTTCCGCAGATATTGTCCCTATGATTACGGTAGCTGTGGCTATCTGATACAGATAGTGAACAATCATCACGTCATAGTATTTGTTTGATCTGAAAAAGTATAAGTAACATTTTAGTTCCCATTTCGGTTTCGTGTAGTGTAAAGTTGTGTGAAATGGATGTGAAACTAATGTGAAATGGATTATGTAAACATAAATGAATAAAGTTTTCACATCACTGAAGTGTAAATCTCTGGATTTGCTTTGAATAGCTTTATTCTCACCACCACAGTTTTGACAGCTTTCTGAAAGTCTACAGTAAACACAATATGTATATATGTTTGTAGTTTACTCGTTCGTCAGCCACTCTTATACATATGTGGGATATTTGGTTATTAGAACTGAATCTGTAGTTACATATTTGACTTTACACCCATGTGAATAATGGATTCTTAGTATGGGTATCTTGGAACGAGGTTACAAAGACTGTTTATGAATGGTATGTAACTCGCGTTTCCTTCAATGCGTGGAGATGACTATAAAAACAGCAGAATATTTTTTCAATGTTTAATTTTTAATACTGCAGTCATTTGGATGTTAAAAATGAATAGCTAGAATCCGAAATTCAACTTGTTTTTGTGTCACTCACCGTTTGCATATTCTAATAATCACTTACCCACAGTTTACAAGTACCGTCATGTAACCTAATCTGTACTGGATACAGTGTATCTTAATTTGTATATTGACTGTCATCCTACGCTTTCAGCCCGGACTAAAGCAGCGGTCTGAAACTGCCGTGAAGTAGTGATCCAGAACGAAAACGTCACATTGAACAAACAATTATATAAATAAATGTCTAGTTAACTTCTTCAAGTGAGTTTTGGCTCGATTCTTCTATTAGTAACTTTTATATAAAAGTTTTGAAAAGAAATCTAGATTACAAAACACACATGCAAGCCATCATTGAAATATGATTTGTTTCATAAACCAATGAGTGTCCAACTTTCTTTCCAACTTGTTACATGCATGTGTATTGTTGCGGCAG
Organism: Daptonema setosum; assembly: GCA_964036265.1. Taxonomy (NCBI): domain Eukaryota; kingdom Metazoa; phylum Nematoda; class Chromadorea; order Monhysterida; family Xyalidae; genus Daptonema; species Daptonema setosum. The sequence continues at coordinate 12,407,609 of OZ038448.1, forward strand.
ATTCAATGAAAAGATAGCAACCTTGGTAACCATTGTAGCATGAGCGAATTGTTGTCATCGATGTTAACGTTGTGTTTAGTAGTTTTCTAACCGATTTGAAACTGTGGTAAACATGTAGTAAACACACGAACATATTGAATAACACGAATTAGCTTTACTTATTTGATACATGTTTATACATGAATGAATAAAAACTTATGGATATTGTCTATAGCAAGTGTGTTTTCATACTAAACTACTCTAGCAGCCAGCGAAGACAGCTGTGTAAAGCTATGTTGAAACTATAAAACAGTTTTTAGGACGTGCCTCAAATGCGTACGGCTTTTTCATAAAATGTCAGAAGATTCTCGACAACCCAGTTTCAACTTCAAAAATACATAGTTGAAATGACAGTGTGACAAACAAGTGGATAAACCAAAAATAATTCCATACATTTTCTCAAGCCAAGTTTAGCTGAATCAAATCATATATCATAACATGGTGGTATTTACCAATGGCGGACGAGCTAAACCTCAAAGGGAGGGAAATTTCGTCGAAGAGTGGGGAATCGGCAGTTTTCAGGCCATTTTACTTACACATCAGGGAAAAATTCTACTTTTGAAGATTCCAAAAAGGGGGGGGGGAGATTCCACTTTTCCCACCTCTTCTCGTCCGCTAGTGTTATTTACTGACGCATGCTTTGTACACAACTGGGACATCTTGCCTGTGTACTGCTGCTGTATACAACAAAGATTGCTATCACTTTACAGTGCATGCTTTCTATGGCGGTGGGTTGACTATTGCCTGTCTCCCCCATAATCGAAGATGGGACTCACCCTCTCACTTGAGCCCAGAAAACTAAAAAAACATGTTATCCTGTTCTGTTACTGAAAACGCATCTATTCAATTCCAGGATCAACAAGTGAAACATCATGAAACTCTGAAACTCTGAAGTATCAATTTTTTTATCAGTGACATGAAACTGTGATTTTCTGAAATCACTGAATTTCTGAAATAATCAACAATAAATGTACAAAAACAAAAAATATATCAGTTATAAAGCACATGATCTATCATTAAAATGTGTTCATAACTGTTAAAGTTAATAAACAAACCGGTAATTACACGTACGAACACTCCAGTGTAGAACGAAATACGATACACCGTAAATAACGGAGTGTTCTAGACAGGTTGATTCTTTGTTTCTTACTATTTATGGAGATTATGAAATCTTGAATGTTTCCAATCAAAATTCGGTAAATAAAAGTTGTTTACACAGATTTTTGTCTATCAAAGAATAGTGCATGTACACTTTGAGATACGGATCATTAAGGTTTCATATTGATCTTCTAAAATGAAACTCATCATTTAATAAAGTATTTTATGGGTTAGGTTGAAGCTCAAATCATACCTGCACCATAAATATGTACATACATTTTATTCAATGATACAGGGCAAATCACTTGGATTTGGGTTCATGACGTAAATGATTCTTATCACCCTATGCATGTGCTGACTGATCAAATGACGCACTAGCGGACAAGGGAGAACGGAAAAGTGGAATCCCCCCTCTTTGGCAGTTCCAAGAAGTGGAATTTGTTTCTCAAGGTGAAGGTAAAATGGGCTCAAAACTGATAAATCCCCCTCTTTGAAGAATTTCCCCTCCCTTTGGAGGTTTGACTCGCCCGCCGGTGAAATGACGTGTGCATGAGATACTGCTGATATATTCCGGGATCTGTTCTAGTGCTAAATCAGCATTGATCGGTCCAACAATATCTTCTACCTATTCGAGTGGAACAGGTACAATTTTATTATGATAAAAATTATATATCAGAACATCGCACATGCACTGTAATTGTACCTTTTGGGTGTCACTAAATATAATGACGTCAACTGCAGCAATTTTAGATGCCATTGCTTTCATCAACCCTACGATGACATTGTTTTCATCAACGTATAAAAAATTTTACTATAGACATTATAGAAGTTATAGAAGTTATATTTACAATAAACAAGTAAAAAAGTGGGACATTCAACTCAATTCAAAGTTGTTTAACTGAAATGCAGGAATTACGAATGAATGAAAAAATTTAACACCCCAAACAATGCTTCAATTTGATACATGGTTTCAATCCAATTCAAAGTAGTTCAATTGAAAAGTGGGAATTACGAATCAATAAAAAATCTTCAACACCCCAAACATGCTAACGAAACATGATACATGGAAGTGGAATTGGATGGGGAACATGATTCAGGAACATAACGTTTTACGATCACAGCGACCTTGCGTTTCATCGGATTCCATAACCAAGATGAGTCATATTTTACGGCATTTGACATGTTATGACATATCAATTACTAAGCATAACATGCAAATGTTGTTGTAGTAAAGTCTTTGGAACCGGATATGCTTTAATAGATACATATCGTGTAGAATATGTCAACTAAATTTTGTTTATTATTTTAACTGTTGAACTTAGACTTCACCAACGGTTTACTGAATTTCGAATAGTTCTTGCCGTTATGGTGTTTCGAATATTTCCAGTCGATACAAAAAATAATGAACAGAGCGGATTTGTTTCAACATCGTTCTTGACAATTGAAAAGTGGACAGTGTAATGAAACGTAAACCATGTTAAAACTCAAATACCATAATTTTATTTTAGTGATCAGTCAAAGAAGAGCCAATACATTGGAATGAATGACGGAGTGACGGATACAGAATGAGTTAAAATTTTTGCGGCTTCCAAAACCAAAATTATTTTCTAAAATGTAGTAGAAATAGCTTATTTCCTCTTTTTGAAGGACTTCACTCTTTTGAGAAAATATGTTCGTCCACCAGTGAGCCTACCAGAAAATTTGTAAACAACGGAACATCAACAACAACAATAAAGCAATAAAACAATGAACCACAAAAATAATTCAAAATAACGGAGTAGAATCATAGCGTATAGAGATAATTTTAAATATACGAGTACGAAAAAAGAATCGCCATCTGATTTATTTACGCAGAACAGTTATAAACATTTACATTGCCAATTATTTTAACTCAAGAATAAGTTGGTCATTTTTTATTTGTAATACTATCAGAACTTCGTTAACTGTCAAAATTTTTATTCGTTCAATCAGAATTCAATGAATTTGTAATTTGGTTTGGCTGAATCATTGAAAATTTTGGGCAGATATTTTTTTCCACATTTGTCGCTGTGTTGAACTTCATAAAATTATATTCCTACTGAAAATGCCAAAGTTACATACAATCTGACTAGTTACAACATCACAAAGTACAGTATACACAAAGTATCGGCAATAAAAGCAGTTCATCCTCTAAGCACTACCTGACTGAACTCGATTTACTCAAGCTCAATCCTGATGAACGCACTAGGAGACGAGAAGGGGAGGGAAAAGTAGAATTTCCCTGCTTTCTCATTAAAAAAAAGTTTGTTCCTAAAGTGTAGGTAAAATGGCTTCAGAGCTTCCCGTTCCCCTCTCTTTGAAAAAAATCCCCTTTTTTTGGAGGACTGACTTCGCCAGTTGATGTACAGTATGTATATCTGACGTAACGTCACTGCACTCACTTTCACTCTCCATCAACACAATATCAGCCCGTCAACTCAGTCAGTCAGCTAGCAAATAAAAAAATCGCCAGTCACAACTTTTTTTAGTTCCGAATTTTGCTCCAACACTCACGTTACCGATTTATGTATGTAAGTGGCGGATTAGTGCTCAAAATGTCGAAGTATGAATGGAGGGGGTTATTACCCAGTTGGATATTTATTTTTAGGACTTCCACAGTGACTGGTTGCATTCGCCCCATTCGTCCGATTCGATTGCCCAGTTCTCCCAAATATTGTTGTTTGAACTTAATAATGAAGATTTTGATTGGTACTGAATTAAAATAATCAAAAGTCTGAGTGGGGTAATGGGAACAATTTTTCGCTTTGAAAACTTTCGAATTCCCATCCGCCAATGGCTGATGAGCTAATCCTCCAAAGGAAGGGGAATTTCATCGAAAAGGGAAAAAGGGCTGTTTTCAAGCCTTTTTACTCACACTTAAAGGAACAAACTATACTTTTTGAAAACACCAAAAAGATGGGAATTCCACTTTTCCCTCGCTTTCTCGTCCGCTATCGCTGAACGTACTGCCGGCCACCAACCAGCCGATTGAATAAATAAATAAATATTGGTACGTAATACGCAATCAACTAGCAAACTCGTTCTATTGTGGAATCAAGTGCGTGGGTGATGCTTGTTGAAGGATAGGATCTGATTGAACGTTGGATACATGCCAAATCGATGCTTATAAGCAAATGGACACTTACAAAATAATCGTAAACTGAAACTGTGAAGATTCGAATGATTTTTTTCAAATCTATTTCGACGGCAAAGTGTGATACTGTTTGACTTGGGTTGAAGAATTAGTTGAATTAAAGTATCGAACTAGTTCACATTTTGAGCTTATTAAGATATTTTTTCTTACATTAAGATAGTGCTTTACCCGTGGGAAGTTTTATAACACATTGTATGAGAAGAAGCAAGCTCAGAATTGAAAATGATAAAAACGGGCAGCACCCTATTTCATTTTTTGTTGATAATCAATGACCCGCCCTGCTGATACTTCAATAAATAAAAAGTATTTATAAAAACTGAGTGATTTGCACCCTGTCTTAAGTTCCGCAAAAAGTTGTCCGATGTTATCAAAACGCCCATTTCTACTATAATGCCCCCCAAAGTACAATTTAAAGGGCGTACCTAAGACGATGATAAAATTTATGGCGAGAAAAATCTCAAACGCAAATAAATAAACAATGCAAAGCAACGAAAAATAAACTGGCCAAATAAAGATTGTAAGCATTTATACAGTCACGGTGGGCGTATGACTGGTCGGGATGCAACGAACGGATGGACAACGTAATATTATGCCATGTTACCAACGCTTTTTATATTTTTCATTTTTATCAATCACATAATATTCTGGTAATATCTTTTCGGGTAACAAAATTATGTCACTATGTAAAATTCTAATCAAGTTTCATCAACTCACACTTATGAGCATAACGAACAGCAATGTAATGTTGTATGAATAAGACGAAGAACTGGCCGATCCGAATCGATGAAAGTAAGCCACATTGAAATTATGATACAGATATAGCAATGGCAAACTTTATGTTATTTCATAGCATCACAGATAACCACGTTTTGGGTTGCATATACGCGCAAAGTACCAATACAATCAAATAAGAAAGATGTGAAATAACGTAGAGTGGGACATGTAAGTCTTTTTTCCACATTGCATTTATTCCTACCATTGAACATTTTTGTACATGGAACAAATGTTAATTTTCGAAATTAATAAAAAGAACACGAATTCGTTCACAAATTGGCATATGATGGATTAGTGATGCCGCCAGGATTTTTCACTGATGTACCGACCGGCTTGGTCACAAACTTCCCAGTAGATTTGGGCATATAAAAGCCGGGACTGTGAGGTACCATTTCGACTGGCTTAACTGGATCCGAGTTATCAGGTTCCAACTGTTGATCCATTTGGTCTTCTTGCTGATCAACAGACGCAGACCTCAATGAAGGCGTGGAAGCGGCTGCTTCAAAGACATCGTCATCGATTCCGCTGTCAATCCTTGATCTCACCGGCAGCTGTGGATCGTTGGGCTCACCTATGTCTTCGTCAAGTGCGACATCGTCATCGTGAGCTCTCGTCGAAGCAGTCGAACGTCTGCGAAGTCCGGATGAAGCGTCGAGGTCAGCTTCTGTGGTCAATGCAGCCAGGTGATGCTGTTTTTCTTCGAGCTCCTCGTTGGCCAGATTCTGTGTCTCTTCATCAACAATCGATGACGTTGTTGCTTCGGTCAAGCAGAACTTGACCGGCGTCATTTCTATAGAGTCATGTGTTTCGCTGTTCGACTCCTTCGCTGAAGCAGCTTCTTCGGATGGCAAACAAGTCGAATCAGAATCGTCAGAAGGCCGGACGTGAAATTCAGCTTCGCTTTCTTGATTTTCGTCTATTGTGTGAAGTGCCAAGGTTGGTGGTTTAGGAGCCTGCTCGGTTGGAATTTGAGACTCCGGTGGAATAACCGCTGGATAGTTGCTGAAATTTTCAAGAGTGACTAAGAAAGTGATACAGTCATTGTAATCAAAAAATATTTGACAAAACAAACATTTATCATTTTTTTTGTTCAAATGAGAGATAACCTTTGATAGTAATCTGCCATAGCATCGATTGACGGAATATAATTGTAGCCCTCTGTAATTTCCTCGTACTTCAGACTGATCTTCTCCCGTAGATCGGAGAACGACGGCCGATCATTCGGATCAGCTTTCCAGCAGTTTAACATGACCTGATAGCTGAAATTTTGCAACAGCGAATGAGTGAGTGAGTCAATAAAAGGAGAGTTTGTATTTTTGCGAGTTCGTACCCATGAGTAGCTGGGTGAGTGAGTGAGTTGATAAGAAACTAACACATCATCCTCGCAATGCTCTGGTGCCTGCATACGGTTACCTGCTTGAAGATACGCAGTGATGTCATGCGGATTGATGTTGGGATACGGACTACCGCCAAGTGACATGATTTCAAACAGCAGAACACCGAATGACCAGCTGAAACAGTCTTCTAACGTTTTTTCAGCTATTAATAAACTTAGCCAGTAGTTTCCAACTTACACGTCGGTCTTGACGGTGTACTCTCCGCGTTCCAAAGACTCCAACGCAAGCCATTTTATGGGTACCTTGCCACCCTTGAGATCCATATAATGAGGATCCGATTCGTTTACCTTACGAGTCATTCCAAAGTCGGCCACTTTGGCAAACCAATTGCCGGCTCTGAAAAATAAGTAAACAATTTTTATTTTGTAAGTTTTTATATTTCAAATAACAGTGATTAATTATAAATAAACTAAAGCCATGCAATTTAAAAACATTTTGAGTGGACCAACTTGCTCCGATCAACGAGAACGTTTCTTGCTGCTAAATCTCGGTGAACATAATCATTGGCGGCGATGTGCTCCTACAACAAGATTAAATCTTTAGTAGATATGCACGTACTCGTTAGCCTTTGAGTGGCTTACTAACCATGGCATATATGACGTTCACTGAGAATTGGATCAATGTTCGTGCCGTGAGAATCATGCTGACATCGACATTGTCTTCTGGACGCGGATCCGTGTAATCGATTCCGCTCTCATCAAGCTGAGGTAAAATGTTTTGTGATCAAATGGTAGATAGTTTGGCCACTGATCAATCATTCATGCTGGCTAACTGAATATAAAGCGAGATGGTAATGAAAACCTTGAAATTACATAAACCAAGACCTCATTAATGTTTAAAATGTTTGTTTGTGTACAACAAACCTTCAACATATAATTCCGTCGATCACGCAGAAAATCTAGCAGACTGCCATCGCAGCAATATTCCATAACTAGACAATAAGGCATTGATGAAGTCACACATGATAATGGATTTACAATGTGCTCGTAGAATCCGAGATCTTGAGCCAGCCGTTTCATGAGCGCTATTTCGGCCAGAAATTTTTCTTTGTCAGGCTCGGTCGCGTAATCTGAGTAAGTTGATAATCATCAAATAAATAATTTATGGTTAGTGAGTGAGCGAGTTAATTTGTGTATGAGTGCGGAGGAAACCTGGCAGTCGCTTGATGGCCACTTCGCAGTTCTCGAAGCGATTCCTAATGCTAGCAAATGAGGAGTTGGCATCTTTATGAGCTCGTGCCTGAACAAATGATGTTCAAATAATTTATGTTTATTTGCCTAAATGATTTAAAAATTTGGAATCAGAGAATTGCTAACTTTAGTCAGTAGTTTTCCTTTGTAAACTATCCCAAAAGCACCTTTGCCAAGTACACTGTCTTCATATATCTGTAGGTCACTGCGACTGCACTCCCATAGATCGTGCCTACAAAAACATATGTTTATGAATAGACATTTGAATATCGCACTGTTCTTACTCAGTAAACGACTCAAATTTTACGACTGTTTTTTAGATTTTGTTACAATCCATTCCAACAATCATGTAATTTTAAAAACAACGCATATTTTCAAAACATCATAAGAGTTTTATCAAGCTCTCCTTTGAAAAAAACTAACGGAGTTATTTTGTAATAATTGTAGTTCTCCTTCAAGATACTCATCTCTTTTTTCAAAACTCGCTGTCGAAGGCGACTGCGTCGGATGATGATGAAGGCTAATAATGTTGTTAGAAACACGATGCCAACGAGTGGAATTCCAATGACCAGCACCCAGAAACCGGCTGGTTTGGCTGGAAGTTAGTAAATATTGTTTTTGTTAACCTATTTAGAACACAATTTTTTACGAAATTTTTTATCGCCGGAATCATGTTCGCATGTTCAAGCAGACATTGCTAACCAGGAGGTAACCCTGTGTTCAACCACAGCCCTTGTCTGCTTTTGAAAACAGTATCGTTGAAGGGCAACTCGGGTCCGCCTTCGAAAACGGCGCACACCATAGCTCCATACACCGAATCCGGCTCAAGCCCACGTAGCGTTGTGTTCCAAGCCTTATTCTGTAAAAAAGGTTTATAATACTGCTTGAAAAAACTTTCATAGTTTTTTTCCTGTTGAAAATAAAATATTAAATGACGTAGAAAATCCGAACTAGAAAGACCTAGAAAATCTAAACGGACTGTTTCAGTCTGGAATGCCACGCTTGATTGGCTCTTAAACCGCATTTTTTCTGATTTCAGAGTTCTTGTCTAGTTTGTGTATCTATCGGATGTTCTTATGCGAATGTTTTAACATGCCCGTTTTTCGCATTTTTGAGACAGCGGATTTTTTCGTCGATGTTATTTTCACAAGATTCCGAATCATATAAAAAAATCGTTGAACACGAGTTTTCTCCGATAGTGTTCGAACTCAAAAATGTCGTAATGGTCATGCTGCTCATTCAAACGAACACCAACTACTGCGCATAGAAAATCACAGAAAACGGTTGTGTAAATAGTCAATATAAAGAAAAGTCAGGTCAATTAAAAAGTGATACTAATACATAAGTTTTTGTTGTGTTTTTGTCAACCAACATTGCATTCCATTGTTACATTGCTGTTCAAACTGGCGGTCTGGCTACAAGTGGTTGTTCGTGTTGTGGGAATGAACTGTAAATGAATGAACTTGTGGTTAATCATTGAAACAGAAACCGTAGTTATGACTTATCCGTTATTATATCATACTGAATTCACTAACATTCATTACGTTTAGCAAATCTAATTGTTCGCCTGTACCCGGTCCATATATGACTTGGAAGTATTTCATGGATGGGCTTTTAACTTTATTCGAGATGATTTTCGCAGTTTCAAGTGTAAAATTCCAAGATAACAACACATCGACAAGGCCATCACTGCGATGTTCAATCGATGCAATGGCTGTTGGATTTGAAACCAACGAGATAGACGTACAAATCGGTTGTAAATCATCTGAAAGATTTTATAAGAGTTTTTTATAATTGTAATGTGTAAGTACGGTTGACTGATGAGTTTGGTTTGAGAATCTTTTCTGAAAAAAAATGGTAAATTATATAACCGATATTTTGTTTTAGTTCTTCTGCACATCCTCTGACAACGCTGGCATTTTTCATCATGGTGCAATCTGAAGTTAGATTCAGAGGTTGAGAGCCACAACAGTTGATTTCTTGCGTCTTTTGAATAAGTTAACAGTAATGGTCTATTTATTCGTGACTGACTTAGCTGTAGTTGGCTCAATTGCGGTTTTAAAGGCGTTACGGCTCGTCCACATAACTTGTCGTTGACAGCGAATATCTGTAAAAAGTTAAGTTTTAATGTGTCACAAAAAATACGAAAAAATTGTATTGGTGACGAAAGAGTTGAACAACTGTGATCGTTATTAACTTTGGTAAACATTGAATACATTTTCATGCTAGTCATTTTGACAATTGACTTGAATCGTCGCGCTTCATTTTCTTAAATTTATCTCTAGATTTTTCAGGTCTGCAGATGTCGCAGCGAGATCTTTTGTTCTGGGTGACTTTATCGGATGGTTATACAAACATCAAGTCCCAAATTCTAAAATGGTTTTCTGGCCGTCCCTCCACACAACTGCACTAACCACAGGCACGTAGCTGCACTTGCTTATTACATCATGGAGTGGAATCCGCAGAGTGAAGTTGCCCAAAGTGTTAGGTATAGCTTTCTGAAAAGAATTTTAATTCTTATTTGCTTCTAATAACTTTAGATTTCAGTGAAAAAAACTACGTACATACATCTTTAAAACAAACATTCAGACGGTTTTCATACGACTTACTAAAACGCTTGGTGTTTGCGATATAAATGGTGTAGGGTTTTCTCCTTTACAGTTTGCCTTTTGCAAATATAAAGAATCTGCAGTTGTCAGGCCCAACTCGTTGGTGTTGATAAAGAATCGTTGTTGGTCAGAGAAATCTGTAATGAATTTTTTCAACACTTTAATCAATTCAATCCACTTTCAACACAGATAAGATCAAAAATGAAATGTTCATCACATAATTATTAACGAATCGAATGGAAACCGTTTTCTCAAACATAAAAATACTAACCACCATCGACAATTAATTTGGCAAACAAAATTGCTGATCCATCGAGACTGGAAGTCATTCCGGAAATAGACGAAGAAACGTATGGTTGATCGCTGTATTCAAGTCCATATGAAATCAGTTCGAATTTCTTGTTCGCCGGGTCTGAGAACCAAGTTTATTTATTGTGTCAGTCAATTAATCATTGATCATCGATAAACCTATCAAAGTCACCTAATTCGTCACGTGCCTCATTTACAGTTTGAATTGTCTAGTGCGTCGGTAAATCACTTTATTTTTTTAAGAAAACAATCACTAATTTGAAACACTTTGACAGTATACATTGAAAATTATGAAGTTAAAATTATTTAAATATACCAGGATGATCCAAACATCAGCCAATGAAACTCGACAGGGAATAATCATTTTCAAATTCTATTATCATTCACTAACTTTCTGCTTCTACAAGAACTTCCTCACTAAACGTGTCGAATATGCCATCTTTTATAGCTAATGCCCGAAACACATAGCTCACACAGACGGACGGTTTACGCCATTCGATGGGGAAGTTTGAAGAGAAGTTTGACTGCAATTTTTGTAATGAAAAAAGACTGTTTTTGAAACTGTCTAAAATGACAATTCATGAGTACAAAAAAGTTTCTTTGATTCCAGAAATACTTTTTAAACAATTGACCTCAAAATGCAAACTCAGCATAACAATACAAACTCACCATCACAGGGTTGTACGTGGTACTGCCTGTTTTGGCAAACTCAATGTATACCATAGCTTCTGGGTCAAGGTCTGTCACTTTGAAGATGACACTTTCTGAAAAGGAAATTAAGATATAACATACTTTGAACCCTTAGCTAAAAAAACCCAAAAATATATATTTTGAAATAAAAAAACTGGAAGGTTATTCAAATGCTGGTTCAACATTGCTAAGCTTTTGCTAACCAAGCACTTGCTTTGTAGTTTACAAAAGTTGTTCAGAAAACCAATCTGGGACACCTAGATAAGACTCCCTGTACATATCATTAAATGAATCCGAATTGGTACTAAAAATGTTCGATCATTAAAATACTGCAATAAAAAATACGCAACGGAGACCATGCGTTTCCTGTTTGTTATAGCTCACCAAGTAAAATTCTCATGCAGAAATAAATTTTAAAATGTTGGTATGCCCATGCAATATAATAATAATAGAAAAATAACAAATTTCTTTCACCTCATACATGATATCTGTTTCAATTACCTCCTATATCCAGTATATGTATGACTTGAGAAAGCAGTTCTTAACGATGAAAACGGAGGAAAAAAGAAAAAAATGTAAAAATATCCCGCCTGCCAACCTGATTTGGCTTCAACAATGAAGTTTTGTCTTTCGATAACAATTGACTTAGCCGATTCCTCACCGAACCCATAGTGCGATTTTGCGGCGAAACACAAGATTTTACACTCAGTGCCCCATAAGGACAAGAACGTGGCAGCATCACATTTGGTGACGTGTTCGGCGGTTTTGTGTGTACAATCGTTCAAACAGCTCGTCAAAGCGTCGCGGTTCTAAAAATTATGCATCTAACAAGCGATTTCATTTTTTATTGACATGTACTTCACTGATACAGCCGACTGCGTAAAAGATTTTCGGTAAATTACATCGGGAGCGCTCACCTTAAAGAGTTTGGTGCAAAGATTGGATTGGCATATGCTCGAGCAGAGGCTTGTTGGGCTGTTGGTGGATTCACATGACACGCGCACAACAATGTCGAACAGCAGACATAGTGCCGTGCTGATTACAGGATAACATGTCCGCATGTAGGTATTTAGTTGAGGGGATTACCTGTAAACACTTTTTTCTTGTTGGCCTTGAAGAAAGTAATAGTATATCGAAAGTGAACATGGTAATTTCAAGTCTTGATTTAACTGCATTTTTTATGATGCATTTGATTTGTAGAAGTGCATTTCCAGAAAGCTTCCTTCGTCAAGGAAACACTTGTTTGAGTGTACATCGAAATCAAACTCATCCTACAGCATACATTTTCGATAATTAGGAAGAATTATTTATAATCAGAATGGAAAAATAAAATTTTTGAAACTTAAGTCATAACAATCAATATCAAACTCAAATAACCATAATATTACAGGTCGATAAATGAATGGTTCAAGGAAAGGTAATTTTTTTACTTTATAACATGAACTGAGGGTAAAATTGCTCAACGGATAAATAATATCTGAACAACTTTATTGTTAATTTGTTAAGTCTTGGAGCTTAACAGCTTTCAATACTTGAACAGTGAGCTTTTTCCTGCTAATAACAATATCAATCTCACTGTTTTGGTCAGAAATCAATGTATGAATGTTTGTAAATTGAGATTTCAGAAATTAATGAAACGAGAATGTATGCAGATACATAAAAGAAAATCGAATTTCAGTTTGAATGAAGAATAAGACTGATTATAATCAAATTGACTTAATGGTGTGCATAATATTGGAAATACATAAAACGCAAAAATCTGCAATAAATTCACTTGAGCGCTAATTTCGTACCTCAACATCAAGAGTAACAACAACAACTACCTAATCAATGGTAACACACACGATGAGAATATGCAAGACAGCGCTGCATATAGCACGCAACTTGCGGCATCGCACCAACTGTATGATTGTGCGTCCACACCGCCAGGGCCGTCGTCGCGACTTTACATTCTTACATTTTGAGCGTGCAACATCGAAATTTGTTCAGATTGTGCGTGCACGTGTTATAGTGCGCGCACTGTGTTATGTTTTGCGTTTGTGCTTACATGTTGTGTTGGCAGTTTGCGCGTTTTGCAACACCGCCAAGAAGTTGAGAGAGCATTGTGAATGGGAAAATAATGGGGGAATGGTTGTGGGTGTTTGTCGCATGGTTGGTGGTAGTGGGAAAAATGTTTCAATGTTCTGACGGGAAATCTATCAATGTTGATAGGTTTGGAACTAAGATGAACAGGACAGTCAAGAATGTTCCTGAAGTAAAAACTTGATGCGAAAAGTAAAAAGAAACGGCTAGATAAATACTGTACGTTTTTTCGCTTACTGTCTTGTTTTTTTAGAGAACTTCTTCGGGAATGCAAAGTAAACAAGATTGGAGAATTTTCAAAAAAATTTGAGAAATTAGCTTTTATAACCAAAACATATGCGTGTTATCTAAATGTTTAATTTGTACTTCGTCAAAAAAAATCATGCATCCTGATTCCTGACTGACTAACTGACTAATTTACAGACTGACTGACAGCGAGAAAATGTGAAAACGCAGTTCGAAGCATCTGACGTCATACTGCGTACTGCATGCAACTAAAATGCTTAAACGTTCAACTAAGGAATTTAACGTTTGACTATGTAACTTTTACATTAGTATTAATTTGATGGATTGAAGTATCAAAAGTGTAAAAAGCAGTCTCATTTTGGAAAACAATAAAAAGTTCGTTTATTTATTGACTATCTGTGATATAACAACAATAATGTAGATGCGGTGAATCACAATAGAAGAAGAAATGAGTGGGTGTGGGCCGACTGGTTATATACTTATTCACTTGTTGGTGTCTAATTGTATTAGAGCACGCCGTGTAATAAAGATCCAGTCATTCAAGGAATTAATCATGATGAAATACAGTGTAATGAGATGGCAGGGTTTGTATAACGATGCCTAGAGTGCATGTACAACTCGATAAGATGTTCATTGCGATCATGTTTAGAACTGTTTTATAGGTAACTCAAAATGTCCTCAGATTAACTGCGTCTGACTTTCACTTACAATGACAAAATTTGCACCAAATTCAGACTGATAAACATTAACTTCGAACATTAAAAGGTAGGATAAAAAATCTTATGAATTAACAGTGAAGTGTATGGCTCTGCGAGAATTCCTATATTTCGATATCGGATAGCAGATTTATTCATCAGAAGGTCTTTAACAAATTTGAACATATTATTAATGTATCATTTTTATTCTTAAATAATAAAAAATATGAACAGTATGTAGATCAGCCTTTTCTTGGGTTCTCTCAGTTTTCTAGTTCACTACTTTGGCCTGTACACGTCACAATAGCTTTCAATAGAACGCACGGTCAAAGTCACAAACAAACAAACAATTGTACAATATATAGTGTAGGTCGTCGCTGTTGGCTTTGGTTAGTGCCAAATCGTCAACTTCGTGTGCATTTTTTTCCTGAGTTCTTCTCGAAGTTTTTTAGTTTGTTGCTGTGGGAAGGGTTTTATCTACTGTTCAAAATTGTGTTTTCCTCCCTCTGTTTGTAACCGTATATGCATTTAATGAAATTAATTTATTTGTTTGAGCGACAAAACGTTAGCGATTTTGAAAAAAACGCATGAACACGCAAAAACTCAGCTGTTGATCTCTCATCCTACAAAAGACATGAATTCTCAAACACGCCTAATAATAAGTTCGCAACGTTATCCTTTCCAAACAATGAATACGTCACAGTTCAACTAAATTTAATACTCAGCCTCTGAAGGTTGTGTGGGAGTTAAAGTCAACTGATATCGATTAATATTGAGTTTCGTGTTAACATTGCCTTAGAATGGTTCTAAAAATGTGCGTCCCTTTTCTGATTATGGATCGAAGGATATAGAATAAAAAGGTAAAGAAGGTCGGGAACTTTGGGAACTTGGAACGTAAATACATTACTTTAATTATTGATGTCCTTAATTCTGTAAGAAATAATTTCCGAGCGAGAAAAAAACCTGGTAGAAAAAACTGTGATGCCTACACCTAAAAAGGTGCTATTTATGTCTATTCTTCAGAATGAGAACATGCGCGTACTCTGATTCGTCAGTGACAAAAGACGCAATGAGAAACTCAACGTACGGCACTGTTTTGTGATTTTTGGATTAGTAATTTAAGGAGCACATTTGGACGTGGTACATATTTGGTTATTCTGCAGTTAAACAAGAACAGTATATCGGGGAAGATTTTATAATAGAAAGTAAAAAAACATCTACACAACGAATACGTCATGGTGACGGATATCAAATGGTGGAATATTTACCCAGCTTTTGCACTTTACATAATAGCCATGTAATGAAGAAGCCTCGTTCGTCGAAGAGTAACTTCCGCCCATTTGTACATCAGTTATGCTGTCTGACCCACTAGCGGAAGAGAACGGTTAGGAAAGGTAAAATTCCCTCAAAAACTATATTTTTTTACCTTAGGTGTAGGTTAAACGATCTGAAAACAGCCAATTCACCTTCTTTGACGAAACTCCTTCCCTTTGAGAGATTCGCTTCACCACCAGTGGTCTGACAAACACATGATAACAGGTTGTTTTATGAGCTGACGGACAATGAATGAACAGCTCCATTCAATGCACTGCTGCATCAATTCTGAAAACATACGTTTGACTGTGTGATGTATGGAACTGATTTTTCATGCTGGTAGTACGCCTTTTATTGAGCAAACTAAAAATAACGTGTAGGTTCACAAATGGGAAGATAATGACAGAATTAGTGACACACATGTATCATACAGATACAGTCAACAACAACAAACATCAACTTTCTGAACTCAATCAACTAGCATTGAATAGCTTTTTAATTCATTGTGTATAATCATGTTCGCATTCAAGTTAGATCTGTAACATAAAAATCCTCGGAATCATGAAAGAAAACTGCGGATTCAAAGACGCTAACACGTTGCAGAACTGTATCATTCTGCCATTATGTTGCTATATCTCTAATGACGAATGCGTAAAATGAAAATGCGAGAAAAAGATAAGTTCACTCAATATTTGCACTGCTCATTCGATAAACACAATACACTATTATATTACATACGTTGGTTTGAGTTGGGATTCGACGTGTGATTGAAATCCAGCAATGACTCATCCTGCGTCCATATTCGGGATTTACGAAACAAGTTGCTGGTTTGCTTGGACGATGTTATACTGATAAAAAAAATTTCAATCACTTTGTTTTGCATTTCTATAGCATGTGTAACGTGGTCTCGAAACGTTTCATGGTTCCTGCATGCAGTTTCAAACTTGTAAGTTTCGATATATTGGAAAATAAATATTGACCAATCACAAGAATTCAAAGGTTAATTGAAATAAAGAACTGTGTGTCTTTATGTGTTTTTTTTGTAAAAGGGATACCATTGCGTAATTTCACTCACGGCAACGAACATTTGAAACGAAATTCACTCATAAACAAATCGCGTGCTATACTGCCATGTAACTGAAATACATACCGTACATAAACAACCACAGTGACTGGAACAACGTTAACAAATAATGTCAACGAGGTTCACTTTATCGGACAAATGAAATTCCTGGTGTACCACTTTTCCCACATTTTCTACCTACATTATTGTGCAATTATGAAGAATAACCTGGGCAGTGAATAATCTCCCACATGTTTGGAAAAGAACTACAAAAAGTTTTAGTATGAACGCCGTGAAATGCATAAAGAATAGATACAAAACACATAATGTAAAAATATTATACCGCAATAATTTTTAAATTTCAGCTAATTCTCACAGATTTGGGTTTCCTTCAACATGCCAATCAATCAAGCAGTCACTTTATGTTTCATCCTGTTCTCCATCATCAGTGGCTCATCTTCAACAAAGTTCTCCCTTAAACGACGGTTTGTTCCCGGTGGACGATACGACACAGCCTACTTGCAGCACTGTGGTAAGGATGTCATTGACTTCGAGGAACAGGTTAGTGCTTTGCAGATACCTTTCACTACTTACGAAACATATGTAATTATGTACAAAAAACCAGGGGATAATGATTGTTACAGTTTTTTGGATCTATTTATTGTATAATTTTCTTCGTTAATGTTACGGGTATTTATCCGTTCCATCCCGAACTTTCTCATATATTCTTAAATAGGTTTTTAACGGACGCATGAGCCATCAGTGCATTCATCAAAGCACCATTGTATTTTTGTGATTCTAATAACTTTTACGGCTATTACCTTATCGTGAGGTAAAGAGAGCTTATAGGCTGCAGAAATGATTACGCGAATACGTGCGATTAAGACTTTTCCGCGCGTGAGATGCGCGGATGGGTTGTAACTGCGATTTCGTTCTATAAAGTGTTTTCTAAAGACAAAAACAGAAGGAACAGTTGTCTCTTCGCAGTTTTCATTAGAATAATTACTCTTTTGCCCTTCAACATGGAAGGAAAACGCTCGCCGCCCAATAAACATCATCCGCCGCCCAATTGCTCCGCTCAATGAGCATCAAGCAAGTGGCCACTAAGAAATAACGCGCCTTTCATCTTTGCAGCATTCATTATAGGGACCCATAAACCAATTATGGTGAATGAGTTTTTTTACTAAAGATAGAGCTCTATCAAAAAACGTATAAAATTACACTCTGTTTGATAAATCATTTCGCGCGCGGTAAAGTCTTATTTACACGTATTCGCGTAATCAAATCTGCAGCCTATACCATACGATTATGATTGGATACTGGTTTCATGACTCCTAAAGAATGGGTAATTTGTCATTTTCATTCATTGTGAACCAGTTTAAATGTGTTTTCAATTACGCGCTCAATCTGTTCAATCTTCCCTGATCAGGATCGTCAGAGCATCCCTGAGATGCTGGCCGGCCGTCCGATTTTGGCTGAAAAGCTGCTACTGCCGACTAATGGTACGCTCTACTTGATGTCCGGCGTTGAATACTACGATATCACGGCTGACACGGAATGCACGATGAACAGAGGTCAGTTTTTTTTGCTTGGAACCTTCTATTTGAAGCGAACAAGGCACACAAATACTGTACCACACTGACAGACCGTACCATAAATAATAATGCGACGAACAACAGAGAAATTAAACAACCACGATACATCAAAAATGAGTATCCAACAAAATCGACATTCCAAAATCGACTGAGCAATACTGTTTTTAGTGACCCGGTCTCCGGAGCTTCGGACTGAAAACCACTGGTTTGACGATTCTTGGTTCAATCCGGATGTCTGGGAATACCATGGTCCAAGTAAGTATACTTCTGACAGAACTCATTCCAGTTATACACACAATTCCTTAACCAAAAAAATATCTAAATGAAACATATGTACAGTACATTTCAACTGTAAACTTTTACTCACTTCAATTTTTCAGGTTCACAAGGTATAATACATTGTGTTCTGTAACAATGTATAAAGCTTCAGATGACACAATCTTCCTCGATGCCGACCGAATCCCGGGCGCCTACGACGATGTTGTGATCAATGAGAACGTACTGTCCGTGTTCAGTGAACCACCAGTGTCACTGTTGCCAATTCGTGTCAAGACATTCACTAGTGGTGGTCTGGTTGGTTAACAAACTAGTATAGCCTGTTTAGGGCGGCACGGCACATACGTATGTACATATCCTGACGCGTTTCTTTTGGTTCATCAGTTAGTTTATGCAACCTCCATGGCCACAACGTTTACACCATTCGAGTTTGGCATTAGTGTGCCGTGTAATGGAAACGTCCCAGTAAACAAATATGTGCAACGTTCCTTCAGTTTCTAATTTAAATTTTTCCGTCTCATCCCAATGTTTCACTTCCATCCGTAATTTTCTATGATTCTCTCTCATCTGAAAAAACTGACATACTATGTCAGGCTATGTCTAACGGTCGAATTGCGGCCATGATGACTTCAGTTGAAGGCCAGCGTCTCTTCTACCCTCCCGACATGGAGCCAGAGCTGTGGTTGAACCAGGATGAACGTTGGATAGATGGATGTATGGGTGGATGGATGGATGGAGTGATGGATGGATGGAGTGATGGATGGATGGAGTGATGGATGGATGGAGTGATGGATGGATGGAGTGATGGATGGATGGAGTGATGGATGGATGGATGGATGGAGTGATGGATGGATGGATGGATGGAGTGATGGATGGATGGAGTGATGGATGGATGGAGTGATGGATGGATGGATGGATGGATGGATGGATGGATGGATGGATGGATGGATGGATGAATGGATGTATGGATAGATGTAGGATGGATGGATGAATGAATGGATGGATGGATGGATGGATGGATGGATGGATGGATGGATGGATGGATGGATGGATGGATGGATGGATTAATGGATGGATGAATGGATGGATGGATGAATGGATGGATGGATAGATGGATGGATGGATGGATGGATGGATGGATGGATGGATGGATGGATGAATGAATGGATGGATGGACGGATGGATGGATGGATAGAGGGATGGATGGATGGATGGATGGATGGATGGATGGATGGATGGATGGATGGATGGATGGATGGATGGATGGATGGATGGATGGATGGATGGATGGATGGATGGATGGATGGATGGATGGATGGATGGATGGATGGATGGATGGATGGATGGATGGATGGATGGATGGATGGATGGATGGATGGATGGATGGATGGATGGATGGACAGATGGATGGATGGATGGAATGATGGATGGATGGATGGATGGATGGATGAACTTCAGAAATCTATCGATTCTTGGATGAACCAGACAAGATTCTTCGAGTGCCATCACCATCTATAGACTTTGATCCATTTTACACGAGTGACTCAGCTGGATGCATTAACGAAAACTATGAGGTTGGAAGTGAAGAGTGGGTAAAAAAGTGATTGGCCTCTGGAGGCAAACCTGAGTGAAGTCAGCTCAACTCGAAACCACGTTTGCAGAAAATCAACTTTATCCGTCAGCTGCTGCCGAACAAGACCGTTGCCAACTGCCGAAATCCGATTCAGATTCAAGGACATCTAAGCACCATTTGTGGTACAATACCATTTTGACCAAAAAATACAATAGATGCGAGAAGGATTTTATTTAGACAGTATTACCGAAAAATGCGTTTCTTATCCAACTCATAAAGTACTCTTGAGTCAATTTCAAGTAAGAGACCGGAAGTGTGGCTGCCCAATTTGTGAGAGTTCAGAAAGTTCGTGAAATGAAAAGTGGAACGAATCTGGCACATGACTATGTACTTTTTCCAGGTGGATCCAGTACGTTTGCAAAAAGTGGGCTTGATTTTCAAAGTGCCCTGGTAAACGTGAAAAATTACTGCAAGAGACACATCATCAAATGTTCTTTCATTCGAATACCGTCGAACCCAGATGACACATTTCACATGCCGCGATACCAGGTTGTTGTTGTTGTTGTTGTTGTTGTTGTTGTTGTTGTTGTTGTTGTTGTTGTTGTTGTTGTTGTTGTTGTTGTTGTTGTTGTTGTTGTTGTTGTTGTTGTTGTTGTTGTTGTTGTTGTTGTTGTTGTTGTTGTTGTTGTTGTTATTGTTAACAGCAGTTAACAAGCAGTTATTAACAGTTTTTAGCTGGCTGTACATCTCAACAAACAACCAACATCAAATCTGGAGAGTGAAATATCGGACCACATCAACAAAATGTTAAAATCATGTGAGTCTGCTAATTATTGAGAAATAAAAATATTATGTATTAAAAGTTTCAAGTGTTCATGAATCAAAATAATGGTTCTACGTTATGGTTATACAAAGAAATGATTCAGTAATCGATATTGACAACGAGAAGCACAATGTTGTACTCAGCGTGGCCAATGATAATTATGAAGGTATCGAAATTGGTGAGTGGCAATTTCATCCATTTTGTAAAAATAATTTGTGAACAAATTTTTTATACATAACGTGCGTTTATTAAACCTTAGGTTCCGTTCTCATCGGCTTAGTTATTGCCTTAATCATCGGTGTTCTGATGTTCATCGTTCATCGTCGGTACAAGGAGAGGTGAGCTGGCGAGTGAGTGAGTGAGTGAGTGACTTAGTAAATCCGTTACTATATAGATACGTAACTAGATACGTAAGTGAGTCAGACATCAAACAATCAATTAGTATTTCAGTAAAATAATTTTCAGCCAACCTGTCCGTGATTTACTCGTTTACTACAACCGCGAACAAACTGGTCAAGTTACGATTCCAGATGAAACTGGATTGAAACGAGGTATTACTTGTGTAGTTGTTTATGGTTTACGCTCATCGTTTTTTTTTTGTTTCAGCTTTCTCCATTCGTCCAAAACTACAAATAACTTCATACGAGAATAAGGTTTACAGCGCTGACGAATGATGTTTCACTACAAATTTTAATCTTCATCGATTCATATATTTTCATGTTTTGTAAATCTTCGTTTTATCAGTTCATTGTTACATAAATTTATTGTTATACATTCAGATCTCTGTCAATGCCAATCCAGAATATCTGGATGAATCTTGCAAAGCAGTCATATAAATACGTATTTATCATTCTAAAACAATCCCTCAAAAATTGTAAGAGTTTGCGTGAACTCAGTATTATACATAGTTCTGCATCAAAAATAATCTTTTCTAAATGTACATAAATAATTAAAATGATAATTGAATCAATATATTGACTTAGGCACTATGGTTTTCTTAAGTTTACAAAATATATTTACCAGTTCTCTGTAGAACCTTTGCACTGGTCAAGTCGGATGTCGCGCGTTTCAAGGTAAACCTTAAAGGAACATAAGATATAAAAAAGTCGTTATAACAAAAAACTGAGAGTAAAATCATTTTTTAAAAATGAGTACAAGATAAACATGAAAATAATTTTAGATATATGAAATGAAGTAACACTAGATGTAGCTGAGAGTTTTCAATACCCTGAAATACGAGAAAAATCTAATATAAACAGCAGCTAATGCTATGATAAATGCATCTCTCCTTATTTCTTACCGTTGTAAACGGCATAAAGATTTCAAATTTTTTATTTGTTTTAAAAGCAGTTCGAAGACTGAACCAACTGTTGTTATATAATCTTTTATTGAAGCAGATGGGTCAACTTTCAGGCATCGCTGTGTTCTTTCCGCCTCAGGCAAATCTGAACAACGCTCAACAAACCCGAAGCAGGCGTTCTGTAAGGGTGCTTTCAGAGTAAAAAGGAAAGTAAAAAGGAAAGTAAAATGGAAAGTAAAAAGGAAAATCTGTAAAACAACGCACATGTCCAAAACGGAATATTCCCAAAATTAAATATTAAATAATTCAAATTCAAATGCAGCAGCCAATGAGCGCTGAGGGCTGTGCTCACAGCGCTATCCTGATTGGCCAGTGCGCTACGCTGATTGGCCAGCCAAATTCAAATACTGAATATTCGAGTATCGCGTCTATATTTTTGCGTCGGTTGTTTTACAGATTTCCTTTTTACTTTCCGTTTTACTTTCCTTTTTACTTACCTTTTTACTCTGAAAGCACCCTAAGGGAATGAGTGAGTGGGTGCGTGAGTGAGTGAGTGAGTGAGTGAGTGAGGGAGTGAGTGAGTGAGTGAGTGAGTCAGTGAGTGAGTGAGTGCGTGAGTGAGTGAGTGAGTATACACTGTGGTGATCTGCAACCTTGCTCATGTCGTCATCTG
>OZ038448.1:12435526-12453322 GCA_964036265.1 Daptonema setosum
GGTGAAAGTTACATGTTAACTACAATCTTTTTATGATTTACCGTGTATGATAATGCTAATTTTAGAAACTAAAGTTACAAGAACCAAGATCAAGTTATAATCAAACTGGAAGTACAGTGCGCTGTAAACTGGAGTCTATCAACATTACTCAAATCGCTGTGGACCTAAAAAACTCGGTCTGGGTTTAATGGAATTAATAGGTTTAAAACTTGCATGAGCTTGATACTGTCGCTGAAAAATAGCTACTGTTTGAATTGCACCTCTATCTTCAGACACGTTTTTTTCAGCACCAGTTTCAAACTAAATATGCATTATAACGTTATCAAAATCTAAGTTTCGTTTGTTCCGTTGTTTACTTGTCCGGTTCAAGTTTCAAACCAACTGTATCACTGCCTCGCTGATTGACGCAAGAAAAATCCGCCTACTCACTACTTTTACGTTCCAATTTTGATCATTCTATCACGCATTGCACGATTACTAGAGTATTGTACAACCTTGTGATTTTCACGTCAAACAAAGACAGTGAGTGAGTGAGTGAGTGAGTGAGTGAGTGAGTGAGTGAGTGAGTGAGTGAGTGAGTGAGTGAGTGAGTGAGTGAGTGAGTGAGTGAGCAGATCCGAAACTTCATGGTTTCAACTTAATATTTTATGATTATAGAGAAGAATCATGATTTACGTAATGTCGAATTCATTGGGTACAGAAAACGCAATCAACCAAAAGTGCGTTGAATTCAAAAAACTTCTAAGATCACATCTCGAGAGTTCATACCATGCTCAAAAGTTAAATTAATCTAACGCCACCTCATAAACCGCATAAATTCTTAATAATCTCATTTTCCTGAGTTCTTCAGTGTGACTTTGCCCTCTGAAGAAAATTCTAAATAAATATGTATGTCTGTAGTAGTACATTGTTTATACCCGTTTCATAAAGATTATTGAATGTTAATGTAGTTAAAATTAATCAAAAACTCATCTCTTTGTTTACGGTTTATACCGGTACTAATGATAAGACGATGGGAGGGTTTCAGAAGCAAAACATTTCATTACATGTTATCATGCAAGATAAATGTTGTTGTTCACGAAACCAAACTTCGTTCAATGTGAACAACCCACATTTTACTTCTGAATTCTGTTGGCAGAGTTACTATTTCCCAAGTTGACATGAATTCCACCACGAACCCTAACGTTAACTAATGAATAAATGAACGTTTTCATTTCCTACTGAAACTGAGCCAAATATTGTGATATTGAATAGTTAAATGTTTCGTGATACACAAAATTTCATTAACAATATACTGTATTGTACATAGGTTAATGTACTGTACATTAATGAAAACATACAGTATGTATGTAGGTGTTGCACGCGATTCAGTTGTTTGATGGAATCAGTGATTGCTGCCACCTTCATAACTTCTTGAAATTGTAGGTTATGCTTTCATTTGCCACGCACACAATTGTAATCTTCACCAACCGTTCTTCATTAACCAGTTTTTAGGATGCTATAAATGCTAATAATTAGAAGCTAGGAATGATAAGACCAAATGTTCATGTGATAAACCGGAAAAAGTGAATGATTACGTGACTTCACGTGTTATTTCCGTCGGATGTCAAAAGAGGACTTGGCGGATTGAAAGTTTTTAGTGGCATTGACTTAGTGTTCCTAGATTCTCGGCGTGCCGGAAATGCGACCATCTGCACATGTGTACTTTCAGGTAAAAATTGGTTTCTTCAAGATGCATATGTTATACTCTAAGTGAATGCTGAGTTCACATATCATCAAGGGACGGCCGCTAGGCCGTTCCCTTAATATGGTTCGATTAAGATATGTAAGCTTTTTTGCGGATATCTCGATCTAGCCTCATCAAATCAACTTCTAGTCTGTTATACAGATGTTCAATAATTCTAGTGAGTTACGTACGGTTCCACTTTACGTGAACGTTGGAAAGTTGATTAGTTGGGTTGAGAGCCGAAGATTAGCCAACCAATAACTTTTACCATATCAGAGAAACGGTGGTGTATGTATCACGGGTGGCAGGAACAGCCGAGAACATGGTTATTCACCGAAGTCCCAAGAAGTTTTTTTTCAATGTTTATGTAGAATATTTCGGTAATTTTTGACATTGTATGTTACAATGTACGCATTTGAATGCTTTAATCACATTCTTCATGGCTACTTCCTCAGTAGTGTTCATCAAAATACGGTTCCGTCAACTTTTTTGTCATTATATTCCAAGGCAATATGCATCGATGCAAATGATTTCACTGAGAAACTTGTTGGCGCAAATTGAGAGCTCATAAAAGTTGAACTCTAAAAATGTTCATAATAATCTTCGAATGGGTGGGTAAAAACAATGTGAATTTGAGTTGGGTTTTATGCGGTTATGTGATTATGTGATTAAGCAGATTCATTAAGTTGTTCGTTCCAAGATACATACATAGCTTCGAGAAGAATTTCTCTTCATAAGCCAATGGCCAAAGCTTGTTAGTTATACATATTTAGACTCCGTTTGTTTGATGAAACCCATTTTGACATGTTTTTTGTCGCTTCAGATCTTTCCTTCACTCCAAAATTTGTGCCATCCTAATGCCTGTAATGATGGAACAACGACGACGAAAAGCAAGTTCGGTTATCTAATCGATTAACTTGCCTCATTTATCGAAAACTTTTATATGAAATTTCCCAGGAAAACTTAACGTAACCCGATAATTGCACTATACAATGTATGTAGCTGTAATTCTGGTCAATGTCGATTGTCGAGTACGCACTTAACTTCTCAATTGATTAACGGCTCTGGTAAATCATCCATGAGTAGGAAATTAAATGCAGAACTCTGATAACGGAAAATACCTGGATAAGCAGCAAGTTATCATGACAAAGACCCAAGTGCTTGTACTCATGTAAGATTGTTAATAATCTGGCTAATTAGAAACCTAGGCTAAATCGGCATGAACAACAAGACTCAGAGTTAACTATGTACATGTAAGTCTTCTGATGAAATGAGTCTCTTGATATTTCGGACAAAATCCGAATTCGGACATTGATTGAAGCCATAAGTATGAACATGTTAAATGAGAGTTTTCTTTCCAAATCTTTGATGAGAATCGGCTGCATTTACAGACCACCATCATCAACAGACGAAAAGAGAATGAAAAGAGGGATCGCCTTTTTTACTGATTTAAGATGATGTAATTCATTCCTTAATGTGTACCCTACATTTAACCATTACTTAAAACGGAGAAAACCTTTCGTTCTGAAAATAAGCTCCCTCCTTGGGATGACTTGTTGTCGCCTGTTCTTTGTCTGACGATCAAAGTATCCACTTGACTGACACACGCTACGATCAGTCACTTGGTTTTTTATACAGTAGACGCGTGTAGCGTGTGAAAATTTTAAGCAGTCGGAATAAGTGAATTTCTGACACTTCTGGCCAGCCGTAACTCTTTTTAGTTGTTATTCAGTGCAATGTGGGCTGACACTTGCAACTCTTTTATTAATGACTATTATGTCCTTGTTCGAATAATAGTTTATACTTGCATGTTGATTGAATGTTTTTATCGAAACATCTTTGGAATACGGACAGCAGGAAAGTTTTAATCTGGCTTGAGTTGAAATTTTCTCAAAAGACTCAGAACGTGCCTTATGTTTTTTTCCAAATGTACCGCAAACGTTGTATTTACTATTTACATACATACATATGTACTACTGTATGTAGGTATTATAGATGTATCCTGGCATATTTGACTAAAGATGATTTATCAGTACTCACAGGTTATGTTCCGATGAATTTGAACGGCGCTGGGGAATACGTGACAAATTCACAAGCAGCATAAAATCCAGACGGTGCCCGATACTAAGTCTCCGACGTGGAGATTTCATTATAGCAATAATCGGGGATTTGTGCAACCGGAGTTCCATACATCACTGGGGACGATTTAATCCTCCAAAGACAGGGGGTTCCGTCAAAGAGGGGAAATTGAAAGTTGTAATGCCATTTTACCTATTTTTAGGGAACAAATTCCACGTTTTGAAATCGTCAAAGAGGTGGGAATTTTAAATTTTTTCACCCCTTCTTGTCCGCTAGTAATATGGTCGTATATACGGTAACTGATTTTACAACCGTTGCTTTATGCGTTCTTTGTACGACTTGAAATTTTGTTATTCCAAATAATCAAATTTTTATTAGAACTACATTTGCGTGGCATTTAGCCGATCATTTTGCACTTGAATCTTTTCATGTATTTTTCAAGGAAATATGTTGATAATTGAAAAGTTAAAATATATTTTTCATATAATTAAACTTCGAAAAATGATTTAACCTTTCAAAAATCAACATAATTCCATGAAAAATACATGAAAAAAATCAGCAAAGCAAGATTAATAAATTGATTAAAATAAAAATTCCCAGCAACAGTTTTTGTCAACTTTTTTGTAACTTTTTTTCATGTATAAAATTATAACTTTTGTTCATGGTCAACGGCGCACATAACTCTATTTACAATGATTCAACTCTTCTGAAATTGGTAATCGACGATACTTACACTTTAAGGAAAAAATAATATTTTTTAAACTGCAAAAGAGGGATGGGAATCGGACTTCTCCGTTCCTCAAGTCTTTGCACAAGATTATTACCAAAACTAGAATAATCGACTATACGAACATGAGATACTCAGACTAGATAACCCCTGATCGGGCTCAAATTCATCCGAGTAGGCTCACAGCCCACGTTTGACGCACCATGTTTTATATTAGAAGAAGGTGTCACGTTCTTAGCAGACTAGCTCAGAGGTTATTCAAGGAAACAAGCGTAAAAAAGTACGGTGTTTCGTTATTCATGTCTGTTTCCGGGCTTCTCCCATGTTCGGTAGAATCTCATCTGTTATGACAAGCGTTGTTACATTAGAAGGCATTCACATTCGTATACTGTAGTTCAAATGTTGAGTTGAGTGAACAATGTTGAGTGAACAACCCGCAAACAGTTTGGTGAACAAGCCCGTTTGATTTGAGGCGTTTCCTTAGGCTGATGGATTAGGTTAGGATAGTCGGTGATGAAATTTTCAACTATGAAACAAGCAACCGACCTGTTCTGATAATACCTGAATAGATATTAATGTATCACATTGGGACAAGAGAGCCCCGGAATTGAAGATTTCCCCGTGTTTTTTATTTCTCTCTTACATGGTTTCGTGAATATGTTCTTGCACGTTCTTCCCTAAAAACTGTCTATCCTCTGTGGATTTACAGACCAGCTAATGCCATCATTCTAGTGTACATGTTTTAAATAAACGGAAATCATTATTGTCTTGGTTTGGTCTGAACGATGGCGGTAACCAGCTGATTATTTAATCATGACATGACGATCAAAGATACGACCGGCTGGCGGACGAGCTACCCTCCAACGGTTGGGAAATTTTGTCAAAGACAGGGTGAATTAGCAGTTTTTAGATAATTTTACCTACACATTAACCGACAAGTTGTATTTTTCGTAACCACCATAGAGTAGGTTTCTTTTTTCCCACCGCTTCTCGTCCGCTAGTGGATACGGCACAGACTGAGACATAGCCACGCTTACATTCATGGTTTATAATTCATGTTTCCTGATCCACTGTATCGGACTCTTTCCCCAGACTGACCAGTTTCTTCCCGGATCCCACCTGAAATAAGCGGATACTCCGGGCCATAGGCGGGCGAGCCGATCCTCCAAACGGAAGGGAAACTTCTTCAAAAGGTGGAATTTGAAATTATTTTATTAGCACCCTCGAGAAACAAACTTCATTTACTGGAACTGCCAAAGAGGGGCAGTTTCAGTTTTCCGTTTCTCCCTCGTCCGCTAATTGTCAGAGGCACTGGCGGACGAGCCTATTTCCCAAAGGGAGTGGTAATTTGTCAAAGAAGGGGGATTTTGTCAAAGAGGGGGGATTTTGCAGTTTTGAAGCCATTTAACATACCCCATAAGGAACAAACTCTTTTCTTTGAAGGGGCAGCTTCCTTTTTCTGTTTCTCCCTGGCTCGTCCGCTAATGGCCAGAGAGAAACCAGATAATCAGTTTGGATCCCGGGATATACATAGTAGCCGTTTATTTTCGACTAC
Source organism: Daptonema setosum (assembly GCA_964036265.1). Classification (NCBI taxonomy): domain Eukaryota; kingdom Metazoa; phylum Nematoda; class Chromadorea; order Monhysterida; family Xyalidae; genus Daptonema; species Daptonema setosum. The sequence continues at coordinate 12,441,614 of OZ038448.1, forward strand.
TGACGTGTTTAGTGGCATGACGATGTACAAACGTGCGATCAATTTATCGTGCGAATGTATCATTAACTTTCTAAATTTGAATTTTTATGAGCTGTAAAATTTTAGTGTTACCATGAACCAAGCGCATCTCTTTGTTCGAACTGAAAGGAAAAAGGTGGATCAGCATTTTCGATGTTTGTATGTACCTGGCGGATACATATTTATGTAGCTGGTCTATTTATTCGTTTATTCTTTATTTGTTTACCCTTATGTATGTGCATCCAGTGAGCTATGATATCAAAAACTCTAATCCATCATATCCACCCAATGTTGATTCATGATCCTGGGTTTATTTAATCATACCGTGTCAACATAATACAGGGTGGCCCAAAAAAACTAGCACGACTTTGAAGCTGTCTATAAAAGAACACAGTGGAGATTACAAAAAAATACGAATGCCAGTGAATTCGCCATGTCTTCAGCTACTTATTTACCTAAAAGCAACGGCCAACTCACATCGCATGCCGCGTAGCTGGAAAATAACCAAAACACGCGCGAAATTCAAATCTGAACCATCCTGCTGCATGCCCAGCGCCAGCACACGCGTCAGTTGAGCTTGCTGCATTAAAAATAGCGCGTGTGTTATACTGCATGCAGCATACACAACGAGCCTGCCCTAATTTAGGCTTTAATTTTTTATTAACTTGCTTTAAAGTATAACGGTTCTCTTTGTAAGCTTTACTTTACACGTTCCACGCAGAAATGCCGCTGTCAGCCAATGAAAAGGCTGTTATTTCTCACAAAGGAGGGTGGAGGGCAGATTGAACATATCTTCAATTGATCCACTTTGATATCATTTGTGTTTTTGTCATGATTACAATTCAACCGATATCAGCGACACCTCTGTTTGAATTTTTGCGGTGCATTATGTGCGATAAAGTGAAATTTACGGCCAAAAATATGGGAAAAATCGTGTTTTTCATTAATTTGTGCATGTTTTTTTTCACAGTTTGCCAAAAAAAATTTATATTTTAATGCAAAGTAGCTGAAGACATGTGCTTTCGAACCAGACATAGAAATTTAGTTTCACCCGGCCACAGCTCGAATTACGTGCCGCCAAAGTCGTGCTAGTTTTTTTGGGCCACCCTGTATATGTCTCTGTACAGTAAATATATTATTACCTACGGTAGGACAATCATCACTAGCGGACGAGAAGGGCATCGAAAAGTGGTACTCCCCCTCTTTGGTGGTTTCTAAAAGTAGAGTTTGTTCTTAAAGGTGTAGGAAAAACGGTCTAAATGCGGACAACTCCCCCTCTTTGAAAAGATTCCTCCCCTTTGGAGGTTTTGCTCGTCCGCCAGTGATAATCATCATATACAAATGTGTGTAGGATTAAAATTTGCCATGTACAGGAATCTTTTTTCCATGGAGTCAGGTAATTTCTCGGTGATCTTTATTAGTTGATACGAGATTATCATGTTGCGTGTGGAACATGTAATCTCGATCTTGAATTTCATACGATACCGTAGGGGCGTGCGCCTAGGAAATGAGTTTTCGAAGAACCTGCAGTCACTGGCACGTAATATCGAGGTTATCTTTGGCATCATACACAACTACTGGCGGACGAGCCCAACCTCAAAAGGGAGGGGAATCTTCCCAAACAGTGGGGCATTGACCGAAATTGAGTCATTTTTCCGATTGTGTGTCAACTGCCGCCACTGCCAACTGCCGCCACTATTTTCGAGTCAACTGCCGCCACTAATTCCTGAAATTTGTGGCTGCAGTTGACTCACTCAAAAGTGGCGTCAGTTATCGTATGTCAACTGCAGCCACTAAATTGTGGAATTTTCTGGCTGCAGTTGTCTCGCTGAAAATTACGTCAGTTTCCGTAAGACAACTGACGCCAAGTTTCGAACGGATCCAACCTCCGCGCTCCGCGCGGTGCTAACAGTCTTACGATAGATTATCGGGGGTTAACGAACAGTAATACTTCAAAGAGAATGGTAAAACTTCGAAAGAACTCGTCTGCGACCTTATCATTGATTGCATGGATGATTCTTCTTTGATTACATGAATCATTCTTCTTTTATTCCTTGGTTGGATTCGTTCGAAACTTGGCGTCAGTTGTCCTATGGAAACTGACGCCACTTTTTGCGAGACAACTGCAGCCAGAAAATTTCAGAGTTTTGTGGCTGCAGTTGACATACGACAACTGACGCCACTTTGAAGTGAGTCAACTGCAGCCGGAAAATTTCAAAAAAAGTGGCGGCAGTTGTCTTGATAATTGTGGCGGCAGTTGGCAGTGGCGGCAGTTGACCGATCCCCCATTTTTCCTACACATTAAGCAACAAACTCTACTTTTTGAAACCGCCAAAGAAGAGGGATATCCACTTTTCCCTCCTCTTCTCGTTCGCTAGTGTACATAACTGGTAAGTAGAATATGTAACTGACTAGGAACATCGAATGCTGTATCAAAACACGGCTTGGCGGTCATTAACACTCATTACAAAGAAAAACGTATAAATCACACTTCTTACAGTAACGGAATCCACAGTTTTCGGTCAAAAATTGCCATATTGCCTGTCAGCCTTATAAATTTTTTTCTCACATGACACATGGCACTGGCACTGTACACTGGCCGACGAGCCAAACCTCCAAAGGTCGAGAATTTTGTCTAAAAAGGGGGAAGGGATTTCGCAGGTCTGAGGCCATTTTACTTACACTTCAGGGAACAAACTAAACTTTCCAAAAACTTACCAAAGTGAGTGGAATTCCTTTTTTCCATCCCCTTCTCGTCCGCTAGTGCACTTGGGCAACATTGGAACAGCCCATCATTCATTGCATGGCTGTAAATTGTATTATGAAAATGATTTTAGTCAGGAAACATGTAGCTAGCTATACCACCATTAGTTCTTGCCTCTCATTAAATCACAATTTTGCTGAAAAGTATAGGTTATTTCCGGGTATTATTTTCATTTGTGCTATTTTGAAACATCATAAAAAATGTTTTTATGCCCCGAACAGCTGTCGGTAGGTATGTATGTAGGTGTCAGGATACTGTAATATGGGACAGTAACTGCATTTTCCTTGACAGAGTTGCTTAGTTAGTAGTAAAGGTGTAATTTATGTATAGGTCAGAGGTATGTTTATACTTCAATATACGTGTTTTACAACTTATTAGCGGGGAACTAGGTAAACTTTAGCGAACAACGGAACCCACGTAAATATTCTAACTTGACGGCTGAGCTTACAGTATACAATTAAACATCGGTTAAAATAACTGAGAACATGCAATAACAGTCAATAAGTTTCATCCATCGTCATATTTACCTATCCTTGGAACCCAATGAAAACTGCTTGTAAACATAAATCCCAAGTTGACGGAAATATTTCATTCCATACGTCAAATCATATCATAGTGCCGAAAACCACATTTTGTATGTACTGTTAGGGTCGGGGTAAACTGGCCAAAAGGTAAACTGGCCAAAAGGTAAATTGGCCAAACATTTGGCCAGTTTACCTTTTGGCCAATTTACCCTTTGGCCAGATTACCTTTTGGCCAATTTACCTTTTGGCCAGATTACCTTTTGGCCAATTTACCTTTTGGCCAGTTTACCGTTTGGCCAGTTTACCTTATTTTGGCCAATTTACCTTTTGGCCAATTTACCTTTTGGCCAATTTACCTTGTTATGAATATAAATTTATATATACATATATGTATATATATATACATACTGTATACCACGAGAAATCGCATAGTTATCAACGCATAGTAGTAGTCCACGCCTAGTCCACGCCATGAATCTCGTTTAAAATTCAGACTAGTCTGTATAGCATAACCAAGGTTTCTTGTTAGCCAAAAATCCATGAATCGAGAGACTTACGTTGTGTCTTAGTTACACAGGTCTTACACAGATGACCAATTAAAATTGCAGCTATAACATTCACAATTCATCAAGAGAAGAGAATTTCAAAGCAAATTTTGTCAACCGGTGCCATCTCACAAGTCAGTGTATGCGCACGAGTTCAGAGAAGTTGCGAGACGCCGAAAGTCTCGTCGGAGGCGACCTCCCGCTAATTTCTTGTTTTCCGTCAAGAAACAGTAATTTTATTTATGCAGCGTATTTTTATTTGTGTCTCACCGTGAAGCATATTGGACACCAAAAAGTTATAAACATTTTGTGTTGCATAATGGATCAAATTAAAATGTTTATTGTCCTCTTTTATGAAAACCACATGTGTGTCTCGCACAAATTATGTGCTGAAATAAAACCAAATTTAAGCCTATACAGTATATATACATGTAATCAAACTTCATGATTACAACGTTGGATTTTACTTATAATTTTGAATGACAATAAAAAACCTACATAATTATGATTCATGCATGGAGTATTTATTCCGGTATTAGCGAAGACTTTCAACACGTGAAAGTTACTACGCGTTATGAACGGTAATTACATCTAAATTGCGCATCAGTGGTAGCGAAGAACTGGGTTTTCTTAGAAACTTATGAATAACTGCCAAAAATACTCGTTTTAATTTCTGAGTAAGTTACAACCTTCAAATGACATAGAAATTAGAATTGACTCTGAAACAAGACATAATAAAATTGGTTAAAGTAACAAAACCATGGCTTTATAGATGCAATTTACATCAAATGCGGTTTACATGAAATATCCATAAACCACATACTGACAAATATTTTTAACCTCCAAAGTGCTAGGCTCTAGTTTAGGAAAAACACGTACTATAAATTCAGACACTATGTACGTGTGGATTACAGAACCGAATGACCGATAAATGAATCATACAAAATTCGTGAACCTTGAACAATTTTATCACCGTTCAGACAAATGTTGACTCACGATTTTATAGTTAATCAAGCGAAAAACATTTTGAGGCGTAAATTCGCATATGAAGTTATTGACTCAGCAGGTGTTGACACGTTCTTCGTTTTCTTTTTTTGTTGAAATGTCTTAATACGTGAAGTAGATAATTAAATTAAAGCCAATAAATAGTTTGAAATAAGTTGTTATCAGTTGTCAAAAAATATGGGTGGCAAACTTAATTATCACAGTGGATAGATTTTTTATGCTTCCATCCTTGTTTTCAAACTCATTTTTTGTACAAGAAATCGTATGTACGTGAACGTGATTGATGAATGAAAAATACTATCAAGACTTCAACACTCATACAAAAATAAGAAAAAACTTCAATGGTGAAAGTTGCATGTTAACTACAATCTTTTTATGATTTACCGTGTATGATAATGCTAATTTTAGAAACTAAAGTTACAAGAACCAAGATCAAGTTATAATCGAACTGGAAGTACAGTGCGCTGTAAACTGGAGTCTATCAATATTACTCAAATCGCTGTGGACCTAAAAAACTCGGTCTGGGTTTAATGGAATTAATAGGTTTGAAACTTGCATGAGCTTGATACTGTCGCTGAAAAATAGCTACTGTTTGAATTGCACCTCTATCTTCAGACACGTTTTTTTCAGCACCAGTTTCAAACTAAATATGCATTATAACGTTATCAAAATCTAAGTTTCGTTTGTTCCGTTGTTTACTTGTCCGGTTCAAGTTTCAAACCAACTGTATCACTGCCTCGCTGATTGACGCAAGAAAAATCCGCCTACTCACTACTTTTACGTTCCAATTTTGATCATTCTATCACTCACGCATTGCACGATTACTAGAGTATTGTACAACCTTGTGATTTTCACGTCAAACAAAGACAGTGAGTGAGTGAGTGAGTGAGTGAGTGAGTGAGTGAGTGAGTCTAGTGCGTAGGGCGCCGGCCTCGAAAACCGGCGGTCCTAAGTTCGAAACCTGACTTGAGACACAGATCCTGACGCGTTGCTCTGGGGTTTCTGCCATTGCCCGTCAGTTTATTCAACTCTCTGGCCACTACGAAAACACCATTCTGATATGGTATTAGTGTGCCTTATGGCTTCAGTTAATGAAGAAATCCAAGTAAAAAAAAAAAAAAAAAAAAAAAGTGAGTGAGTGAGTGAGTGAGCAGATCCGAAACTTCATGGTTTCAACTTAATATTTTATGATTATAGAGAAGAATCATGATTTACGTAATGTCGAATTCATTGGGTACAGAAAACGCAATCAACCAAAAGTGCGTTGAATTCAAACAACTTCTAAGATCACATCTCGAGAGTTCATACCATGCTCAAAAGTTAAATTAATCTAACGCCACCTCATAAACCGCATAAATTCTTAATAATCTCATTTTCCTGAGTTCTTTAGTGTGACTTTGCCCTCTGAAGAAAATTCTAAATAAATATGTATGTCTGTAGTAGTACATTGTTTATACCCGTTTCATAAAGATTATTGAATGTTAATGTAGCTAAAATTGTGCAGAAACTCATCTCTTTGTTTTACGGTTTCTACCGGTACTAATGATAACACGATGGGAGGGTTTCTGAAGCAAAACATTTCATTACATGTTATCATGCAAGAGAAATGTTGGTTGATGACGAAATCAAACTTTGTTTCATGTGAACAACACACATTTTACCTCTGAATTCTGTGGGCATACTGTAGTTACTATTTCCCAAGTCGACATGAATTCCACCACGAACCATAACGTTAACTAATAAATAAATGAACTTTCATTTCTTACTGATCCAAAGATTGTGTTATTAAATGGTTCTATGGTCTCGTGATACACGAACTTTCATTAACAATATACTGTATGTACTGTACTGTGAGCATAAGTACTGTTCATTAATGAAAACATACAGTAAGTGCATACATATGTATGTACATACAGGGTGGGCCAAAAAAAACGTGTCGCGTTTGAGCGGTTATTGTGAAAGTTATACAAGCACTGTGAGATTGCTGTAAAAAGCTTTCGATTAGACACATTTTGGCCAACAAATTGATGTGATACTAAAGTTGAATCTCTCATTTATTAATTGTTACACGCGATTATTGAAAACAACATCGAATTTCACCTCGCGAAGTTCATATTTTGTGGTAAAACTGCATAGATATTCAAAACCATTGCACGACGTTTGGATCACATAACCATCCCATACAAGAGAATGAGAACTAAATGTGTTTTCAAAAATGCATAATTAATCACGCTAAAAAGTCTGTTTGGTTTGGCCTCCTTCACAAACAATGACAGCATGAACGCGTGTACCTGCTTAATGGCTGACTATAAATAAAAATGTTTTTGTTTAAAACAAACCAAAATATTTGAGATTTAGGAATTAAAATACTTTATATAATATAAAAAAAAGCTTAGAAACCGACGACCAAGCAATGTTTTTGAATATTCATTCAGTTTTACCACAAAATATGAACTTCGCAAGGTGAAATTCGATGTTTTTTCAATAATAGCGTGTAACAAGTAAGAAATGAGAGATTCAACTTTAGTAGCACATCATTTTGTAGGCCAAAATGTGTCTAATCGAATGCTTTTTACCGCAATCTTACAGTGTTTGTATAACTTTCACAATAACCGCTCAAACGCGACACGTTTTTTTTTGGCCCACCCTGTAGGTGTTGCACGCGATTCAGCTGTTCGATGAAATCAGTGATTGCTGCCACATTCATAACTGTTTGAAATTGTAGGTTATGCTTTCATTTCCCTTTCATTTGAAACTTTTATCGTTACCATGAGTAATTTTTTTGATAATGTAATAGTCTTTCTTTTTTAAGTCATATTTGTAAGCAACTTAGAGCGGAACAAAAGCTTCAAGTTTCTTAACCGTGAAACATACCCTTCTGAAGTTCTGATCCACTTCATTAACCAGTTATTTTTAGAGAGCTATAAATGCTAATAATTAGAAGCTAGGAATGATAAGACCATATGCCCATGTGATAAACCGGATGACTGATTACGTGATTTCACGTGTTATTTCAATCGGATGTCAAAAGAGGATTTGGGGGACTAAAAGTTTTCAGTGGCATTATGTAGCTTAGTGTTCCTAGATTCTCGGCGCGCCGGAAATGCGACCATCTGCGAAGTTCTACATGTGTACTTTCAGGTAAAATTGGTTTCTTCAAGATGCATATGTTATACTCTAAGTGAATGCTGAGTTCACATATCATCAAGGGACGGCCGCTAGGCCGTTCCCTTAATATGGTTCGATTAAGATATGTAAGCTTTTTTGCGGATATCTCGATCTAGCCTCATCGTATCAGCTTCTAGTCTGTTATACAGATGTTCAATAATTCTAGTGAGTTACGTACGGTTCCACTTTACGTGAACGTTGGAAAGTTGATTAGTTGGGTTGAGAGCCGAAGATTAGCCAACCAATAACTTTTACCATATCAGAGAAACAATGATGTATGTATCACGGGTGGCAGGAAAAGCCGAGAACATGGTTATTAACTGAAGTCCCAAGAAGTTTTTTTTAATGTTTATGTAGAATATTTCGGTAATTTTTGACATGTATGTTACAATGTACGCATTTGAATGCTTTAATCACATTCTTCATGGATACTTCCCCAAAATACGGTTCCGTTAACTTTTTTGTCATTATATTCCAAGGCAATATGCATCGATGCAAATGATTTCACTGAGAAACTTGTTGGCGCAAATTGAGAGCTCATAAAAGTTGAACTCTAAAAATGTTCATAATAATCTTCGAATGGGTGGGTAAAAACAATGTGAATTTGAGTTGGGTTTTATGCGGTTATGTGATTATGTGATTAAGCAGATTCATTAAGGTGTTCGTTCCAAGATAGCTTCGAGAAAAATTTCTCTTCATAAGCCAATGGCCAAACTTATAGTTAGTTATACATATTTAGACTCCGTTTGTTTGATGAAACCCATTTTGACATGTTTTTTGTCGCTTCCGATCTTTCCTTCACTCCAAAATTTGTGCCATCCTAATGCCTGTAATGATGGAACAACGACGAACTTCAATGACCGAAAAAGCAAGTTCGTTTATCTAATCGATTAACTTGCCTCATTTATCGAAAACTTTTATATGAAATTTCCCAGGAAAACTTAACGTAACCCGATAATTGCACTATACAATGTAGCTGTAATTCTGGTCAATGTCGATTGTCGAGTACGCACTTAACTTCTCAATTGATTAACGGCTCTGGTAAATCATCCATGAGTAGGAAATTAAATGCAGAACTCTGATAACGGAAAATACCTGGATAAGCAGCAAGTTATCATGACAAAGACCCAAGTGCTTGTACTCATGTAAGATTGTTAATAATCTGGCTAATTAGAAACCTAGGCTAAATCGGCATGAACAACAAGACTCAGAGTTAACTACATGTAAGTCTTCTGATGAAATGAGTCTCTTGATATTTCGGACAAATCCGAATTCGGACATTGATTGAAGCCATAAGTATGAACATGTTAAATGAGAGTTTTCTTTCCAAATCTCTGATGAGAATCGGCTGCATTTACAGACCACCATCATCAACAGACGAAAAGAGAATGAAAAGAGGGATCGCCTTTTTTACTGATTTAAGATGATGTAATTCATTCCTTAATGTGTACCCTACATTTAACCATTACTTAAAACGGAGAAAACCATTCGTTTTGAAAATAAGCTCCCTCCTTGGGATGACTTGTTGTCGCCTGTTCTTTGTGTGATGTTCGAAGTATCCACTTGACTGACACACGCTACGATCAGTCACTTGGTTTTTTATACTGTAGACGCGTGTAGCGTACGAAAATTTTAAGCAGTCAAAATAAGTGAAATTCTGACACTTCTGGCCAGCCGTAACTCTTTTTAGTTGTTATTCAGTGCAATATGGGCTGGACACTTGCAACTCTTTTATTAATGGCTATTATGTCCTTGTTAATAATAGTTTATACTTGAATGTTGATTGAATTTTGTTATCGAAACATCTTTGGAATACGGACAGCAGAAAAGTTTTAATCTGGCTTGAGTTGAAATTTTCTCAAAAGACTCAGAACGTGCTTTATGTTTTTTTCTTTTATGTAGGTATTATATACATATCCCGGCATATTTGACTAAAGATGATTTATCAGTACTCACAGGCACACCTCGGCAGATCGTGGTAAATGGCGGAAGGGTTCCTCTGGTGGTTGTTACCCTTCAGAGGTACCCTTTCGAAATTTAGGAGTATTTTTGGAGGTGGGCTACTCCATAGGAAGAAAAAGGGTACCTCCCATACCAGCACGGTAATGGGCTACTCAGAAGGAAGAAAAAGGGTTCCTCCCATACCAGCACGGTAATGGGCTACTCAGAGGGAAGAAAAAGGGTTCCTCCCATACCAGCACGGTAATGGGCTACTCAGAAGGAAGAAAAAGGGTTCCTCCCATACCAGCACGGTAATGGGCTACTCAGAGGGAAGAAAAAGGGTTCCTCCCTTACCAGCACGGTAATGGGCTACTCAGTAGGAAGAAAAAGGGTTCCTCCCATACCAGCACGGTAATGGGCTACTCAGTAGGAAGAAAAAGGGTTCCTCCCATACCAGCACGGTAATGGGCTACTCAGAAGGAAGAAAAAGGGTTCCTCCCATACCAGCACGGTAATGGGCTACTCAGAAGGGAGAAAAAGGGTTCCTCCCATACCAGCACGGTAATGGGCTACTCAGAGGGAAGAAAAAGGGTTCCTCCCATACCAGCACGGTAATGGGCTACTCAGAAGGAAGAAAAGGGTTCCTCTCATACCAGCACGGTAATGGGGTACTCAGTAGGAAGAAAAAGGGTTCCTCCCATACCAGCACGGTAATGGGCTACTCAGAGGGAAGAAAAAGGGTTCCTCCCATACCAGCACGGTAATGGGCTACTCAGAGGGAAGAAAAAGGGTTCCTCCCATACCAGCACGGTAATGGGCTACTCAGAGGGAAGAAAAAGGGTTCCTCCCATACCAGCACGGTAATGGGCTACTCAGTAGGAAGAAAAAGGGTTCCTCCCATACCAGCACGGTAATGGGCTACTCAGTAGGAAGAAAAAGGGTTCCTCCCATACCAGCACGGTAATGGGCTACTCAGAGGGAAGAAAAAGGGTTCCTCCCATACCAGCACGGTAATGGGCTACTCAGAAGGAAGAAAAAGGGTTCCTCTCATACCAGCACGGTAATGGGTTACTCAGAGGGAAGAAAAAGGGTTCCTCCCATACCAGCATGGTAATGGGCTACTCAGAGGGAAGAAAAAGGGTTCCTCCCATACCAGCACGGTAATGGGCTACTCAGAGGGAAGAAAAAGGGTTCCTCCCATACCAGCACGGTAATGGGCTACTCAGAGGGAAGAAAAAGGGTTCCTCCCATACCAGCACGGTAATGGGCTACTCAGTAGGAGGAAAAAGGGTTCCTCCCATACCAGCACGGTAATGGGCTACTCAGAGGGAAGAAAAAGGGTTCCTCCCATACCAGCACGGTAATGGGCTACTCAGAGGGAAGAAAAAGGGTTCCTCCCATACCAGCACGGTAATGGGCTACTCAGTAGGAAGAAAAAGGGTTCCTCCCATACCAGCACGGTAATGGGCTACTCAGTAGGAAGAAAAAGGGTTCCTCCCATACCAGCACGGTAATGGGCTACTCAGAGGGAAGAAAAAGGGTTCCTCCCATACCAGCACGGTAATGGGCTACTCAGAAGGAAGAAAAAGGGTTCCTCTCATACCAGCACGGTAATGGGTTACTCAGAGGGAAGAAAAAGGGTTCCTCCCATACCAGCATGGTAATGGGCTACTCAGAGGGAAGAAAAAGGGTTCCTCCCATACCAGCACGGTAATGGGCTACTCAGAAGGAAGAAAAAAGGGTT
>OZ038448.1:12453522-12481022 GCA_964036265.1 Daptonema setosum
ACTCATTCACTCACTCACTCACTTCCTCACTCACTCACTCACTCACTCATTCGAGTAACCAAGTTGTGATTCAGTGTCATGTCCCATGGATGACCAGAAACAGAACGGACTGTCCTCCGGGTTCTCGAAGGCACAAGTTAAAGCCACACAAATGTCATTAACCACTGGTTCGTTGGCATCATCATCCGCCACGAAGTCTTGCGTGAAACATCTGGTTGTTAGCAACAAAAATGCAAGTAGGTGATGATTGAGGAACATTTTTAAGTAGTCTGAAGTGAAAAGTAGTTTACAGTAGTTTGTGTATCGTAGGTACGGTATGAACATTTAGTGGACACTTTGTAGATATGTACCACGGAAACAAGATAAAAACGTTTAAAACTGGCAGACGAGCTGTTCGTCTGAAGGAAGGAGAGTTATAGTTTTACCTACATGTTAGAAAAAATTAATTGTCTTCATTCAGACTACAGTGTGTGATTCCTTTTTGCTCTGCATCTCGACCGCTAAAGAATTAGTATTAAGTTACAAGGCCTACATCTCATCTCAAAAGCATAGCATTAAAGGTAAACATGGGGAATTATTTTCACTCCATCTTCAGTGTTTCCTATAGTCAGGCAACTAGTTTCTAATGTCAGCAGAAAAATAAGCAGTTTTCATATGCATAAATCAAACATTCATCGACTCTAATTCCAGTACATTACATTTCATATCGGTCCTCAAGCGTTGTACGGGTTTTGGAGTAAGGAAAGTCAATATAAAATCACACTAAACTTATAAACAAAAAAATTAAATATATCATAATTACAGCCCATTCACCCCAAGTCAACAAGAATATCAAAACAACTATTCTATTCATAAAAAGATCTGCACACACGAGTTCAGAGAAGTTGCGAGACGCCGAAAGTCTCGTCGGAGGAGGCGACCTCCCGCTAATTTCTTGTTTTCCGTCAAGAAACAGTATTTTTATTTCTGTAGCGTATTTTTATTTGTGTCTCGCCATGGAGCATATTGGACACAAAAAAGTTATAAACATTTTGTGCTGCATAATGGATCGAGTTAAAATGTTTAGTGTCCTCTTTTATAAAAACCACATGGGTGTCTCTCACACTGAACAAATTATGTGCTGAAATAAAATATAATTTGAGTATATACATATAACACAATTTTATGCTGCGTAATGGATTACAACGTTGAACTTTCCTTATAATTTTGAATGACAATAAAAAAACTTACATAATTATGAAATGATTCATGTACAGGGTGGGGCAAAAGTAACTATACACTTGTTGACGCAAAATTTCTCCAAAAAATTATATTGCATCAATTTGATTAAACATTCCAAACAGATGCTAAAACACCTGAAAATTTTGATTCTGCTATTTATTTTACCTTACAACAATTTATTTCATGAGTTGTGCGTCTTTTTCTCGAAATTAGTCATATTTTCGGTTGTTTTCAGTGATTTTTGTCAGTTACATATCTCGCTATATCAACTGTTATTTGACGAAAATTTATGTTGGTATGTAATATAGAATGTAGAAAAATATTCTTAAACGTTTAACAGGAGAGTAAGCTTACATTCATGCATAATAAATTGAATAATTGCTTCTTTTTCAACGAAAATCACCGATTTTAGTCTGAAAATGGAAAAATTCAAAATTCTTATTTTTCAGCTTGAAACAACTGAAAACCGTATAATTCATGTTTATTGACTTATTTTAGTACCATAGGGTCCATTAAAACATTTAACTTGAACTGTTTTGTCAATAATCCAAAAACCGCGGAAATTGGCCAGGCATCTTGAACACGGGCCTTACCATATTATCCGTATCGAATTGAACCGTAGGGATATTCTGAAGTTGAAATCATTCGATTCTCATTCAGATACATCAAGTGAAACGTTTTATACACTTCTTATCCATTATTGAGGATTTTGGTTAGACCATGAGGTCACTTAAAGACGTTAAAAAGGAAAAACCATGAAAATACTGAAAATCCTGTTTAAAATTGAAAACAACGCAAGATACGGTCAAATAGACATCAGAATCGATTTTTTCAGGTATAATAACGTATATATTGCTCATAACATCATATACACTCTATATAATTTTTTTGAGAAATTGGCCTCCAACAAGTGTATAGTTACTTCTGCCCCACCCTGTATGGAGTATTTATTCCGGTATTAGCAATGACTTTCAACACGTGGAAGTTACTTTGCGTTATGAACGGTAATTACATCTAAATTGCACATCGGTCAGTGGTAGCGAAGAACTGGTTTTTAGAAAAATATGAATAACTGCCAAAAATACTCGTTTTAATTTCTGAGTAAGTTACAACCTTCAAATGACATTTAATCGACATTGACTCTGTAACGTGACATAATAAAATTGGTTAAAGTAACGAAACCATGGTTTCGTAGTTACAATTCACATCAAATACGATTTACATGCAATATCCATAAACCACATACTGAGAACGATTTTTAACCTCCAAAGTGCTAGGCTCTAATTTAGGAAAAAACACGTACTATAAATTCAGACACTATACTATTGTATGTACGTGTGGATTACAGAACCGATTGACCGATAAACGAATCATACAAAATTCGTGAACATTGAACAATTTTATCACCGTTCAGACAAATGTTGACTCACGATTTTATAGTTAATCAAGCGAAAAACATTGTGAGGCGTAAATTCGCATTTGAAGTAATTGACTCAGCAGGTGTTGACACGTTCTTCGTTTTTTTGTTGTTGAAATGTCTTAATACGTCAAGTAGATAACTAAAATTAGAGCCAATAAAAAGTTTGAAATAAGTTGTTATCAGTTGTCAAAAAAATATGGGTGGCAAACTTGATCATCACAGTGGATAGATTTTTTAATGGTTCCATCCTTGTTTTTAACTCATTTTTTGTACAAGAAATCGTGTTGTAAGTACGTGAACGTGATTGAAGAATGAAACAATACTATCAAGACCGCAAACCGCATTCAAATCTTTGAAAAAACTTCAATGGTGAAAGTTGCATGTTAACTACAGTCTTATAGTGTTATTATGATTTACCATGTATGATAATACTTATTTTAGAAACTAAAGTTACAAGAACCAAGATCAGGTTATAATCGAACTGAAAGTACAGTGAGCTGTAAACTGGAGTCTATCAACATTAATCAATCCTTTGTGGACATGGAAAAAACTCGGTCTGAGTTTAATGGAATTAATAGGTTTGAAACTTGCATCAGCGTGATACTATTGCTGAAAAATGACTACTGTTTGAATCACACCTCTATCTTCGGATACGTTTTTTGCAGCACCAGTATTAAACTAAATATGCATTATAACGTTATCAAAATCTAAATTTCGTTTGATTCGTTGTTTATTTGTCCGGTTCACGTTTCAAACAAACTGTATCACTGCCTCGCTGATTGACGCAAGAAAAAAACCGCCTACTCACTATTTTTACGTTCCAATTTTGATCATTCTATCACGCATTGCACGATTACTAAAGTATTGTACAACCTTGTGATTTTCACGTCAAACAAAGACAGTGAGTGAGTGAGTGAGTGAGTGAGTGAGTGAGTGAGTTAGTGAGTGAGTGAGTGAGTGAGTGAGTGAGTGAGTGAGTGAGTGAGTGAGTGAGTGAGTGAGTGAGTGAGTGAGTGAGTGAGTGAGTGAGTGAGTGAGTGAGTGAGTGAGTGAGTGAGTGAGTGAGTGAGTGAGTGAGTGAGTGAGTGAGTGAGTGAGTGAGTGAGTGAGTGAGTGAGTGAGTGAGTGAGTGAGTGAGTGAGTGAGTGAGTGAGTGAGTGAGTGAGTGAGTGAGTGAGTGAGTGAGTGAGTGAGTGAGTGAGTGAGTGAGTGAGTGAGTGAGTGAGTGAGTGAGTGAGTGAGTGAGTGAGTGAGTGAGTGAGTGAGTGAGTGTGTGAGCGAGTGAGTGAGTGAGTGAGTGAGTGACTGAGTGAGTATGTGAGCAGATCCGAAACTTCATGGTTTCAACTTAATATTTTATGATTATAGAGGTGAATCATGAATTACATAATTTCGAATTCATTGGGTACAGAAAATGCAATCAACCAGAAGTGCGTTGAAATCAAACAATTTCTAAGATCATAAATGTCTAAAGTTCATACCATGAAAAGTTAAATTAATCTAACGCCACCATATAAAAAGCATAAATTCTTTTAATAATCTCATTTCCTGAGTTATTCAGTGTTACCTTGCCCTCTGAAGGAAATTCTAAATAAAAATGTATGTATGTAGTAGTACATTGTTTATACCCGTTTTATACAGATTATTGAATAATAATGTAGTTAAAATTGATCAAAAACTCATCTCTTTGTTTACGGTTTATACCGGTACTAATGATAAGACGATGGGAGGGTTTCAGAAGCAAAACATTTCATTACATGTTATCATGCAAGATAAATGTTGTTGTTCACGAAACCAAACTTCGTTCAATGTGAACAACCCACATTTTACTTCTGAATTCTGTGGGCAGAGTTACTATTTCCCAAGTCGACATGAATTCCACCACGAACCATAACGTTAACTAATAAATAAATGAAATTTTTAATTTCCTACTGATCAAAAGATTGTGATATTTTGAATGGTTCTATGGACTCGTGATACACGAACTTTCATTAACAATATACTGTACTGTGAGCATGATGTACTGTACTTTAATGAAAACATACAGTATGTAGGTGTTGCACGCGATTCAGTTGTTCGATGAAATCATTGCTGCCACCTTCATAACTTTTTGAAATTGTAGGTTATGCTTCCATTTGCCATGCACACGGAATTGTAATCTTCACCAACCGTTCTTCATTAACCAGTTATTTTTAGGATGCTATAAATGCTAATAATTAGAAGCTGGGGATGATAAGACCAAATGTTCATGTGATAAACCGGATGACTGATTACGTGATTTCACGTGTTATTTCCGGCGGATGTCAAAATAGGATTTGGTAGATTGACAGTTTTTAGTGGCATTAGCTTAGTGTTCATATATTGTCGGCGTGCCGGAAATGCGACCATCTGCGAAGTTCTACATGTGTACTTTCAGGTAAAAGTTGGTTTCTTCAAGATGCAAATGTTATACTCTAAGTGAATGCTGAGCTCACATATGTACATATCATATACAGATGTTCAATTACTTCATTCTAGTGAGTTACGTACGGTTCCACTTGATTACTTGAACGTTGGAAAGTTGATTAGTTGGGTTGAGAGCCGAAGATTAGCCATTCAATAACTTTTACCATATCACAGAAACGGTGATGTAACACGGGTGGCAGGAAAAGCCCAGTACATGGTTATTCGATGACCGAAGAATTTTTTTCAATGTTTATGTAGAGTAAGTATTACGGTAACTTTTGACATCAACATCATGCATGTTTTGTTCGGTAACCGTAACTAATTCCTTGATACGCATTTGGATATTTGAATGACGTTCATAATGGCTATTTCATCACGAATGTTCATCAGAATACGGTTCCGTTGACTTTTTGATAATTATATTCCAAGGCAATATGCATCGATGCGAATGATTTCACTGAGAAACTTGTTGGCGCAAATTGAGAGCTCATGAAAGTTGAACTCTAAAAGTGTTTGTAATAATCTTCGGATGGATGGGTAAAAACAATGTGAATTTGAGTTGGGTTTTTATGTGATTTAGTGATTATTTGACAGAGAAACCAGGATGTTTATAGTCTCAAAAAACATACATGAGCTGATTCATTAAGTTGTTCGTTCCAAGATAGCTTCGAGAAAAATTTATCTTCATAAGGCAATAGCCAAAGTCAGTTAGTTATACATATTTATACTCCGTTTGTTTGATGAAACCCATTTTGTGACATGTTTTGTCGCTTCAGATTTTTCCTTCACTCCCAATTGTGTGCCATCATCCAAACGCATGTAACATTATCATGAATCAACGACGAACTTCAATGACCGAAGGAGCCAGTTCTTACATCTAACAGATTAATTTGAAGCTTATTAATCAAAACTTTTATATGAAATGTCCCAGGAAAATTGCGTAACCCGAAAATGACACTATACAATGTACAGGGTGGTGTCCCATTTAAAAATGAACGTTTGTAATCGCCCTGGAAACCAAATTTTCATTCGGTTTAAAAAAAATTTGTGCCAAGTTATTTTTTTACTTTTGAAAATTGGAGTCAAAAATCGGATTTTATGGCAAATTTCCTAACACCCTGTTTTTGGCGTTTTCCTATCAGTTAGTTGACGTTTCATGGGCAGCAAGATAACGTAAGTTCAATCATTTCGACCGAGACAATAAAAGGTAACTGACTATATTATTATAACATTGACAACGTGAAAACCAATTTGGTGAGAACATAACATAACCATCTGAAGCCTGCCTTTACCCTCAAATGCGCGGCAGCATACAGCCCCGCAGTTTAACATGGCAACCGTTAGGTGACACTTCAATGAGAAGTCTGACTATTCCAGAGGTAATTATATAGTTATAATCATTTTTTTGAGTGAATATCACACACGTTTTAGTTTATCAGTGATAAAACACGCTATCCGAGTCGCCTACGCGAGTGCACCCCTGCGGTTGCGGTGTTGAACTGCTGTGTGTGTGCTGCCGCGCAGCGGAGGGTATTGGTAGGCTGCAAGTGGCTATGTTAGGTTCAAACCGATTTGTTGATCATGTTTTCCTTGTTATAATAATAAATTCAGTAACTTTATTTGTCTCAACATAAAAAATGGTTGAAATTGCGTTTGCTGTGATCATGCTGCACATTGAAAAGTCTACTAACTGATAGAAAAAAGCCAAAAACAGGGATGTTAGAAAAACCGCTATAAATACCGATTTGTAACTCCGATTTTCGAAAGTGAAAAAAAGATCCAAAAATTGCGGTTTCAGGGCAACTACAAACGTTCATTTTTAAATTGAACACCCTGTACATAGCTGCAATTTTGGTCAATGTCGAGTACACACGTAACTTCTCAATAGATTAAAGGCTCTGGTAAATCATCCATGAATAGGAAATTAGATGCAGAACCGTGATAACGGAAAATACCTGGATAAGCAGCAAGTTATCATGACAAAGACCCAAGTGCTTGGACTCATGTAGGATTGATTGTTATTAATCTGGCTATTTAGAAACCTAAGCTAAATCGGCTTGTACAACTAGACTAGAGTTAGCTACATGTAAGTCTTCTGATGAAATGAGTCTCTTGATTTTCCGACAAAATCCAATACTCGTTCACGATCACGGTTCGTGTGGTTCATTGATTGAAGCCATAAGTATGAACATGTTAAATGAGAGTTTTCTTTCCAAATCTCTGATGAGAATCGGCTGCATTTACAGAGCACCATCATCAACAGACGAAAAAAGAATGAAAAGAGGGATCGCCTTTTTACTGGTTTAAGATAGTGTAATTCATTCCTTAAGGTGTACCCTACACTTAACCATTGCTTAAAACGGAGAAAACCTTTCGTTTTGATCAAAAAGCTCCCACCTTGGGGTTGGGATGACTTGTTGTGCGCCTGTTCTTTGTCTGATGTTCGAAGTATCCACTTGACTGACACACGCTACGATCAGTCACTTGGTTTTTTATACAGTAGACGCGTGTAGCGTGCGAAAATTTCAAGCAGTCAAAATAAGTGAAATTCTGACACTTCTGGCCAGCCGTAACTTTTTTTAGTTGTTATTCAGTGCAATGTGGGCTAGACACTTGCAACTCTTTTATTAATGGCTATTATGTCCTTGTTCGAATAATAGTTTATACTTGAATGTTGATTGATTTTTTTTATCGAAACATCTTTGGAATACGGAGACTGGAAAAGTTTTAATCTGGCTTGAGTTGAAATTTTCTCAAAGACTCAGAACGTGCTTTATGTTTTTTTCCAAATGTACCGCAAACGTTGTATTTTCATATGTACTGCTGTATGCAGGTATTATATGTATCCTGGCATATTTGACTAAAGATGATTTATCAGTAGTACTGATTCATTATCAGCAGTACTCACAGGTTATGTTTGGATGAATTTGAACGGCACTGGGGATTACGTGACAA
This sequence comes from Daptonema setosum, assembly GCA_964036265.1. Lineage (NCBI taxonomy): Eukaryota > Metazoa > Nematoda > Chromadorea > Monhysterida > Xyalidae > Daptonema > Daptonema setosum. The sequence continues at coordinate 12,461,564 of OZ038448.1, forward strand.
ATTCACAAGCAGCATAAAATCCAGACGGTGCCCGATACTAATTCTCCGACGTGGAGATTTCATTATATAACTGAGGTTCGAATATTTCGCGACAAAAATGACAAATTTAAGGGTTTTTTTTGTAAAACTCTTGCCACACACCTTAAATTGAAAATTTGAAATTAATGTGCTCGGCAAACATGTTACGAAAAAACAAACAAAAATTAGTGTGCGTGAATTTTTTTTACAAAAAAACTGTCCCGACAATGTCCCGGAAAACTGTCGCGAAATATTCGAACCTCAGTTATAGCAATAATCGGGGATTTGTGCAACCGGAGTTCCATACATCACTGGGGACGATTTAATCCTCCAAAGACAGGGGGATTCCGTCAAAGAGGGGAAATGGAAAGTTGTAATGCCATTTTACCTATTTTTTAGGGAACAAATTCCACGTTTTGAAATCGCCAAAGAGGTGGGAATTCCAATTTTCCCACCCATTCTCGTCCGCTAGTAATATGGTCGTATATACGGTAACTGATTTTACCACCGTTGCTTTATGCGTTCCTTGTACGACTTGAAATTTTGTTATTCCAAATGATCAAATTTTAATTAGGGCTACATTTGCGTGGCATTTAGCCGGTTATTTTACACTTCAATCTTTTCATGTATTTTTCATGGAAATATGTTGATAATTGAAAAGTTTGAATATATTTTTCATATAATTAAACTTCGAAAAATGATTTAACCTTTCAAAAAAACAACATAATTCCATGAAAAATACATGAAAAAAAAATCAGCAAAGTAAGATTAATAAATTGATTAAAATAAAAATTCCCAGTAGCAGTTTTTTGTCAACTTTTTTGTATAAAATGTATAAAATTATAACTTTTGTTCATGGTCAACGGCGCACATAACTCTATTTACAATGATTCAACTCTGCTGAAATTGGTAATCGACGATACTTACACTTTAAGGAAAAAAAGGAGGGATGGAAATCGGATTTCTCCGTTTCTCATGTCTTTGCACAAGATTATTGCCAAGACTAGAATAATCGACTATACGAACATGAGATACTCAGACTAAATAACCCCTGATCGGGCTCAAATTCATCCGAGTAGGCTCACAGCCCACGTTTGACGCACCATGTTTTATATTAGAAGAAGGTGTCACGTTCTTAGCAGACTAGCTCAGAGGTTATTCAAGGAAACAAGCGTAAAAAAGTACGGTGTTTCGTTATTCATGTCTGTTTCCGGGCTTCTCCCATGTTCGGTAGAATCTCATCTGTTATGACAAGCGTTGTTACATTAGGAGGCATTCACATTCGTATACTGTAGTTCAAATGTCGAGTTGAGTGAACAATGTTGAGTGAACAAACCGTAAACAGTTTGGTGAACAATCCCGTTTGATTTGAGGCGTTTCCTTAGTCTGATGGATTAGGTTAGGATAGTCGGTGATGAAATTTTTAACTATCAAACAAGCAACCGACCTGTTCTGATAAGACCTGAACAGACATTTATGTATCACATTGGGACGAGAAAGACCCGGAATTAGAGATTTCCCCTTGTGTTTCAGCGATTTCAGAAACAAATTTCTCTCTTACATGGTTCCGTGAATATGTTCTTGCACCTTCTTCCCTAAAAACTGTCTATCCTCTGTGGATTTGCAGACCAGCTAATGCCATCATTCTAGTGTACATGTATTAAAGAACGGAAATCATTATTGTCTTGGTTTGGTCTGAACGATGGCGCTAACCAGCTGATTATTTAATCATGAAATGACGACCAAAGATACGACCACCGGCGGCAAGCTAACCCTCCAAAGGTAGGGAAATTTCTTCAAAGAGATGGTGAATTGGCAGTTTTGAGATAATGTTACCTACACAATAAGTACCCAGTTGTATTTTTCGTAACCGCCAAAAATAGGGATTTCCTCTTTTCCCACTGCTTCTCGTCCGCTAGTGGATACGACACAGACTGAGAGATACCCACGCTTATATTCATGGTTTATAATTCATATTTCCTGATCCACTGTATCGGACTCTTTCCCCAGACTGACCAGTTTCTTCCCGGATCACACCTGAAATAAGCGGATACTCCGGGCCACAGGCTAGCTGATCCTCCAAACAAAGGCGAAATTTCTTCAGAGAGGGGATTTGAATTTTTTTTCACCATCACCTTGAGAAACAAACTTCACTTACTGGAACTGCCAAAGAGGAGCAGTTTCAGTTTTCCGTTTCTCCCTCGTCCGCTAATGGCCAGAGGCACTGGCGGACGAGCCTATTTCCCAAAGGGAGGAGAACTTTGTCAAAGAGGGGGAATTTGCAGTTTTGAAGCCATTTAACATACCCCATAAGGAACAAACTCTTTTCTTTGAATTTCCCTTTTCTGTTTCTCTCTCGCTCGTCCGCTAATGGCCAGCGAGAAAACCAGATAATCAGTTTGGACCCCGGGATATACATATGTAGTAGCCGTTTATTTTCGACTACTGACGTGGTTAGTGGCATGAAGATGTGTACATACATATTGATGTACAACAGTGAGAATGTACGTATCATAAAATTTCTAAATTTGAATTTTTATGAGCTGTAAAATTTGAGTGTTACCATGAACCAAGCGCATCTCTTTGTTCGAACTGAAATGAAAAAAGGGGATCAGCAATTTCGATGTAATGTATGTACAGGGTGTCCCATCCTTAACCGCCGATGTTGACGGCTCCGTGTTTGAGTTGTACTAGGTTTATATAACTGAAACTTCATTTTCGAACAGAGAAGTCTTTGGCAATTTGTTTGACACCTACCAGAAGTTTATTGGACGTCTGTAGCTATTTTTACAATCAATCGAAAAAAGGTCCATTTTGGACTAGTTTTTCTTCATTCTGTAATTTTTTTGTCAAGAAATTTTTATAAAAAAGTACTTCAAGAGCAGAGCATCACAGGAAAAAGCACAACCCAGAATGAGACAGCAAAAAACCAAATTGAGAAGCTGAATTTTCGACTAGGGTACCTCCTTCATTCTGACATGGTTCCCAGTGCTCTTCTCTGCCGATCCAGGAACCAGGAAAGGTTTCGATAAGACGATTCCGGGCTACCTGGTATGATGAGCCATAGAACCGTACTGTTAGAACAACATGTCACCTTCCCAAGTTCTTATACCTGCCTTATTCAAGGCAACAGCCACTTTTGCAAGAAAGCCAGGATGGTTCGTTGTGCCAGCTTCACCTTGGATCGGCAGAAGAGGACAACTTACGTGGCCTACCAGGTCGCCAGACCTCATCTCTTTGGACTCCTGGCTCCAGGGTGATTTGAAGGAGCACGTATTTCCGAGGAGTTCCGGGAATACGGCCAGTAACCTCTCTATATCCTTGAAGAGATGTTTGCAAATCCCATGAACTTAGGTTATGTAACCGTGGAAGCTGTGTCTCGTCACTGGGAACGATGTCAGGATGAAAGAGGTACCCGAGTCGAATATTGAGCTTCTCAATTGTTTTTTGGGCTGTTCCATTGTGGGTTGGGCATTTTTCTGTGATGCTCTGCTATTGAATTGCATTTTTGTCAAATTTCAAAAAAATCTAAAAAATTTACAGAAAGAAGAAAAATTAGTCCAAAAATGGACCTTTTTTCGATTTCTTGGAAAATTAGCTACAGACGTCCAATAAACTTCTGGTAGGAGTCAGACAAATTGCCAAAGGCTTCTCTGTTCGAAAACGAAGTTTCAGTTATATAGACCTAGTACAACTCAAGCACGGAGCCGTCAACATCGGCGGTTAAGGATGGGACACCCTGTACATATGTAATGTATGCACCTGGCAGATACATACATATGTAGTTAGCTGGTCTATTTATTCGTTTAATCCTTATTTGTTTACCCTTATGTATGTACATCCAGTGAGCTATGGTATCAAAAACATAATCCATCATATCCACCCAATGTTGATTCATGACTCTGGGTTTATTTAATCATACCGTGTCAACATAATATAAACCTCTGTACAGTAAATATGTTAATACTTACGGTAGGATAATCATCACTAGCGGACGAGAAGGGCATCGAAAAGTGGTACTCGCCCTCTCGGTGGTTCCTAAAAGTAGAGTTTGTTCTTAAAGGTGCAGGAAAAACGGTCTAAATGCGGACAACTCCCCTCTTTGAAAAGATTCCTCCCCTTTGAAGGTATTGCTTGTACGCCAGGGATAATTATCAAATACAAATGTGTGTAGGATTTAAATTTGCCATGTACAAAAATCTTGTTTCCATGGAATCAGGTAATTTCTCGGTGACGTTTATTGGTTGATACGAGATTATCATGTTGAGTGTGTGGAACATGTAATCTCGATCTTGAATTTCATACGATACGGCAGGGGCGTGGGTCTAGGAAATGAGTTTTCGAAGAACCTGCAGTCCTTGGCACGTGAGACACTGGCACGTAATATCGAGGTTATCTTTGGCATCATACATAACCACTGGCGGACGAGCCAAACCTCCAAAGGGAGGGGAATCTTTCCAAACAGTGGTGCATTGACCGAAATTGGGTCATTTTTCTTACACCTTAAGCAACAAACTCTACTTTTTGAAACCGCCAAAGAAAATTTGATATCCACTTTTACGAACAATAACACTCATTACAAATAAAATTTCATAACAAACTTCTCACAGTAACGGAATCCACAGTTTTCGGAATATAGCTAATATTGCCATATTGCCTGTTTAGCCTTATTCTTTTGTTCTCACATGACATTAGTGCACTGGCGGGCGAGCAAACCTCCAAAGGGAGGGAGGGGAATTTCGTCAGAAAGGGGGGATTAGCAGATTTGAGTCTATTTTACCTATGTACACCTCAGGGAACAAACTACACTTAAAAAAACTCACCAAAATAGGGAATTCATCTTTTCCATCCCCTTCTCGTCCGCTCGTGCACTTGGGCAACATTTGAACAGGACAGGACAGCTCATCAATTATTGCATGGCTGTAAGTTGCTTTATGAAAATGATTTTAGTTAGGAAAATATAGCTACTGTAGCGATACCACCTTTGATTCAGGCTCTCGTTAAATCACTTTTCGCTAAAAAGTGATAGGTTATTTCCGGGTATTATTTTCATTTGTGCTATTTTGAAACATCATAAATAATGTTTTATGCCCCGAACAGATGTCGAAACATATGTATGTAGGTGTCAGGATACTGTAATATGAGACTGTTTAGAAACTGCATTTTTACTTATTAGCTGAGTTGTTTAGTTGATTAGTAGTAAAAGTAGAACTTATTTATACGTCAGAGATCCATAAATATATATATACTTCCATATACATGTTTTACAACTTATTAGTGGGGAACTAGGAAAAACGTTAGCGAACAATGGACCCCACGTTAATAACTTGATGGCTGGGTTTACAGTATACAATCAATCTTCGGATAAAATAACTGAGAACATGCAATAACAGCCAATAAGTTCTTACGTCAAATCATATCATAGTGCCGAAAACCACGTTTTGTATGTACATACTGTACATGTAGTTAACAAGTTCATCTCAAAGGTAGCAACGGAAAGTTCCTCCGTTTCATGGATAAAATCACGGATCAAGATAAGTTTTTTATTTCATATCTGATTCAAGTTCAATCCAGAAGCTCTGGATTATATGCCAAGTCAGTGTTTATTGTGCCAAGTCATGAATCAAGTTTGGTCTGACGTCAATCACAATGGTATATGAAGTCAACCCATACATACGGACTCCGTTTTTTGTTTCGAGATCCCTGAGGATGCCGGTGTCGATCCGGTCAGATACGATACATCACTAGCGGACGAGAAAAGCAAAGAAAAGGGTAAATCCTCTCTCTTTAACATTTTCATAAAAAATAATTTCTGGCTTAAGGTGTAAATGAAATGATCTCAGAACTGCCGATTCCCCCTCTTTGAACAAATTCCCCGGTTTAAAGAGGATGTGATCGTCGGCTACTGTAGTACGTGCTTACATGTATGTATACTGTACCTGAGGGACCGACCGAGCACGTCAGTTCATTTCAAAGTACTTTTGTGTAAACATAATCGGGCTTTCAAATCGTTCGTTAAAATCGATCGTATTTTCTAATTTTGAAAGTTCAACTACACTTTCATTTCGAAAAGACCAACGATATAACGAGCTCTGTTTTGAAGTTAAAGACCGATCGGGCTGGGATTCATTTCGGATCGAGTTTAGCTTGAACTGTAACCATGACAAATCATATAACAACTGATAAGCTCATGTTCATATTCATTATTCACGTTTTCTAATGAGAACGTTGTTTACGCTAAAAACTTACCGTTTCTTTGACCTTTGTTTTTGTGCTGTTAGTATTCATTCAAATGCCATTAGTATTCAATACTGTGCCACTGGCGGACGAGCTAAACTACAAAGGGAGGGGAGTCTTCCCAAAGAGGAGCAGGGGAATGAACAGAAATAAGGCCATTCACCTTCAACTTAAAAGGAACAAACTCTACGTTTGGAATTGCCAAAGAGGGGAATTTCCCTTTACCCTCCCGTTCTCGTCCGCTAGTGTATTTTGGTGAATTGATCTGATGGTCAAAAGGCATGACGCCAAGATTACTGTAGATGTTGCCAGTTGGCTTGAGACTCTGGTGGATCTGTCATTCATGTCACGGTACGGGCATGGCAAGGACTGGCTGGATATACAGTACACACTGAGTCGTCGTCGTCGTTGTTATTGTTGTTGTTGTTGTTGTTGTTGTTGTTGTTGTTGTTGTTGTTGTTGTTGTTGTTGTTGTTGTTGTTGTTGTTGTTGTTGTTGTTGTTGTTGTTGTTGTTGTTGTTGTTGTTGTTGTTGTTGTTGTTGTTGTTGTTGTTGTTGTTGTTGTTGTTGTTGTTGTTGTTGTTGTTGTTGTTGTTGTTGTTGTTGTTGTTGTTGTTGTTGTTGTTGTTGTTGTTGTTGTTGTTGTTGTTGTTGTTGTTGTTGTTGTTGTTGTTGTTATTGTTGTTGTTGTTGTTGTTGTTGTTGTTGTTGTTGTTGTTGTTGTTGTTGTTGTTGTTGTTTGTTTGTTTGTTGTTGTTGTTGCTTGCACCGTTTTTCTGGCATATTCTGGCGTTTATCTTTCGAAATATACATTTGTTTGTAGAATACTTGTTTACAAACATTTAACCACTTAAGAGTAGTGCTTGTCAGGCTGAGAATATAATAACCAGTAGGTCGTCGGTAAACGCCATTGCGGACCGCCGGAGCCATTTAACCTACACCTTGAGGAATAAAATTCTAAAACACCAAAGAGAAGGGAATAAACTTTTCCCATCCCTTTTCGTCCGATATTGATTGCTGTCAATAGTTGGCTCAGAAAACCAAACAAATTAGGTTCTTGGCAGTCGGAATAGCTGGCTGGCACCCACCGTGGTCTGATCAAATACCGATTAGTGGACTACGCCACTGGACTCCGTTCCAAACGTCTACTTACCAAATTCAATTCAGTGTTTTTTGTAATTTCAAACCATTTCTGAGAAAAAAATTTCTGAAACCAGAAATTTTGTCCATGCCCAAAAGTCGATTTGCGTGTGGTGCGAGCCCGTCTAAAATAATGTTTTCATAGCATGTTACATATTTAACGAATTTGCTAGAGAAAGTTGAGAGATGTGTTGTCAAAAGGTGTGTTCACCAACCGACCCTTTCATGAATTTCGATGGATCTAGGATAATCGGAAGTTCTTTCCTTGATGAGAATTTGGCATGAGAACCGTGGCATGTGACTATGTTGTCCGGGGGTTCCTTCACAACCGTAATTGAGTTACGATCGGCTGAACTGACATCACGTGGAGTTCTGAAAAGACTTGCGGCAGTGTGTTTCCCGTATAAATATCTATTTACGTCAACCAATCCTTTCAATTTTCTTCCTAATTCTTCCAATTTTTCCAGTAAATTCATTTGCATAAACTCAACACGGTCCGTACATTACATCACTTACAGGAGGATCCCTGTGTGTTCCATGGTATTTCGGTTTCTGTCATTCATATGGACTCTAACTTGATATTACTTTTGCACTTCTCGATGCATTTACATAGCTGAGAAATTTAAATGATTCGTTTCTGGTGATGACCACTAGCACGAGAAACGTTCATACGTGTAGCATAATCTTTAATTTGTGATTCATAATTGAATCTAATATGTAAATCAACTCAGTCCATCAATTTTCCCTCTACACCAATGTTGTAATAAGGATAGTTTTTTTGGTTTCTGTACCATGAATCAGTTCTAGCACGCGCCTAACTATCGATAACACCCACTTCAGTAATCATGACTCCCATGCTGGTGGTGAACCATATAACATCAATTGAATAGAGTTGAGGCTTCTAATGTTTCATTATCAGTCAGTTCGGGAAATAACTTCGTTTGAAGAAAAGGTTTACGGTTTTTGACTATGTATTCTACATTATAAGTATGACGTCATGCAAAGCGCATTGTTCATTTCTAGAGCCAGGAAATCATGTCTGGTGCATGGTGACACAAAAAACGCCACTCTACGGTCGACCAATCATGGACACTTTTATTTGTTCGTTATTTATTTCACTCTCCAACTGCGCCGGAAACCAGACATTACATTTTAAGGATAGTTGGAAACATTTACAGTTGAAAGGTAAAAGTTGACTACTGCTCTTGATCCTTGTGTTTGAAGTGAGAATTGAGTTACGACACGTCCCCTAACTTTTTTCTGAACCTTCTTCATTATTAAAGCTATCAATGCCCACTAATACCAAATCATATGGAATTTTCGTGGTGGTCGTAGAATTTGGTTTTGTGTACCAAGTCAGGTTTCAAACTTTGGGACCACCAGTTTTCGAGACTGGCACCCTACGCACTAGATTAGATCAACGAAATTGCCCAATGGGTAAAAAACGTTACCCGAAAATCGACTTTATTCAGAGCTTAGATAATACCGGATCATGGTATAATCACGAGAACAAATTACCTACGCACATACAATAGGATTATAATCTTATTCAGCCACGTTTCTGCATATCATGAATAAATATCTTGATGCATCTTGGATAAATTTCGCGTAGGTTTTGATGTTTATGTTTACTCCGTTTATTCCTATAGGACTCATTTCTGATACTGATATTCGTTAAACCTTTCCGCAATGTCAAAACTATGCCGTTAAAAAGCATGTTGAATGAAATATTGATTCAATTCAATGAAAAAAGGAGCCAGTTTTTGTGTAAGAAAAGTTAAATTACAACATCGAACGGGCAGGCGTGCACGGTATTTGGGCGTGAGGGAAAGGTTTTACATGAAAAAATCTTAACCCGATAAACGGACTGCATACTGTATGTTGGTTTCATGGTATGGTATCATGTAATATTGTCATGTATGAACAAGTCCAGACGCACCGGTCCAGAAACCCTGACATGTCCAGCATTTTGGCATGCAGGCACATTTTGGTGCGTATTTGTGTACGTCAGCTTTCATTCCAGTCGAAGACGCAGAAAATTTCCATGAACCCGAATTTGTTTATCAATACCATTATGTTTTTGTGTGAATACAAGTTTTTTTGCAAAAACTTTTATTGATTTCAGGCTTGAAAAATATATTACCATAATTACCATAAACATCCACGATGTCGCTAACGTCACTAAGGAGTCAGACCTCGGAAAACTTCCGCCGCAATCCTCCAAATCAGTTGGATCTGATTCCGCCCAATATTTCTTGCATACCCACAACATTGTCCGGCAAATCAGAGGACAGACACTCGGGTAAGTGAATCAGTGGGTGATTGAGTAAGTGACTGACTGAGTCAGTCAGTCAGTCTGTCAGTTAGTCAGTCAGTCATTCATTTAGTGGAGCGAGTGAATGAGTCAGTGTGTGTGAGGTATGTACATAGTAGGTTGATAATAAAATGCCTCATATATAATTTGAGAAACTCGCTTAAAGTTTACCAAGTTCAATGATTAGACGGAAAGATTGCATTATACTTTGTATTTCACTCACTCAATCACTCACTCACTCACTCACTCACTCACTCATTCACTCACTCACTCACTCACTCACTCACTCACTCACTCACTCACTCACTCACTCACTCACTCACTCACTCACTCACTCACTCACTCACTCACTCACTCACTCACTCACTCACTCACTCACTCACTCACTCACTCACTCACTCACTCACTCACTCACTTCACTCACTCACTCACTCACTCACTCACTCACTCACTCACTCACTCACTCACTCACTTCACATCACTCACTCACTCGACTCACTCACTCACTCACTCACTCACTCACTCACTCACTCACTCACTCACTCACTCACTCACTCACATCACTCACCACTCACTCACTCACTCATGCAGGTGGCTTACTCAACCAGCTGTACAAGATGCTTTCTCCCACATCATCGTCTTCCTCACCCAACAATGAAGACCAAAATCAGACAGAAAACAGAAATTCTACAAATGAATTAATTGCTAAACAACGAACCAAGAAAATTTCAATATTCCGCAGTCGATCTTCGTCCGCCAGATACAAGGACAAATCCAGCTGTAATAATGGTAAGGGTTTACCTGAACCTTCAAAAAAAAATTTTTTCCACACGCTGAACAAAGAAAGTGATTGTGGCAAAGTCACTGACGGAGTGACTGCTTGTGATTGACTATGTGACTGACGGAGTGACTGCTTTATTAACGGGTTGACTGAATGACTGACGGACGGACTGACTGACTGACTTACTGACTGATTAACTGACTGACTGACTGACTGATTGACAGACTAACAGACCTACTGACTGACTGATTGACAGACTGACTGACAGACTGACTGACAGGCTGACTGACTGACTGACTGACTGACTGACTGACTGACTGACTGATCGAACGACTGACTGATTTTTGACGGACAGACTGACTGACCGACCTGACTGATAGACAGTTCGACACCAGAATAGCTGAAAAAATTCAGCTTCCTGGTGGGACTTGAACCCACGACCTTCAGCTCTAGCTGCTGACGCGCTAACTGACTGACTGACTGACTGACTGACTTACTGATTGATTGACTTACTGACTGACTGACTGACATAATACTATGCAGACGATGTGTGGCAATAACTTCACGGATCTCACCAACATCACTGTTTGTGCCTGGTCAAAGTTCTTCATTATTGTTGTTGCCGAAATGAAAAGAGGGGTATACGAAAGGTTTGTACAATACATTCCAAATGTGGCTCACTCACTCACTCACTCACTCACTCACTCACTCACTCACTCACTCACTCACTCACTCACTCACTCACTCACTCACTCACTCACTCACTCACTCACTCACTCACTCACTACCACTCACTCACTTCACTCACTCACTCACTCACTCACTCACTCACTCACTCACTCACTCACTCACATCACTCACTCACTCACTCACTCACTCACTCACTCACTCACTCACTCACTCACTCACTCACTCACTCACTCACTCACTCACTCACTCACACTCACTCACTCACTCACTCACTCACTCACTCACTCACTCACTCGCTCACTCACTCACTCACTCACTCACTCACTCACTCGTTCACTCACTCATTTCACAGGTATCCGGGAAATGTACGGCACTTCGGTTGGATTATCGCAGAAGACCGATCTTGACTTACCGGTGATTTCAATAACGAGTTCGGATTCTGATATGGATTTGACACCGGGGACGGATTCTGATCAAGAAGATATAACAGATTCAAGTAGCATAACCATGAGGACGACTCCGCGACGCATGAGTCACTCCCAATCAGATATTGGCTTTACTTCAACTCGAATCGTTGATGATGAACAACGGTGATGTACATAAAGCTTATTTAAAAATAATTATTGTGGTATAAACGTAATTTTTTCGGATGGACATGCGGATTACATCATTGAGACATTGCGCATTCAATGTTTTTGTTGTGACGTAATTATATGGACATAATTTCGAGCGTTTTTATAGCTTTATTAGTAGATATTTACTCTCTCTGGTTTTATTATCCAACATATGAGAATTAATTTCATGTAAAACAATGTATTGCTGGACCGGTTGACAACCACAACGTGTGAAATTTTTTATGATAGAGCTATTCATATTTTTGTATGTATGTACATATTTACATGTTACGGATAGTTAATTATACATTTTATTTCATACTTTCATAATTTTCAAATCAACCTACATGAAACGAATGGATTATTAATGCATTTTTCGGTGAGAAAGAGCATTAGAGCTTTCAGGATCCTAAAATGTTTTTCAGTAATAAACTAGATAACAGAATATGATTCGGCTGACCTAACCCCAGATCTTGAAAACAATAGTGTACTTATTCGACTATGTACATCGAGTTACTATCTACATATTTAAGCAAGTAGTATGTAATTACGAAATATACTTACAATACTGTACTATGTAGATAATTATTTTCAATGGAATCATCATTGCGTAAGTAAAAATTATGTCATTCTTGCATTCATCAGGAAATGTCATGAGTTTCTCTAGCTCTGCTATATTCAAAGGCAGTAAGCAATAAGCGGTCACTGCGTGAAATTAGCCTTCGAAATAGCGCGGTGTAAAAAATCTGCAATAGCATATACTGTGTATAAAAAATGTCGTTGAGAAAATGTTGTAAGGTCAGACGCTTTTCACACGGTAGTTAAATTTGTGTATTAAGAAAATTTTGCCGAATAACAGATTCTCATGAAGCCAATCTTTTTCATTATAAAAAAACTGAGTAGACAAAAATTTTCGCGATCCGTTGAACAGTCTTGTGCTATTTTGGCCATCTTGTCTGTGGGTCCTTTTTGCAGTAATGAACGATTATCGACAAAAAAACGATACTTTTCATCGACTTGGCTGATCTTATCTGATTTGTCATCGTAAACAACTGCTTTGCATCATGACCTCTTTGAACTGGTATTCTGAGAATGTTTTGTCCGGGAAACAGTTGAAGGAAACACCCATTTGAAAAAAAATTCGCCGACAAAATGTTAAGATTTATTATTAGGCGTCCGGCAACGTTTTTATGTACGAACCGTAACCTAGTCCTTAATTTAGCTTCGATTTATTTAACAAACCTGAGAAGCACGATACCCTTTAAGACAGAATAGAGATAAAAAACCAAATTTACACTTATATACAAACATATGTTTCGCTAGTAATAATAAACCACTATTTTCCTGTTAGTCTACCTCTTTTTCGAAAACGTTAAAGTTAACTGGTAATCCCCTCCGTCAACCCACTGAAAGCGCGTGTGAACAGAGTTTGAACTGTGAAATGTTTTACAATTCAGGATAAAAAATATTTATCTGAAGCTCCAAACACACACGAAATGTTTCAATGCAACGATTCAACACAACATAAGATGATTCCCGAGTTCAGCAAAAGTTTCTAACCCACGAAATCATGAATCGGAACTATTAACACCTGGATTTTAACTGGTTTACAAATTGCGTGTGTGCAGGCAAAAAGTGAATCTAAAGCCAAAATTTATTGAATGTGTGCTGCGTTGGCAGCTGAAAAAATAAGCTCTGATAAAATAAGTGTAGTAATTTTTGGTAGTTTTATTTAGTTGAAAAATTAGTGTTGATCGCGAAACGTTTTTATATCTGTGCAAATGTAAAACAACTTTGAATGTACTCGAAACCCATATGTTCCTTATCTCCTATCCTACTATTTCAAATTGTGTGATTGTATAGACTCCTTTTATTATCCTGACTGGTTGTTTGTAAAAAAAATATGCCTTTCGCTTGTCTGTCTAGTGTTGTTGCGTTGTATTTGGGCCTTCTATTATGTCTATTCCTTCATATTACTCTGTTCGCTATATTGTATTATTCTACATACAACGTAGCTAACAACAATAAAATGTCCGAAAAAATGTGGAATTTTATCGAGTCGTTTCTTGTATAAAACTAGTGAAAGGATGCGTGTAAAACCAGCATTTATTTCTAATGTCATACGAAGAAAAATAAGAATGTTAAGCACATAAAAAATCTCGTAGATGCTTAGAAATTAACGAAAAAAATTACGGGTTTAGTTCAATGCTGCTTTCATATTCTTCAATGCTCTGTCTTTCACTTTCATGTTTTCCATGGTGATCGTTTTTTTATGAATTTACATAATCTTTATTGTCAATTTTTTGAAATATTTTATTGTTCCGTTTACATTGCACAGAATCGTACATTACGTGCTAATGCTATTTTAATTAAAATAAAACTAGTATGTTACTAGTTTAAAGTTTACTATAGCAGCCAGGAAGCCAGTCAGTGACTGGTTAGCCAGTCCAGTGTCACTCTCTACCAGATGTTTATCATGTATAACCTTTGATTTCGTCAGTCAAAACCGAGGTCACTTCTCAGGCGGGTGTAACTTAGTTTTTCAAAACTTACAGACACAAACAAGAGTATTACGAAATCCTTCACCTTGCTTCATTTTTCGTTTATCAAGATTTTTTATATCGACTCAATTCATCCGATACAAAAACTTTTGAACAGATTGAAGATGACTACCATCAATAAAATCAATTCATTTCTAACTACAATAAAAACTAACTTTTGCACTATTGACCAAGCTTATATAAAATAAAACGGACCTGGGCTCTGAAAGTCAAACTATATTAAAGAGTGAATTTAGCAGAACAAACCATACCTGGTGAATTTTTGAAATAGGCGAAAAAAATCAAAATATTTGACTTGTTAAACGCGGCTGTCACGACGTACGCACGCACCCACCACAACAAAGGCATTATTAGCCAAAGTTCGAACTTGAGTTCAGAAAATTTCCTGTCGCTATCATGGGAACGCGCTCGGCTGCTCACTAGCGGATGAGGGTGATCGGAAAAGTGAAGTTCTCCCCTCTTCGGGAGTTCCAGAAGGAAAAATTTCCTAATTAAGGTGCAGGTACGTGTAATGGAGATGCAGGTAAATGAAAATACCTAAAAACTGCTGATTCCCACTTCTTTGAAAAAACTACCCATCCTCTAGAAGGTTGACTCATCCGCCAGTGCGGCTGCTTATCGCACTATTTACGTTTTTCCTCTCAAATAGTTTGACTTATTTTCATGCATCAGAAAAAAGTATCACCAAATTAAAAACCTTTTTGTGACTCACACACACACACACACACACACACACAAATTAGTTTTGATTGAATAATACTACCCTTAGTATGCATGTAACTACAGTAGTGCGGTTTTTTGCTCAGAAAATGGTTCAAGGCTTCGCATGGAAATGAAGATTTTTTGTGCTGTTTTTGTGACTCATGAGGTTATGAAACGATAGAAAAACTTTCTATACAATTTCTTTATTGTGTCAATACACTTTCTCACAGAATAATTTGCTGAAGTAATCAATGTTTTTTTTTATCTAACTTCAATCATTAGTACCTACTTGAAATAGTTCAGGTTGTTGTTCAATAAAGGTTGTAGACAAGTTGGAGTCATAACAATCGCCCACGCAATTGCATGCACTGTTATGCACTGGCTGACTGCATGATGTGTTGCATGCTCATGCGAAATATTACAAATGTAGTTGAAGAAAACTTGCGGGATATAAATAGATAAGTTACATGGCAGTTTAACGTACGTTATTCGTGATACTTAACTTCAATATCTGGTTTTATCCTAGGTTTATTGCATAACTAAAAGTTATGTAGGTTTTGTGGAATAGTTGTCATGGAATGTAACAGATGAAACTACAAAAAAGGTTTTTTGGCTTTTTGCTGCTTTTTTATTGTCATTAATTCAGGTTTACAATATTATGAGTATATTTTGTTGTTTATAACCATCAGAAGTTTCATACCTGAACCCGATACTGTTCAAAAACACCGCATCATGTATTGTAATCGACGATCATAAATTTTCTCCCATTTGATTAGATGGAAAATTGTAATGTTCTCTTTGAAATAAAAATGCATCGCATTTGTTTACATTAAACAAGATTGTGGGCTGAAGATTACAGATAAGACCATGTATGTATAAGGCATGATTACGAAGACGAATATGCATTTGTTTCAGTAAAAGGCTTTACACATTCACCCTCTTATCGATTGGAAGTTTGATATCAATACGACCGAGAAGAGCCAATTGGATTTGTGTAGATGGTCGATAATCCAATGTATGATAGTTATTAAATCGGTTTAGATTGTTTTACAAAAAAATATAAAACAATTGATTCTGTTGACATCTTTACTGATTATTATATTACTGGAAAGTATGTACATACATAAGTATGCATCCGGGCAACACTAGATTTGGCTATAACCCCTCTGTTGACCATCTGCTTTCATTCATGTGTGACCAACTAAATATGGCTGTTTTTACTATTCATTAGCACAAATATTTACATATTTGGTTAAATGCGTCATTCGTTATTATTTTATTTTTTTACATACTACCTGAAACTAAAAGTTCTAAATTTCCGGCAAAAAAATTCAAGGCATTAGCTTTCCATAAACGTAATTAGCATTTCCTTTTCATTCGCGTAATGTGATACTTTATCCACAAACGCTAATCGCTTAACCTGTATAGTTACATACATACGTCATTAAAACGACAAAATTCAGACTTGCAGTAGAATCGGTCTGATCGTTGATGTCACTGTTGTTGTTGTTGATATTGTCATGGTTGTTGTTGTTGTTGTTGTTGTCGTCGTTGTTGTTGTCGTCGTTGTTGTTGTTGGTTGTTTGGTTGATGATAATTGATGAATCATCACACAAATTATCGTCCGTCCCCCGTCAGTATATAAACTAATCGAACACATTGATTGCGTACAGTGGTTCGAAGTTTGACGCGTAGGAAGAATTAAAAAAAACATATTTTCATTATGCGAACACTAAAAAAGCTTTCCATGCAGTTGATGAAACGCAGACAGAAACATCCACATCCATACCGCTGCCAGTTAACCACCTTTCTGCCCACTAAGAAACGAGCCTACTCTCTTCATATGGTTCATATGAACGGTCAATGTTAAGTAAAATAATAAAAATGTACCATTACAAAGTTAAACATGTATTCATTCTTCCAGAAACCATCTAAATACAATGTACTCATTTAAAGTATTTGCCATCAGCGCTTTGCTGGTTTCAGCGTTCGCTCAGCCCGATTGGCTGTCCAGTTTCATTGAGCAAGCTGACAGTGTGCTCAAGGTTTTTTTCACTCACTCACTCACTCACTCACTCACTCACTCACTCACTCACTCACTCACTCACTCACTCACTCACTCACTCACTCACTCACTCACTCACTCACTCACTCACTCACTCACTCACTCACTCACTCACTCACTCACTCACTCACTCACTCACTCACTCACTCACTCACTCACTCACTCACTCACTCACTCACTCACTCACTCACTCACTCACTCACTCACTCACTCACTCACTCACTCACTCACTCACTCACTCACTCACTCACTCACTCACTCACTCACTCACTCACTCAACATCCAGGATGTAATCAAAACGGCAGAGGAAAAGTTCCCTGAATACTACGATCAAGCAAAGGAAGGATTATCCTACAACAGCGTATACCCATCAGCCGCCACATCAATCAAGATCTCAACCTTCGCCATCCTTATTTCAGTTGTGCTGCCAATCGTATTAATGAGATGATTATTGTTTTTCTAGTTTTCGTGAATCTTTGAACAAGCGATCGAAATCAAACAAAAAATCAGGATTCGCGGAAAATTGACAAACAACTGTTTCTTATTCACGGAGTCCATTTTTGAATGCAAAGTGTTGAGCGATTTCGCAGCTGCATATGTATGACACTTACTTCTGTATGCAACAATGTTTCACAATTCGCAGTTGTATTCTTTTTTAATGAGGAGATTTTAGCCATTTGATCACAGAAAATACATACCATTACATACTTTCGATATTCGAAATGTTTTCCAACTCATCTGCCTCTCCGTGGGACACATTTTTGTTACGGAATACAAATGTGTTATAGATCTCTGAATTTTATATTTTTTCCATTGGTATTAAACGTACCTTGACAAAAAATGTCTTGCTTTATTGGCTTTCCTTAATTTCTGTTCTTATCCCCGGGTGCAAAATAGGGATTCGTTTGGATTTTTTGTTCAACTATCATGTACATACATGTTTTGACTTAAATGAACTTTTCCACAATGCAGGATTAATGATGGAATAATACAATTTAACAATGCTGTAACAAACATTGGCATTGCAGTCCATTGCAGTCCATACTTGAGTGCATAACGTTTTATGAATGAATTTTAAAAAATATGCAAACACTCGGCATTCGGCAATGGATACGTAATGGACGGCAATGGACGCATTAAGCTGGCTGACTGTAAATAGGCAAATAAAGGATTGAGCAGGCAGTTGTTCAAATAAACTATCATAAATTATCAAGGTTTGAAACATTTGTAACCTACAAACGGGGGACAATACAGTACATAGTCCGTCGTTAGATTCATTGTACAATTGTCTAATCTTTCGAAATATTATGTATGTAATTCAAATAGTAAGTTGAACTTTAGAATGTTAAACAAAACACTCAGAGTGCTCGCCATATTGGTTAGATGCATACATACAGTATGTGTTTCACTCAGAACTTATTCACTCACTCACTCACTCACTCACTCACTCACTCACTCACTCACTCACTCACTCACTCACTCACTCACTCACTCACTCACTCACTCACTCACTCACTCACTCACTCACTCACTCACTCACTCACACCAGCACCCACCCTACGTGAACTACATCAGCTTGGATCGAGCTGAGGAACGTCGGCGACGTCTGGGCCCGGGTCTGGCTCTGGAAATCATCCGAGAATTTGCCGTTAAATACGATTTCAAGTTCGCTTCCTGTACCTTGGTTTCTTGTTAATCGAGTTTTTGCAAATCTGTTACGACAATCTTGGAATACAACCTATTTGTCGCGTGTTCAGTATATCAGGTGAAGCACTAGCCTCGGAAACTATTGGACCTAAGTTGACATGACTTGAGACACAGATCCTGACGCGTTGCTCTGCGGTTTCTGAAACTGCCCGTCAGTTTATTTAGCCTAACAGGCCTTCTTTTTCATATTTAACCATTGTGACATGATGGGCCTTGATGGTTTCAGGTATGAAGAAGTCCCAGTAAAACACAATAATTTTTTTAAATTTCATTATTCATGGATAATTAGGATCGAATTGAGTGAAGCCACCGATCATGGACTGCCGTCAGCTAATGGAACATGGACGGGAGCCATGGGGATCATGCAAACTGGGGTTGGCATTTTTGGCACACACAACGTATACTATTAAAATCAAAATTAACTTTTAACAAAAAATTTCAGAATTAGTACTTAACAATTTTTTTACATTTAACAAATTATTAAAATATTTAGTTGATACTATTATTACATACCAGCAAGCAGACATCTACGCCACCATGTTCGCTTCGGGTGACATGTACCTCGATGTGATCGATTTTAGTTCGGCTGTCATACCAGGTACATACATTAGTGACTGACTGACTGACATA